>OX463858.1:17956978-18552737 GCA_949825065.1 Odontocerum albicorne
TTTTCGTATTGATTTGCCGATCAACTTGTGTTTATTTTGTAATATAGCTAATAATAAAATAAATAATAATTATTACAAAGAATTAATTTAAATATTTTATTGTAAATAATGCAAAAAATCATGTGTACAAAATTGAAACATTTTAATGTTGTCTTGTATAGAAATATTGATAAATATATTATATTGATATATTATCATTAAAATTAAGTCATTTATATGTTATTACAATATAAAAAAACACAAAGATTGTAGGATTCCTATAAGTTTGTTTACGTAGATGAATTGCATAAAAATCAATTCAATCGTTGGAAATAAAATAGCTGAATTTTTGGCAGTATTTTTTGTAACTTTTCTGTATTTTTGTTAATAAAACCGAAAATATTATCTTAATTTTCACTATTATTTTTAACTCTTAACATGTTACGTAATAAACACTACAAATTAAAAAAAACTTCAAAAGTGATAAAGTTTTCGGAATATTGTTATAAAATGTAATTGATAAAGTTTTTATCTATATATTGTAGATATTATGCTTCCATATTTAAATGGAACATGATATCCAGCATTATTTTGAGGGGATTTTTTATGAATATGTTTATATTAGGCTTTCGTTGTATATAGTATAACCTGTAGGTTTTATTGCCTTGTAGATTTTTTTCAGTCAATCAGAAAAGTGTAAAGATGCCTGAAGTAAAAATAAAACTTGTACACTTTTCACAAAAAATATTAGCAACAGGAATAGAGCCAGCATCCTCTGGATCGAAAGACGTGTAAAACAAGGAATGACAGTTTCATATTTGGCTAGAAATATCATGGTTATAGATTCTTGTGGTCTAGAGACCAATCAATATTCGTGAACTGTCACAATCAAAGAATCTCGATGGAGAGAGCTTAGAATAAATGGCTAAATACCAGAGACTAAAAGTATCTTTAATTTACTATAACAAGATATCTCAGTTGAGATGGCGGCAAGACTGCCTCCAGATCTTCTGTAAAAAACTGCGCTCTTGGTGAACACTTTAGGGATGAAATCGATTAGATAACTGAAACACACCTAAGAAAGCGAGCTGAGGAGTCTCCCCTAGCAAAGACTATCCTAGACTGAAGTATCGATTATAGCATTCGAAAAGAGTCGTTTCAGAATTGAGGCTCCGACCAGTTATAGTTTTACTTTAAACGGTAAAATTTATTAGAAAAAACAAATAAATGCTTGTATTGATCTTCTATATATCATGTTTGGCGATTGAGTACTATCCGACTGTCGTAGCCTTGTGGTAGAACATTCGACCAGTTTACTCCTTGAGATATCATGTTCAATTTTACCATGGTGACCAGTTATGGCAACAATTGGTATGGCAAAAATAACAACAATATCTGCTGTTTGTACTACAAAACAATACATTTAACTGAAGGTACTATATCGCCTCGAGAACTTAATTACTTTTGAGGAATTTATTGTATGGTAAAATGGTAATTGAAAAGCTTTTTTTTTCATAAAAATATTTGAAAAAATATAAACTAATGTTTAATAGTTAAAAAATAAAATAAAAAAGTCATCTACGAATTGACCCTTTGCTTGCCAATTTTGTATTATTTTAAATTATTATATTTGTCCGTACTTTTGTAATTAAAATTTAAGTATAGTCGTTTGAAAGCAAAGGAATTTAACATATTGTTTTAATAATATGACAACTCGCAATTTTTATTCTTAAATTAATGCTACGTATATAAAATATTTCTTTTATATAATTTGCTTGGTGCTATTTAGCGATGTTATTTTCTGTAAACTATTTAATTTTAAGAAATCATTTATTCCTATATTTAAATTAAAAATGTTGAATCATCTGATTTGTGTCAGATTATTGTTTCAAGTTCCTTTATATTTGATATAATTTGCAATTATTATCTAATTCATTAACCAATAAAATAAAAAATCCAAAAGAGGTGAAATATAATCGGGTTTTAAATAAATACATATTTAACTTCCTTTTAATTGAAATGGGTTGAAAACATTTTTTTATTTATTATTTATTTAATGTTAACTTAGGTTAATATAAAAAAAATACATAATGCCATTTTTACAAAATTTATTATGTGTAGGGAATTTTATCACGATTCGAAACTATATGTCTTGATTTTTACTAAAAGTGAATATCGATAATAATCGCTTATGAAACAAAAACTTAACGAATAGAAAAAAATACATCAAAGGAATAAATCTGCCCAATTTATTTATATATATTGCATATGTGTTAAATAAATAAAAAGTAAAAAATAGCCAGTAAAGTGCCGCATAAAGGGTTAACTAAATTTATGATAAAAGCACTAAATAATCATTTCATAATATTCTTAAATAAAATTATATCAACTTATATTTTTTGCATACGCGGATTTGATAGATTTTTTTTACAATTTTTAACAGAATGCATAAAAAACATATATGAATGAGTATAAGTGAAATGTACTCGTATATTAATTATTCTTATTATGTATAAAAAATTTCAGGATGTATTAATTTATTACTCGATATATTTTACCTTTCAATGCTAAGAAGTATTTAATTTTATAGTGATTTGTAGCAGATATGTATACCTCATTAATGAACCGCCATTACTACTGTCAAATTCTGACGTCATCTTCACTCGCTACTTTTCTAAAACGAAGGATGGAAATATCAACAACGTTTTATAGAATATATTTATAATTATATTAGGTTCCGTATAATTATATTAGGTTCCGTATAATTATATTAGGTTCCGTAAAATTATATTAGGTTCCGTATAATTATATTAGGTTCCGTATAATTATATTAGGTTCCGTATAATTATATTAGGTCCCGTATAATTAAACTATAATATATTTATTAGGGAATCTTAACTCTATTTATTTTATGTTTACTCCTTTTTCGTAAAACTGGAGGAATCTGTTGGCCCTTCCTCGTAAAATTGATTTTATTTTGTAACATTGTTTTTAGAGATTATTGTAATTGAATAGAACCTCACCAGCACTAAAAGTTACTCACAGTTCAGCTATCTTCATGAGAGCTTTAAATCAGAGCTTTTTTGCTAGCGCCCTTGAGATGCATTTAGGCTGCAAAACTTTATAAATAATTCATTTAATTTTGGATTATTTTATGAAACTTTAAAACGCAAAAAATAACCTATTACTTTGCCTAAGAAATTCCCTTTCTATAACGGATTTAAAATATATTGCTCGAAAAGTAATAATACAAGGATTAATTTACTCTCGGAAATTATATATTACTTATTTTTTCATAAAATTAATCACTTAAATACTATTACATCCTCTGAAAATGTGGAAAAGAGGGTCGTATTTCCGTGCAGTTTAAATTATTTCCGATTAAAATAATTCTTGCCAGAATACAATGGTTTAAAAATCTATTTTTAGCATGTGATACTTTGTACATTGATTTCCTTGGTATTTTCATAAACTTCATTTCTTACTATAAACTTAATATGCCATAATATTTTGAAAATATAAAATATATTTGAAAATTTCAATACTTTTTTGCCTCCAATTTTTTTTTTCACGTAAAATTATAAATGTTAGTAATTAAAATAACTGAAAATGAGCGCATTAAAAAAATGTATGAAAACAGAGTATTGATCATAAAATGAAAGTTTTTGTACTGAGTAAGCACCATTTGAATTATTCATAGCTACAAAATAGCACTGAATTTTTTAAAATCATTGATGTCTGATTTCCACCTGGCCGCAAGTTTTTCGTGATCTGCTCACAGTCGAAATAATCTTTCTCGAAGTACAACAGGGCTTGCATACATTTTTACGGTGTATAAAGTCAGATTGTTAGGTTACCAGCCTGCGGTGTTATCAAGTGGGAACATTGAATACAATTTTTGTTTATAATAATGAATCACAACCTCCATGGCCTAGTTCGCAATACAATTATTCCATACGGAAGTTTAGGGTTTGATTCCCAATGATACCCAAGTAAATAAAAAGGGTCCCAGTTTGGTTACAATAAATTCAGCTGTTAGACGTGTGCGAGATTTGTTGGCTCATCACATGCAGTAGTCTATTACTTACAAGTGCGATTACACACGAGTTTCGTGTCTACTTCAGTAGTTATAATAGGGCCGAAAGTAATGCTGTATCCCCAGCTGAAATACTAAACCGTACTTTATGAATGAACTAATATAATTCATACTTTATTCGAAAGTTTAAACTAACTTAAAATTTATTTCCATCCTTCGATTTTTTTTCCAGTTTTAATTTTATTTATAACTTTTCAGCAACATTCACCTTTTAAATAAATGTGTCAATTGAAAATGTATTTTAACAATTATTTTGCAAATTTCGCAATATATATCTTGATTTCTAGGCAAATTCCTATTTCAGTGAAGGAATGATTGAATGTATTGTGATATTAATAGTGCATTACTATGTAAAAGCGATCTAAATCAAAATATTGAAAATCTCACACGTGTAGTACAAATTCATAGAAAAGTGTAAATATATCTCAAATGTACGTAATTCATCAAAAAGGAAAACTCTTTTTATACGTGAATATAATTAAGGATGATAGAATTTAATATTTAAAAAAAAACTAATTTAACTAAATCAAAATTTAATAAAAACGAATTTTGGATACACTGTAAACAATGTTTCAAATAATTTCATAAACAATTTGATTTTTTAGGAAGTCATTTTTTTTAATGTGAAATTAAATAAACATAAACATGTTAGCTTTTACCATGCTAGAAAATTGGTGAAACATAAACAAAGGGAACGGATTTCTATCGATTTTTTAAAGATCAATTAATCGTCTTGTTCTCTTGCACAAATCATTAAAAATTATAAGAAAAAAACACAATAAATCAATGTTTTTAATGGATTTGAAACAAAGTCACGTCCTTTTCAATATTTATTGTTCATTTTAAAGTTTTTATATTTAAACATAATTTTTTTCAATTTCTGTTTGTAAAACCTTTGTATTGTATTATATTATATTTGCGCTGTGAACAATACAACCGTGCGAGCAACGTGACAATTTCTTCCATACAACTAAAAAGGTTTGAAATAAACCTATATTAAAAATCAAATTGATGCACTTTAAAAAAAATCTGTGCACCAACGGGAATCAAACCCGTAACCCCTGGGCTGGCAGACAGCCGTCTTATCAATCAAGTCACAGAAGTCGTCAACCATAAATGCTTCTATTTGGAATTGCCTTGAACGGATTAAAAAATGTCTTAGAAATCATCTGAACCTGTCAATTATAAATATAACTTTTAAATATTTCGTTTTCTTTTTTTTTAATATTTGTAACACTTTTAAACGGTGTCTTATTTTTTATACTAGTTTGATATGAACATTTTCATTACAAATTTGTAAATACAAATCTGATGATTATTTTGAAAGTATTTTTTATGAAATATATAATGAAAAAAAAACAAAAGACAGATATCATATTTCACTTATTTTGTGCAAAATCTTTGTATTCAGCATGTTTTTATACAATTTCACCGTCTCAATATTTTGATTTGATTGTTTTATTTTTTAATAAGAGCTATTTATTTTTCAACTGAAAATAAATTTTCAGTGGCTGAAATGAATTGTAAACCTATAAATGTAGTGTAAAATATAAAAAATGAAACTATGACAATTTGTAACATACGTTATGAAATGCCGAAACATTTGAAATGTATTATGCTAAAATAGATAATAAGTTAATTAAAAGAATATTATAATAAAAAAATCGAGTGTAATATATCGTGCAGGTAGTAAGAAAAATTAATAAAATATTTCAATCAAAATAACACTATTTTATTATATTATTTATATACTTCCCAAAACACTATGGATATTATTATATTCAAATAGTTACATAAAGAAAAAAATCATCCCCATATATTTTCCTTCCACTTCCAGTATTTATAAACCATATAACAAATAAATAAAGGCACTACATGGATTTGATTATAAACAAGCAGTTTCAATTCAGCGATAGGAAATCCGAGGTTCTGATGGAAAGATATTGTGAGCCAGGCAGAGCATTTGGTAGGCCCAGCAATAGACTGGTGAATATTGTGTTGATCGAAGTATAATATAATCTATGATATGTTTTATGGTATTGAATAATTGGTTCGTATGTACCTTTCAACATATTTGAATTGGTGATGACATATTGAAGAGCGTGGTCGACAGACACCACTGTTTTTAGTTCCTTTAATCCCGTCTTCAGGTTAGGAACAACTTGGGTATACACGAAACTCATAGTCCGTCTTGACATGTGTTGACAATATACTCGCACGTGAAGAGGCAACAACTATCGCACACGTCTAGCCAACGCGAATATTGTTGCAATACGAACACTACCAGACCCCAGGATCCCGGGTAGAAGTTAAACGTTTTAACAACTAGGCACGAATATCGTCTGGTATGGTATTGAAATTCTATATAAAAATTCTATATGAGCAAAGAAAATTCTATACTATATGATCAAGTGACAGAACTATTGGTTTGTGACTTACTCTCTGGAATTCATAGTATTATGAGATCAGCTGAAGCTCAGTGTTTTAATATTAGCCATGCATCAGGCCATTTCTTTAGGAGACAGATCCGTAGTTGGTGAACCTATTTCAAGGAATAAACTTCTATTTGAAACCGCTTAATAAGTTTAGAATTCAAATCTGCAAAGGTATGTAAAAAGGGAGCTAGAAAATTATTATTATTATTATTATTAATTATCTAGGCATTCCATTCTCTAACGAGGGTGTTTTGAGCCAAAAATAATTTAAAAGGGAAGGAAGGATGTCAATGGAGTGTATCAACAGTTAGAAAACTGCTGTAGTGATCAATATTTAAAGTTTTTGATAATAAATTCAGATATGTGACTGTAAATTAGTGGAGAATAAAGTGCGAGTAGGTGGGGCATGTTGAACGGGCAGGAAACCTTTATACTTGCTTCAAGATTATATACGACGAGTACAGGCCACTCAAAGAAAATGCGGTTAAGAGTTTCATCTGCCGAGTTGAAAGATAAAATTATTGCTTATCAATTCAGATTCTATAATCACTGACAAATTAACCCCATTTTTATGTATCTTCTTGCAAAGCGTCAACTGGTTGATCTCATTTTAAGGTATTGTATTTTACAACAAGTGCGTTGCTAAGATTCTTTATCGATTTAAAAAAATGGTGCTTTGTTTTATCAAACACTGTTTATTCCACTTTATGTAACGGAACCAAATTACAATGTCTTTAAACCTCCACAATGTTAATGCCTTAACTATAAATAACTTTTAAATGTCTATTTAGGATGATGATGATTAATATTGTTTAGAGCAAGAGTTACCAAAGTGGTAGATATCGACCCTCTGGGGCCGATTTGATTTTGCTAGGGGTCGATAGTTTTAATAAAAAAATTTGAGGGTCGACGACAGCAAAAACATCCCCCTTACTACTGCTAACATATTTGTTTGTTACTTCAAAATATTTATGATTTCAATAGGTACCTAATTAAGAAGTAAAAAAAATAAAATTATGTTTAATAAAGTGATTTCATTATTTGTACTTATTTTGAATTTACATATTTATTTCATAATTGTCAAAAATTAAAAAAAAATATGCTCGTATTTTTTTACTTTAATTTTCGTCAGCGCAGATTTCAATATTAAATGTTGCACAAGATAATGCCATAATCCGTAGACCTTTTATCTTTTTCAATCCTTAATTACAAGTAATTAAAATGAAAACTTTGATATTTAGTGAAATATTTAATATCGAGTACTGTACAAACTTATTTATTTGAGTAAGTAAAGTTTATACTAGGGGGACTAGGGGGTCGACGGTTTTAAAAGTTTTTAGTAAAGGGGTCAGCGGCCGAAAAAAGTTTGGGAACTCGTGGTTTAGAGCAACTAACCAAGTAAACAAACCCAGAAAATATACCATATTTGATTGGTTGGATTATATTTGTATCAATTATTTGTCTTTCATGACTCATTATTTTTCTAAAATTCATCTAAGAAATTACAAGTCGTTTTAATAATTATTTTTTCTTCTTCTCACTGTCCCAACGTTGAATATTACCTGAGAGTAAGTATCTTTGTCCTCGGCAGCCCGAAAAAGATCCCCAACGCTCCTTATACCAGTCCAATTACGTATATTGCGGAGCCAGGAGATTTGCCTCCTCCCAACACCTCTTCGACCATCTATTTTTCCTTGGATGATCAGGTGCAATAATTTGTACTTTGCTCCTCTAAGTACATGACCCAAATAGGATAGCTTTCGGATTTTAATATTAGTCAGCAACTCTCTATCAGCTTTGGCTCTTTGAAGAGCCCTTGTGTTGATGACCATATCCGTCCAGGGCATCCGTAGCATTTCGAATGCTTCCAGTCGGTTCACACTACCAACTTTGAGGATTCATGATTCCACTCCATGCAATAACACTGACCAAACGTAGCATTTGACTAACCGTTATTATTTAAAATGTCATTTTTAGGTGGATTTAGGTCATTAGAAAAGAACAAATATTATGAAAACATAAATATTTACAATGAAGATGTGCTACAATACAATATAATCTAATCGGAAGTTTGACGATTTCTTAAATGACTATTTTATTTTATTTTATTAGGAAAACATACAGTGTTTATGTCGGTATTATTACTGATATCTATGGGTTTCGAAACACCATTTAACAGTTTTCGCATATGGTCATTATTAACCAGAAACACCGTGAGTGTGTGACCATGGGATGCTAAAAAGTTATAGTCTTGGGAACCGTTACTATAACCATTATTAACCAGAAACACCGTGAGTGTGTGACCATGGGATGCTAAAAAGTTATAGTCTTGGGAACCGTTACTGAAAGAGTAAAACTCATCATCGCCAAAAAAGATAAACTGTTTATTCCACTTTATGTAACGGCATAACCCTACCGGTTTCAAGGTTTTCACCTAACTTGTTTGTGCTCCTCCGCGTGGAAGTCTTGTTTGTGCTCCCCTAAGGATGAGGTGAAAACCTTGAAACCGGTAGAGTTATACTGTTATATAAAGTGGAATAAACAGTGTTTGATAAAACAAATTACAATGTATTTAAACCTCCACAATGTTAATGCATGAACTATAAATAACATATAAAAGCTGAACTAGTTAAAAATTAGCGCAATATGTGCAAAGTTCTCATCAAATAAAATTATCCAACTTAGTAATCGCGATAAATTTTCACTCGCGCAGAAGTACGTTCGGTAGAAAGTAATTCAATTGTATTTGTCGCAAATTACTGAGACGAAGGGTTGTCCAAGCCATAAAGTTAACATGCATCCCAGTCGTTACTTATGCGTCGCAAAATATTTCCGCGTGGACAGTTTAGCTCCCCTGGCTAGCATCGCAATACGGAGGGAGAGTGTACCGGGGAACAGATTTTTTATCGATGTTTACATCCAAGATACATACTCGTACATAGATACCATCACGCCATTTCCCTGTCGGGGTAGGCAGAGAAGATAGCGCTATAATTTTCTAGCATATTCCCCATTTATACACCTTATCATACAACCTCTATAACTTCCCTGAGTTTCTACGTTTTCTTCTTGCAGAATATCATTCCCTTGATCCAATCATACTCTCCTTGGTCTTCTTCTCAGACGATTTCCACTCATATCTGCACTGTGTATCTGTTTTGTTAGTATTTCTTAATTCATTCGTTCTACATGCCTAAACTATCTCATTGACTCTTATTCATCTTACTTAACACATCGCCTTAAATTCACATTCATCCCTTATAATTTCATTTCGCATTCTGTCAACATTTCAACATTTTCTCTCCATGTATTATTCTCAATGCACGCATTTCAACAGTATTTATTCAGCTCTTCCCAATATTTTTCCACGTCCACGTTCAACTCCCACACATCAAAGTTGGCGCCAAAACACTATTTTGGACTATTATCTTAGCAGATTGACATACAAAATGTTGAAAAATATAGTTTTTTTATTGAAGTGTTTTTTTCCAGTATAAGGTCAGTAAAAATCTCTGAGAAATTATTGTAAAAAGTAATGTAAGCAAGGTTTTGAAGACTGTAAAACACCCTTTTGTTAAATTTTACATAATTCAATACTTTGCCGATTTATTTTTTGTTTTATTTGAACGACGTTAGATTTTTTTTGTTATTGCATTATTAAGTTTAAATAAATATATATTTGTTTAAAACTAAGTTATTATCAATTAATTTTTTTAGTATTTATTTTGTTTTTATGTTAATACAACTACAGACCAAATATCACTGTAACGAATCACTTAATATTGAAAATTTTAGAATAACGAATATCTTTTGTTAAATCGAAAGAAATACTCAAAACAATATGTGTTTAACGCATTCCGTTTTAACGAAATAAAAATTTCATTATAACGAAAAAATTTCGACGATAAATGCCGCTGAGGTGATTGAAACCAGCAAATGAGTAACACAATAAATATTTAACGAATGGCTACTTAATTTAAACGCTCGAATGAAAATATAAAAAAGAAAATTATCTTGTTTTGATTGGTAATTGCCGTATAATAATTGAAAAATAAAATCATAAGTATGCAAGTACACATATGATAACTATAAAAAAAAAAAATAATATACACAATTGTCAATACATTAAGGGACCGTTTGCAGGTGGGCAGCCAGCATTGTACCTAACCAGGAGTCTCTCTTGATATTAATAAGAAGAATAAAATATATTGTAGATGCATACAAACGAAATCAAAAGTTAAAATTGTTCTTACCGTACTAAATATTTCCAGATGCTAATATATGAGAAAAAATAGAAGCGAGAGATAAAAAAAAGTGTAATGAGATATACAAATAATGGAACCAGCATCATGTCAGACGAGCGTCAGTGTGGATTGACAGACGTTTAATGAATTTCACGGAGACATATATCTATGTTACACATCGTAAATGTCTTAAAAAATATTCTTACATCCTAAATGATAAAATTAAAGATATGTTATATAGTAAAACATTTAAATATTATTTAGTTTCAAAACAAAATTAGAAAACCTGTCCCAGAAAGATGAACACTCGGTTAAAGGAAGTATTACACGAAACATTGATTTTATTCCTACAATATTTTAATGTCAGCACACCCTCCTCTGGCACTGTCTCACTTTGCGTGATTATAAGTCAATGTCATAAATAGAACTCGTGAAAAAATATTACATTTGTTAGAAAGTGCAACATTATAGCAGTGGACCACAAATGTAACAGGATGTGAAGTCAGCAATGATATCACTTACCCAGGGGCAATTTAAAAACTCCACAGGAGACTAGAAATTATTTGATGCAAAAGTTGTTTAACAATTATTTAAACATACACATATTTATATTTACATAGTTTCCCTGTCGGGAAAGGTTGGAAGGACAAAGCACCATATTTTATACGCCAACATAGTTTTTTGTGTAGGTAGTATAGTATTGTAACATTATAAAGTATTATATTATATGACATTTGCAATTTATTCATTAAAACCTTATGGGTTTACTACCATGTTGCAATATTTTCCAGCCAACCAGAAATATGTTAAACAAGATTTAAATGAAAATCCGACAGAAATTGTTTAAAAAAAATGGGTTTTAATGGGAATCGAACTCACAGCCCACGGGATGGAATATAGAGTTTACCCACTAGACCACAGAGGTGACAAACATATTTTACCTCCAAAATATTCATTCTCACATAATTCTTAAGGTTTCTCTTATCTTATTTATTTATTATTTTGTGTGTATTGTAGATATGGCGGGCTTATTGCTATACATCAATTTCTTCCAACCAACCAGCATATTTTTTTATGTAATTTTTTTTAATATATGACTAATTTTATAAAAAAAAATATTTCTTAAAATAAATGTAAAAAAATTAAGAAATTATTAATTTCTAAACAATAATGCTAGAACTAGAGTAAAGGAATTCGTTGAAACATAAGAAAGAGAAACAAAATAAAACTAGCCTTCCATATTTTAAAATTTAATTCCCTTGATCTAACCATACTTTCCTCAATCTTCATCTTCCTCGACTCTCAGATAGATACATTTAAATTTAGGTTTTCATTGGAATAAAACACCGTATCCCATCGAGCATAGGTCACATGGAGTTACATGTATTAATGTGACTGCAGAGCAATCCTAGATATGCACAGTAAAGTACAAACATCATGCCTCCAAGATGGTTCGGGAATTTTATCTAAGATGGGGCACTTTTTACAGTACCTTCTCCAGCTCCCTTAACAAGTCAATATCATGGACGACATGGACCAATTGTTCAGTCTGAACCAACTGCTATCACTTTCGATGGTCATCGGCAAGAGGTTTTCATTTGTCAAGCGTTCATCATAAAATCTTTGAGATTCCTCTTGTTCTGGGTTATTTCATATAATAATTTACCTTGATGAGAGCGTCAAGATATGAGGTACAAATATGTATCATAGAGATTAATATAATAGTTTAATAACAAAGATATTTATTTTTAAATATTTAACTATGGAGTTTAACAAAGTAAAAATCGAAAACTTTGATACATTTTTTAGTAACGTTTACGATCAAAATATATTAATTAAAAAACAAAGAGCTCTTAATGTGTTACTTTACTACAAAAAGCGCTATATGAGTATTATTTTTATTATTATTGAAGGATTAACGTTTCACTTGAGTGATCTTTATGTTTTCATGATTAATATCACTGTTCCTCGTCCATTACTTAAGTGGATTTCTTTCAACAGAATTCATTAAAATTTACTGTACAATTTCAAAACAGTAACCTAACGTGTTTCATTTCTGATTATTCTTTCCTCTTCCCCATGCTTTAATTTTTTCTTTGATTGGTGATATCTCATTTTATTTTTACTACTCGTATGTACCTATGTATATCGTTCATGAATTTCGGTAGAGGTGAATAAAGATTCGACAGTGTTATGCTACCATTTAACTGAATTTATTTAGTTTTATCTGGTTGATTGTTTTATAATGTAGTTAAATAAATACATTTAAACAACCTGCCAGATGTACCATGTTTCCCCACGCACAAAAATAATAAAATAAATAAATAGAAAATAAAACCAACAATTTTCTATAGTTGTATTGAAAATAAAGGTGGGCTTTAGATAATAGTTTCGCGAGTGTCAGCACAGAGAAGCGAAGGTCTGAGCTGTAACAGGAGCCAGTTGCGCGGCCAGCTCCCAGTCAGACGACCGCTCCGTATATTTTATGAGGCGGATACAGCCACTTTGTTGGATACAATGTATGGACAGTTACATAAGGCATATCTTCTGTCGCTTCCTGCCGCGCCTACTCGCCTGCCATTTGGTATCCAAACAGAGGACTGAAACCTTTTATGTAACATATGCTGGTTGTGTATTATTCTATCGTCGAGTTCTCTAGTTATTTGGCATTGCGTCGTTGTCTAATGGTTAACAGTTAAGTTTTTCAAGCTAGTATCCCCGGTTCCATTAGTTTTACAATTAAATCTTACTTTATCAGGATTTGTTTATTATATAGCTTAATAACTATTATTTGATCTTTATTCTAAATGCATGGTAGAGAAAGATCAAGAAAAGTATAGATGGATCAAGTAAAATTTTGGGTAACGCAGAAAATCAGAGAAATCGTAAGAGTTGTATGAGGTGGTGCATGAATGTAGGCGTTGCATGTGAGTCGGAAGACTGACGCTCTGTCCTTTCTGTCTATCTTAACAGATAAATGGTGTGATGGTATGTATGTAAAAGTAATAAGTTAGAGAATTCGGAGGAACTGTATGAAAAGGTCTATGTGGAAGAGACAAAATATATGTGTCGAGATAGGAAAGACTGGTGATCTGTCCTCTCTGCTTACCGTAGTAGGGGAACAGCGTGATGGTATGTATAAATGTAATTATTACGGAAAAATGTGAGTTAAATACTAATATGTTAAGTGTGAGTAAAGGTGTGAATGTTTGATGCAAATTATTTTTAAACCCATCCAAACCGAAAGGCTACAGTAATTTGATTAATTCGTATAATAATCTTCAACAAATGACTTATGTATTCACACATTCATATTGTGAACTGATGACTCAACATATTCACATAGTGAACTGATGATTCAACATATTCACAAAGTGAACTGATGATTCGGATATATTTAAGAACATGGCTATGATAAACAACATATTCAGCCCCATTAATCGAGTTACCGGGTTTAAAAATCACTGGAACCAATGTTAAACATACGAGTTTTTAGTCTGACCAAGATCAGGAATTGATGGCCCTCTTCCATCTACGAGAGACGATGGAATGGCGCACCAACTCTGACACATCTATGACCGTGGCTGTAGATTTCAACCATAGTCGCACATCTTCTACATTGACTGCAAACATGGACACAATACTTCGGGACCTCATAGACCTGCATTCTTTGTAGTCACTTCCTATGCAGCCAAAGTCTAAAACAAAATAAACAAGATACTCTTCTTGAACAATATATTTTTAAAGTTTTTAAGATTAAAAAAAAATCTTCCCTAATGCAGGATATCTTAGCTGGATAACCAGATGTCTCTTCTTATGATGAATATGACTCTTTTGAATATGTGATGTGTTTTTTAAAGATGATGTACCAATAATGAAACAGTACATATTTTTTCGAATAGTAAAATGTTTCCTACTTCTGATAGCATAGCATAGCAGTGAACCATTACTTACCCCACCTCTGAAATGAAAATTCCAACTGTCGCCAATGTTCATGGTGTATGAACAATATAAAATGGGTGTCAATACTAACGCTAAATTCCCCAATTATTCTCGATTGGAAACACTCAAACATATTCAAATTGCTATTATCTGTCATACACGCGAGGGCCAGCCACGTTTATTTCATTGTTTATATGTGAAACTATGCTACCATCCCATAAAATATAGGTTTAGACTGAATAAACATTTAAACGTTAATGTTTGGTTAATTTTAAGATTCATCAATTCATGGAACAAACATTAGTTCATAGACCAAAAGTCAATTTAATGACCAACAGTCAATTTAAAACTTAAAGTCAATTCATTAAGCAAAAGTTAGTGCAATGACAAAATTAATTTCAAAGACAAAAAGTCAATTAAAAGAACAAGAATTAATTCAAAGTCAACAAGATAACAAAAAGTCAAAGAGCAAAAGTCAAAGAGCAGCCAAAAAGTTAATTTACACACCAAATATCAATACACACACAAAAAGTCAATTCAGAGACCAAAGTAGTAAGTTAGAGATTTTACGTTTGTTTTATTTCCCGTTAGCTCGCTCAACTATCAGGAAATTATGGAATCCAAATGATTGAGCCGTACTCTAATCGATTGCTAACCAGTGAATTATAAAGATATATCATAACAGTGCCACCATCAAATACCCCATATACTCTTATCATAAATTCCAGAACTTTATAAGTAGAAAAAACACAAATGTGAGAGCACACCTTGATGTATTAAAGTGATCCCTGAACACTAACACAAGTGATACGAGCACTGTAAATTATGTAGAAATGCGTGTTTTGCGTAGAATATCTAGTGTTATAATGTATAATATACGAGTAGTATAAAATTGACAGGTTGGGAGTAATTGTTTATTCGAGTCCGATGTTTTAAGTAGAATAAAGAAATTAATCTAGATATGGTTTGGACGCATCGAAACAATGAGTTTTAATAACATACAATGCAAATATATATGAAAATAATGAAGTGCAAAGAAGAGGTTTGACCGAAGAAAGAATGAAAGGATATAGTGAAAAGTTTGAAAAACAGCAGTGCATGTATGACAAGATCTGTCATCTCTGCCTTCCCTCAAAGGGGCATGGCGTTATGAAATGTATGTATATTTTAATACGATTATGTTTAACCCACCAATTTGTATGTTTAATTGTGATTAAAAGTTTATTAAAGTACTATGCGTATCCAGAAAGTAAGTGTACTGAGGCTATCGATGGATTTTATTTTCGACATGTTGGCTACACTTATGTGTAGCCTGACCCTTCCCCTCCGCAACGAGACCGGTTCGAGGTCAGTACGTTGAGAAGTGTCGACGCGACAACACGTTTCATGAAAAATGTCAATCCAATCTCCCGCCAAGTGCGAAATACGCGGCGTCATCCGTTATCTCATTTGGAAGGGAAAACCTCCGGTTGAGGTTTATAATGAGGTGAAAACTACATATGGTTTTAAAGCTATGAATCGTACGAGTGTGTACAAGTGGTGTCGCGAGTTTAAAAACGGCCACGTCACACCTCTTCACCCTCCGCCAAAAAGTTCAAAACCACAATTTCAGCCAAGAAAATCATGGCTTCCGTGTTTTGGGACTGTCAAGGCATAATTTTAATTGAATATATGCCTCAAGGGGAGACCATCAACTCTGCAAGATACTGTGAGACCCTAAAAAAATTGCGGAGGGCGATTCAGAACAAGAGGAGAGGCATGCTGACAAAGGGAGTCTGCCTGCTGCATGACAATGCCAGACCACACACGGCCAACGCCACGAAGGAACTGCTCGCCTCGTTTAAATGGGATGTCCTGAATCATCCCGCGCAATCCCCTGACCTAGCACCTTCAGATTACTATCTCTTTACCTCCCTGAAGCTGCACATGGGTGGAAAAAGGTTTTCAACCGACGAGGAGGTAAAGGAGGAGGTGGAGAAGTGGACGGAGGGATTGGCGGGAAACTACTTCGAGGAAGGCATCAAAACGTTGATACCCCGCTTCACCACCTGCATTGAGAGGAATGGCGACTATGCGAAAAATAGCTTACATATGTACTACGGTAACCACGTAATTCTTTGTTTAAATAAAAAAAATTGTAACCTACAAAAATGCAGTACACTTACTTTCTGGATATGCCTCGTAGTTAATTTAGATTAACATGCAAATTGCATTAGTATTCCTAAAAGTCGTGGACGTGTATAAATAGAAAGGCGCTGTGATTTGTCCTCTCTGCCTAGTTCAAAAGGAACTTGGTATAGTGGTATGTATGTATGTATTAAAGTGCAAAAAGATTTTATTAGAAATATAATAATTGTTTATTTGTTAGTTGATTCAAGAACAAATCATTTCGTAGGACAGCAGGTTAAACGACACAGTTAGAATTTACCGAAAATCTAATGGCTCTCTGTTCATCTTATTCGGAAGTACTCGTATACCTGTATTGTTGTATTTTAACCCGGTATCATGAAAAATTCTTCCGCTGGAATGCAGGCAGTTTAATAGCAGATAATTAAAAAAAAATTCTTAAGCAATTTTAAGTATTACGATAGGCACCCTTAAAATAATCGTTGTTTGCCTAATGGCGCTTAAAAATAAAAAAATAAAAATTAATTCCTCCATTGAATATATGTATTATCTAAGAGTATTTTTTTGTTTTTAAAAGACACAAAAATGCGATACTGCATGAATGCAGATAGATCAAAATATAAAACGAGACATCAACAATAGAAAATAAATGTAATAGCTACCAGAGGATTAGATTTACTAATATTTAGACTCAATAATATTATTCTCATTTTATGAGCATTAAAGGACAAGAATCTCTAATGGTAATTTTCATAATAATAATAACGAAAGGACAATTTATCATATATACCGCCGTTTAGAGGACAAACTCTACTCAAAAGAGCTTCTACTCGGGACTCGAACCGAATATTATTGACACATTAAAAATATTACAAAATTTATGTATGCAAGTTGAGTTAAGGAAAGGAATTAGATTAGGTATCAAAGATATAAGGAGGAATAGATTAGGTAGGAATTAGATTAGGTAGATCCTTGCATCTATGGTATATGTACATACGAGTATGTTCAGTAAAACATAAATTATGGTAAGAAAATGGCAGAAACTTACCAAGGGAAATAAGCACGTAACTCATTGTTTGTAATTATGTGTGTAACCAATACTATCACACGTGAAAAGGCAACAACACGTATGTGAATATTGTTATCCATCGAACTATTTTACTTTAATAAAGTATTTTATTTTTTACTTTTTCAAGTCGTTGCAGGAATCGCATATAAACCTCTTGTGTTGAAATAAAGCATTTTGTCAATTAGACCACAGAGGCCGTCTTAATTTAATTTAATGTGTATTTAACCAGGGTCGATTTCAACCAATAACTATTGAACAAAATTCAGTTAAATTTAGAAGAACAAAATGCAATTAAATTTAGAAACAAAATACAATTAAATTTAGAATACAGACGTACTAGATATTATATTCAAGATATAAATATAAAAAAACACTAACATGTTAAAGGTGTACTGAAAAAAACTAACTCCGAAAGTCATAGAACGCACATAAATAATATTGACAATCCAGACAGCAGGTGAACATGGTTGTATAATTATTACTTTTTATTAAAAAAAAATATCACGTACTTCATACAATTCGCAGGGAAAAGAAGTACATATATGCACTCACACACACCAGGCCAGGACTCAGAAGGCCCAGGTTCATACGCCGAGCCAGAAAAAACAATGTACACACATTATCAACAAACACATGGATTACAAATATTTAATAGAATACACGGAATGACTATGTATGACATAATACGGAATGAAGTGATAAGGGATGGCTGTGAACTTAAGACTGATGTGTTAAGTAAGATGAAAAAGAGTACATTGAGATGGTTGGGGCATGTGGAACAAATAAATGAAGAAAGACTAACAAAACAGATATATAGTGCAAATGTGAGGAGAATGCGTGTAATAGGAAGATCAAAGAAAGTATGGTTGGATCAAGTGAATGATATTGTGAAAGAAATAAACGTAGAAAGTAAGAGAAATGGTAGAAGTTGTATGTAGAAGACGCTAAAGACGTGTGTCGAGATAGGTAAGTATGGCGCTCTATATTGTATTGTATAACACTTTCATTGTATAGAGTGCAATCTGGTGGGCTTATTGTCATGTGGATATATCTTCCAATTAACTAGAAATATATTAAAGATGCCTAAAGTGAAAACCATACTGGAATCCTTTTTTTTAATCTGGGTTCCAGCGGGAATCAAACCTGCAACCTCCGGATTGGGAGGCAAGCGTCGTACCAACTAGGCCATTAAGGTTGTCTTAGACTCTCTATCCTCTTTGCTTACCCCGACAGGGAAATGGCGTGATGGTATACATGTACTTAACGAACACATTTCAATGAACACGCTTATACGATTATACCTCAACATATATTTTTTCCTTCTATTTTTTACATATGTAAAAACATTTTACAAAATCTTTTTAGAGACCAGTTGCATTGCAAATGCACATCACTCGTAAGAATCATGTTATACTTCAGAAAGTCTAGGATGAACCGTGCGACGTTTAAAACGTCATGTCACAAAGGGATGGGATAAAATAGTTTTTTTCTACAAATCGAATAGTTTTTTTATAAATCGAACAATTGTTTTTCTCTAAACTGATGTTTTAATTCCTAATTTTCATTATACTGACTTTCTAATTTATTGTATGATTTGTATGTATCTTTAAATAGGCCAAATATCTTTAAATAGTAGTAATCCACTATGGATTAATATTAATTACGATTTATGTATAAAAAAAATTGAAAATCCAATTATCGAATACCCCATTCCTAGCCAATGCAGACTAACGTAGTGACTTTTGGCAAACGTCACCAAATATAATTTGATTTTAACAAACTGCCACATTTTTGCTAATTTGTGACAAGATGTATTAATTTGTCATAAATGTTAGTTTTATGCAATGTATTTACCTAAATAACTTGCTTTTTATTAGAATCGAGGCTTATATTAGTTGATAAAATAATTAAAATTACTGAACAAGGTTGTATTGGGACAAATTTGTGAGCTGTCATACGACTTATCCTAGATTTTCCGAACTATAGTACTCGTATATTGATCTACAATTTGGTTACTTAACTATCTTTCCTATTGCAACATACTACAACAACATACGGAAGATAAAATTTCTGCGACATATTATATTAATTTTTCGCCTCGGAATCCCAACTCACATCCTCGATTATGATATTTTATTGAATTTCACGCAGAAAGAAGTTTTACATTTGACTTGATATATCTTTATAAGGTTATTTACAAAATAGTTAATATCCCCGATATACTGGTTTAAATTGATTTCCACACTTCTACTAGAAAAACAAGGAACATTTCAAAATTCAAATATTTCATTAGTAATTTGTCTACGACAGTTACACGTTGTAATTTATCAACCGTGAGAACGCAACAATAGGGTAACTTCATATGTGGTTGTATTAAATGTAGATGTTTTTAATGTAGATGTTTTTAATGTAGATGTTTTTAATGTAGATGTTTTTAATGTAGATGTTTTTAATGTAGAGCGTTCTGAAGAGTTATTTTTGATTTTTTTTAATCTGAAGTCTTAATCGAGAGACTGGTAATTTCAATTTGTCTCAACATTTAATTTTTTAACAATTTTCCCTACTATTTTGTACTCTCCTTTCCACTGAGAGAGTTTGCACTGTACCATACTCGAGTGATTTGTCGTTGCTTGATTTTAATTAATTGTGTTTGACGACCTTCGTGGCCTAGTT
This sequence comes from Odontocerum albicorne, assembly GCA_949825065.1. Classification (NCBI taxonomy): domain Eukaryota; kingdom Metazoa; phylum Arthropoda; class Insecta; order Trichoptera; family Odontoceridae; genus Odontocerum; species Odontocerum albicorne. The sequence continues at coordinate 17,977,544 of OX463858.1, forward strand.
ATTAAGACGCTTGTCTCCCAACCCGGTGGTTGCGGGTTTGATTCCCGCTAGAACCCAGATTTTTAAAAAAGAATTCCAATCAGGTTTTCTTTTAAGATCTCTTTAACATCTGAGAAGGTGTTTGAATGTAGAAGAGGCGAAGAATGTGTGTTGAGATAAGAAAATCTGGTGATCTGTTATATCTGCCTATCCCGACAGGGAAATGGCGTGATGGTATGTATTTATAATACATTGTTATTTTCAGGCTTCATTTTAAAAGAATATACATGTATCCCAAATTATTGGTTATTTTTGTTAGGTTTTAATATGTTATCATTTGTTTTCTAATTGTTAATGTGATATGTAAAAAAACACACGTGTCATTTATTTTGCAAATAAATACATATGAATGAAAACCTTAATTATTTTTATGAATTTTAGATATAGATCATGCTATTTTGGTAGGATTTATTAACGTAATTAATATAAAATTTTGAACAAAATTGATATTTACGGTCCATGGCGTTTGTCTCGCCTGCCTGGGAATATTTTAGTTTTTTAAACAATGCAAATATTCCCGCCTCTCAAGCGAGATTCCCGCGCTTTAAAGGAAGACATAAGGGATATGTCGTCGCCTGAACTGAGCGAGAAAAAAATAAAATATATACTTAAAAATGCAAAAAAATCACACCAGGCATTCGGACGGTCCGACTCAAAATCGTACATTGTGGCACAAAGTAGCTGATGGGTGCAACAACTTTTATTGAAGCTGTGAAAGTTGCTAATGACGGTCACAATGCACTATCATTTGACGATTGTGGCATTCTCACGAGAAAGCAGAAAAAACACCTTGTGGTATTTGACATTTGTGTTAGAGCAAAGCTATTGTGATTATCGTTAGAAATAAAAATGTCTCATTGAATTTCAGCCTCTTTGAAACTACTTAGTTTACGTTTTTAATATCATGATCATCATTGTCAACCTGGGTCAATCCACTCCTGGATAAAGGTCTCCCCAAGTTGGTTACAAATAATTCGGTTCTTGGGTCGTTGGTGCCATGTGATGCTGCCATGCTTCCTGATTTCATCCACCCAGCGTGCATTCCGTCTTTTTCTGGGCCTCTTTATGCCTCTTGGGTTTCATTGGATTATTTCGGATGTCCATCAGGAATCTGACATTCTGACTACCTGTCCTGTCCATTGCCACTTAATTTTCTTGTACACCTTTATTACGTCTTCTATCCTTGTTTTGTTGCGAATCCAAGTGTTTCGTATACGGTCTCTTTTAGCATATCCCAACATGTATCTCTCCATGCTCCTTTGTGCGATCTGGAACTTTTGTGTGCTATTTGCTGTGAGCGTCCATGTCTCACAACCATACGTAAGTACTGGGAGAATACACTGGTTGTAAACCTTTCGCTTTCAAGATTTTTAATATATCAATTATTAAATATTTTCTTTTAAAATCATGGCGGCGCGATGGTAAAAAATGTCCAGATTTAAATTTTTTAGAATAAAGTAAAAAGGCGACAGCGGGTATAATTCATCATCATGTGCATACATGCATACCTTAACGCTGTTTCCCTATGGTGCTAGGCAGAGAAGACCGAGCGCCAGACTTTCAAATCATGACATACACCTTCACGTACAACACTTACGATTTCTCTGACTTTGCACATTTCCTTATTTTATAATATCATCCCTTAGATAAAGCTATACTTTCGTTGGTCTTCTTCCACCACACCTGACCTTCCAAAATCTGACCTTATTTCATATATGTCTACTCCAACAGGGAGACGCCAGATGTATGTATTGCCTTGAAAGCAATAAGATATTCTCAAAATAATAAAATAAATAATACGAGTAATTGTACAAAGATATTTTTAAAATTGCTTTAATTTCTAAAACAAATTTCTGGCGCTTCACTCAATAACAAAACTATTTAGACGAACTCCATGACCTATTTGGTAAGATGCCTGTCTTCCAGCCCAGAGTTCGGATTCCGTTGGTATCAATTTTGATTTAAAAAGGATTCCAATCTTTTTTACACTTTAGGCCTGTTTAACATATTTCTGGTTGGTTTGAAAAGTTTGTCGCATGGTAATAACCAACGAACGCTTAATTCAGTACCATATAAATAGAGCTGGTAATCCCGATTGGTCTTTTGGCATAGCTAGGCCAGTTGTAAGAAAGAACTTCCTTCCTGGCAATTTCCTTCAAACATATTTTCTTCAGCTGAGTTAGTCCGACTTGTGAGTGTCGGTGCAAGAAGGTGCCAGTGCCTCTTTATAAAAAAGCGGCAGCCAAAGCAGGAGCCAGTGGTGTGTGGAAGAAGAAAAAAAGTGTGAAGGATGACAAGTCAGGGCGAGAGAGCGGCGTGGATTGTAACGTGTGTGATGTCAGATTGGAGGTGACTAGACGTTCGGTAAACTGTGGATGATAAAATTAGAAAGATTAAGGTTTGAGGAAGTGATATAAGTTTGATCGATACTATTGTTTTATTTATTAAAAATAATTCTGGGTATATTCAAATATCGAATGAAAATGGAAGTGGAAATGAAGTGTTTGCAGAGAATTAGAACAAATTAAAGAGTTTGGTGAGCTAATTGTATGACAGATGCGAAGAGAAAGATCTGAGAATGAATGTTGCAAAAACCAAAGTCATAGTGATAAAAAAAATGTGGAAGCAAAAATAATAGCGATTATGAGTGAACAATTCAAATTAAAGCAAGTTTAGGAATTTTACTATTATGGTAGTATTTTCTCAGATGATGGAAGAGTAATGAACGATATCGAACGGCTTGTAACGATAAGAAACAAAGTTAATGAGGTCCTTAAACATGTATTCTCGATCCGAACAGTACAGAAATCTGCTAGTCCACAACAGTATTATAAAACCAACTTTAAAATATGGTAGTGAAACGTGGATGTGAAAAATACTAAAATGTATCGTAGAAATACATGCACTGTGAATAATACACGAAGGGACAGTGTTTAAAATAATACGGAATCAAATTATTAAGGTTGAATGTGAACTTAAGGCTGATGTGCTAAGCAAGATAGTATTCTAAGATGGTTTGGATGCGTGGAAGGAATGAAGAAAGAAAACAAATTCTCAGTGCAAATATTAGTAGAATGTATAGTAGAGGAATATCAAGGAAAGAATGATTGGATTGAAGGAATGAAAGAAATGTAAGAAGTCAGAAAAATCTTAGGAGTTGTAGGCGAAGGTGAATGGATGTGAAAGAAGCGAAAAGATAGGAAAGTCTGGAATTCTGTCCTATCTGTCTACCTCAATAGGAAAATGACGTGAAAGTATGTATGTATGCGTTCTAACAGAAATCGAACCGCAACCTCTGGGTCGGAAGACATATAGTATCAGCTACGGCGCGGAGGTGGCGTTCCTATACTTCTCTATTTGCTCTACACAAAACTGTCAAAATATCATTACTGATTTAAGATGGCGGTATACATTCATGTGACTAAAATTCATCTGCTCAGCCAATTCTACGGTGGTTTGAAGGGGATCTTTATGAATAATGTTGTTTAAGCGGTCCTCATCGAAGTCCACTGGTCGTCCGGAACGCTCCATGTCTTTCAGGTCGAAATTACCACCTTTGAAACGCAAAAACCATTGACGAGCTGTCCTTTCATTCATAGCATCTTCACCGCACACTTTGCAAATATCGCGAGCAGATTTGGCAGCTTAATTCCCTTGATTGAACGCGAACAGAAGGTGTGGAAAATGCTCACTTTCGTCTTCTTGACATTCCATTTTGAAGGCTTGTAATCAAATAAAATAATATATGTAACGTAAAAGCAAACAATATCTTATAGAGCAGAAAATTTTCTTTCGAATGACGTATAACCTTTATCATTTTGTTTTATTTTTGGTGCTCATTTTTTAATTTGAAAAAAAAAACGGACACAACTTATCAAAACACCTAATATAAACACCCGTTGCACATTCTCATCAACCTGACAAACAGTGACACTCAATTACACATGTATACATCACGCGAAATCAAACTCCTCACACTTCATCCCTCCACACATAACAAAAACATTCACCCCACAATGTACCGCACATAATCATAAAAATAAAAAAAATATAAAACAATAAAAAACCCCACACTCAAGAGCTCACACAAACCTTTTCCACAAGTCATTTCTCTTGCAAGCTCAAGGAATAAATGACATATATATTTGTCACTATATTTCAACGGTCAAATTAACATTTTGATACAAATATAAAAATAAAACAATAAGAAACAAAAAATTACATCGACATCTAAAAACCTTTACAATTTGAAAAATTCATCCCGGCAAGAACAACTTCTTTATTTTACTTTTAGAAGTAGTTCTGTGCAGCAATCTGTGCAGATTTGTATAGATATTAAGTTGTGATCACTTCACTGTGGAACAAAACATTTTATTGGGATACATCAGCAATACTACCTTTGATTCTGGAACAAGTTTCGAGAGCATAACTATCAAATAGTGATGACACCTTAGCATCCCCTTGACCCCTGTCATATCAGTCATTTAGAGTTGATGGGCGTTGCCTATAAGGGATGATATAGCGCTTAACTATGATAATTTTCTTTTGAGATTCATAATTTTTTCAGCTAATTTTTAATGTCGGACGCTGACTTGATACCAACTCTCCACTTTTGTCCGAGCTTGGGGCCGGCATCGGGTCCCCTCCGGATATTCCAACTGTGGCAGAATTCGATTAGTACGTATACATTGATTATTAATCTACGTCATCATAGTGTGTTGCTAATTTTTAAACTTACGTATCTGAATACTGATAAAATCAATACTTTCAAGATAATTTATAAAATCCCATTTTGAGACATACTCCAATGAAAATAAAATGCAATTGGAATGATTTTATTCACTTAAAGGTGCTATAGAAGTTGATTGATTAATTGAGATTAGAATCTGGTGTAAATGTTTCAACTATGAACTATAAGAACCTCTAATAAGTATATCTGATCTTAGGCTGAAACCGTTGGTTAAAGGCATGGGAGCTGTCTAGTAGCAAAAAAGTGGTTACATACAGAAATATCCAAGTTAAAAACCCCACCAAGTTTTGATTCCAGTGAATAATATGTCCAAATGAATTGTCCAAAATGAAAATAGGCAAATAAACTGTCCAGAATTAAAATAGGTCAATGTCTGACAGGAAGCCACTTTTATGAAATCTATATCAAGGAGAACCTATATTCTTGTGTGAAATGGAAGAAAACCACATGTTTTAATGTCTCGTCCTCACACCTTGACCATGGTTTTAAAGTATCTTATAATCACCGAATATGATCTTTAAACAAGTATAAATGTCTCCCGTCCATTAAACAAGTCCCATCAACTCGCACATAATTCTCCTCTACTTTAGTCACAAATCAGAACGTATCGTTCAAAACTCCTCAACTATTTTAGGACTAGAGTAGTTCCATATATCATTTCAACCTCTACATTCATTTAAATTGACATTCACACAAATAATTATATTCATAGAATGTACTGCCTAATTGACTAATAATAATGTATTGTGTAAGTTCTGTAGATACATTTACGTATTGGCAACAATCTGTAGGCATGGAAAGTGTACTACGACATAATAAAATAGTTGATATTTTATTTGCAGATTAAAGAAATGATGGTCACCATTTAGATTGGTTGTTGAAATATTCACGGGACGTATTCCTCGGAGGCGCGAGCAGTGGCCGCATTCAGGTCCCGGCGCGGCATTCTTACGCTCGGCCCCAGCTCTCGGCAAGTGTCCCCACCGCTACTCAGCATACCGCATGGCTCTTCTTGCTACCGGGCTTTTCTCGATCCGATCCCTGCTCTGCACAGTGATAAACACGACCAACTTATAATTTCTATACATTTTAAAATAACTAGTCTTAAAAACTCTCTTCAGAAAGAAGAACTTTGTGATAAGGAACTCTGTCTAACAAAAGGCAGAAGAAAATAAAACCTGCTAATCATCTTGTAAATTTGATATCCTTGTCATCGAAACAAGAAGTTTGATATGTAAAGATTTGTGTGCTTGCGGAAGTGCAAGAGCCTGCACACAATAAATCAATACAAGCACCGGCTTCTTCCATCCACAGGATGGTTGACAATCATACTCGATCACGAGGGATACCTGATTGCATCGAAGACAGTACAGCTTCAACTTGCTGCATTATTTATATATGATTTCGCAGGTGTAAGTCGACAGTTCCAAAGCGGGAAATGGGTCTAGTGAAACGGCTGACATTAACCATCTATCTTCCGTAAAGCAGAATTATGTAAATACTTGACTACATAAATGTACTATACTTGTACCAGACAGGTACAAAGACTGTAGAAATTGAAATAGATCGTTGGTCGCCGCGTAGCGCTCGAAGAATCGACGTCGCGAATTCCGTAGCGAAGATCCAGCAGAAGAAGAAGAAGAGCAGGGAGAGATTCCTCTCAGGCAGCTTGATGTAGGGTAGCGGGTCTCAAGTAAAACACGGTAAAATCGGTATTTACTGAGAATATATTTCCAAGTGAGAAGTGATTTACAAATGGCCAAGTGATGAATATCTCGTTCGGAGTCTCGGTCCAATGGTAGGACGCCTTACTCCTTCATCGGATAAGTTCTGACTGATATGATATTTAATTGGATATTTTGGTTCCTGTTTTAGGAGACGGGGAGGGATAGTTTTATGTAATTTTTGATGAATGATTATGAGAAATAATAAGACGTTAAATACTTGTATACATGTGATGTTATATAAATGATATTACATACGAATATACATATATTTGTGAATGTGCGATGTCACACACGCTTATATATATTAGATGGGTGGTGAGAAAGAAATGGAGGTGAGATGATGGTGAGTAAATCATAGGATGTTGTATATAAATATGGGTATTTGGGGAGACGTGTGTGACTTTTAAAAATATATTAATACATAAATATGGGAAATACGCGATTGCCTATGGTGGGAGGCTGTCGTCTGCCGCTTGAGGTGTCGGTGTCGGTGTAGAAATAGGTGTAGAGGGTGTAGAAAATGGTGTAGAAAATGGTGTAGAAGACGGAGGGGCATTCAGAGTGACGGGGTCATTTGCAGTTGGGGGGGCGTTTGCGGGTGGGCGGGTGCGGAGAATAGATTTTGGACGTGGGTGCTTGTAATTGGTGTTCGTGTTGTAGTTTCCGAGATTTTGTATGACGGGGTTGGGATGTCTTGATATTGAACTGTAAAACCTTTCGGCCAGAGCGCGCATGTGATCGGGGATAGTTTCGAGTGCGGTGTCCGCGTGGAGTCTAGAGTTACGAACTATGTAGGGCGCGTTTAATATCATGCGGAGGGCTTTGTTTTGGACGATTTGAATGTGATTTATCGTGGTTACCGGCGCGTAGCCCCATACCGGAAGGCCGTATGTCAATTGCGGTCTGATGATCGCTTTATAAAGATGGAGTTTAGTGCGCGGACTTAATTTACTGAATTTACCGACCAATGGGAATAATGATTTTAAAGTTCCGAGAGCTTTTGCTTTTACAATGAGGGCGTGTTTGCGCCACGTGAGTCTACTGTCTAAGGTGAGGCCTAAGTATTTCACGTGGTCGGTCCATGGGACGCTCTGGCCGAAGAGTTTAAGAGTTCTGACGGGTTCGATGTATTTGCGGGCGAAGCGGACTGCGGTGCTTTTGGAGGGATTTATTTTGATCTTCCATTCTGTGCACCATTGCTCCAGAATGGGAATGAAGTCTTGCAGTCGGTTGTGGGAATCGGACTCGTATTTGGATGATGAGAGGAATGCTGTGTCGTCGGCGTATTGCGCGGTGATACAGTGTGCGTTAGAAAATTGGGGCATATCGCTCGTATATATATTGTACAGGATGGGGGACAGGAGTGCACCTTGGGGCACACCTGCCAGAATGGGGCGCGGGGAGGAGTTTATTCCGTCTATTTTGACGGAGAAGGAGCGATTTTCTAGAAAGGAGGCGATGATTTGCACTAGTCTAAGTGGAATACCCGTCTTGTGTAGCTTGTATACGAGTCCGTTGTGCCAGACGGTGTCGAAGGCTTTGGCCACGTCTAGCGAAAGGAGGGTCGTGAGCCCTTTGGCTCTGAAGGATTTGATAATTTGCTCTACAACGCGAAGAAGTTGATGGTTGGTCGAGTGCATCGGCATAAATCCGTGTTGCGATTCTGGAATGACGTTGCGCGCGTATATTTCGGTCGAGAGGCGGTCGAGGATTAATCTCTCGAGCACTTTACCTAGGGTGGAGAGCAGACTGATCGGTCTGTGGTTTTCGGGGATGGAGTGGCTTTTGCCCGGTTTGGGGAACATAATGACATCGGCGTTTTTGAACGGGGTTGGGAAGAATTTGTGTCGAAAGCAGGCATTGAAGATGGCTGTAATGGTGCAGATGGCTTTTTTAGGGAGTTTTTTGAGAGTGAAATTGTTGATTTTATCGGGGCCGGGGGCTTTTTTATTGGCTAGATTTTTTATGATTGTTTGAATTTCTCGCGGTGAGAAGAAGTCTGAGGTGGGGGGGGTTTGTTCGTTGAGTATGTTGACAACTGCATTGTCGACCATTGTTGTGTGAGTGGGGTCTGAGAGATCTGTATTTGGCGAGAAGATATTTGCTAGAGAGTCGGCGAAGGTCTCTGCGCGGTCGCGAGCAGAGAAGACGGTGCCGTTTGGCCCTTGGAGAGAGCTGGGGCGGGGGGGCGTATTTCGGAGGCAACGTGTGAGTTTCCATTTGAGTCCTTCGTTGTATTCGAGGGACTCGACGAAGTCAGACCATTTATCATTTCGGATCTGTTGTAAGTGGAATTTAATTTTTTTTACTAATCTGTTATATTCTGCTTTATACGAGGGGACAGCTGTGCGTTGCCACAGCTTTCGGATTTTATTTTTCTCCACAATCAGCGTTTTGATGTGTGGAGGAAGGGGGAGTTCGGGTTTGTCGGCGGGTCTCACTTTTGAAGCGGACGTGAGAGCGGATTTTATGGTGGTTGTGAAGTCGTATATAGCAGTATCGATGGAATTCGTGTCTGGAAAAGTTGTTGGAATTTTAATGCAGTTGTCTACGTAGGTGGCGAAGTCACCCCACGAGGTGATGTGCCGCGGTGGGGGTGAGGGTGAGAAGGGCGGAAAGTCATCCGTCAAGTGAAGTAGTACCGGGTAGTGGTCGGATTGAAGCTGGTGAACAGTCGTGAGATCTGTTTGATAGGGGATGTCATTATGCACGATGATGTCTATGACGTCAGGGCGATGGTTGGGGTTTAGTGGATAGAGTGTGGGGGACGTAGGTCCGACCACGAAGTATCTCTTACGAGAAGAGATTTCGTCGAGCGTTTTGCCATGCGCGTTGGGAGTGTGGCTGTGCCAGAAGGGGTGTTTGGCGTTGAGATCTCCTGCTATGATGGTGGGGATGTTATCGGCAAAGAATGAGTCCAGTTCGGTCTCGACAAGTGGGGAAGATGGGGAGAGATATGTTGCGCACAGTTTGAGGGGGCCGTGGTTGGCAGTGTTTACTATGACGCATGAAGCTTCTAAGTTATCGGTGATAGGGGAGGAGATGCGGCAGTGGTCTATGGTGCTTTTTATGAGGATCGCAGTACCGCCTTTTCGGGCGGTAAGGCGATCGTCTCTGTAGCAGAAGTAATTTTTGATGCTGTAACGGTAGCTCGGTTTGAGGTGTGACTCCGTTATCAGCATCACGTCCAGGTTGTGCTCGAGAAGGAAATCCTCGATCTCGTTTTTGTGCGTTCTGAGGGAACCGTTTGCATTCCAGAACGCGGCGGATATATGAGAGGGCTTATAAGTGCGAGCCATTTTGTTGAAGGGTGTTGAGGAAATTTATGGCTTCAGTGATAGCTGATCTTATGTTATTAATTATGAAGTCGCAGTTTTGGGGGGGGGAGGGCAATGTGTGTTGTTGTGGAGTATATGAGGATAACAGGGGGCGTGGGGCTGCCATATTGGCGTAAGAAACGCTAGAAGTGACTGGTCTCGATGCACTCTGGGGGGCGAAAGATCGGTGGGTGGTGGTATTGTGTGCGGGGGGGGCGGCGGGGGGTGTTGGTTGGTAGGGGTTGCGTTTAGGGAAGCGCGGGCAGCCTCTATAGTTGGCCGTGTGTGGGCCGCCACAGTTGCAGCAGGTGGCTGGTGTGTCTATTGGCTTCCGGCATTCGGAAGTGTGGTGCGCTCTGCCACATTTCACGCATGTGGCGGGAGCGTGGCAGTTGCAAGCTGAATGGGCAAAACCTTGGCATCGATGACATTGCCCCATTCCTTTTCTTTTATGGAGTTCCTCCACCGTGACTCGAATATCGAGGACACCGCGGAGTTCGGTAAAGATCTTTTTGCCTGCTGGGTCTCTGGATAGTTTTGCTATGACCATTGGGAGTTCGACTCTGTTCCGGTTTTTCATCCGGTAGATGTTTAATACTGGATACTCCAGTGATTTGAGTTCCTCCGCGATGTCTTCGACGCTAATGGAGGTAGGAATTCCGCGTATGACGGCTAACAGTGGTTTCTCGTTTTCGAGGTGGAATGAGTGGTAGGGGATGGCGAGGGAGTCTGTTATGTGGACGAGGGCGCGGTAGGCTTCGACGGTTTCCGTCGAGATTTTTAAGTCTCCGTTTGGCATGACCTTGGAGGAGAATGCGATCTTCTGAGACCTGAGTTGTGTTCTCAGGTCTCCATATCGGTCCGTTTTGTGGAGGATAATAGGGGGAATGCGGTCCCTTCTGATCGGGAGTAGGGTCGGTGTGATTTCTGGTAATGATGGTTCGGGGAGTGTGGGAAGGGGAGGACTGGGTGGACCTCTCATTCTCTTGTTTATCGGAGTCACGATGGGCTGAGGGTTTACCGGGGGGCGGGCGGGGGGGGGACTTTCAGGGGATTTGAGAGACCGTTTGCGGCTGGTGGTGGCTGTTTGCCATTCCATGTCCGGAACATCCGGGGTGGAAGGCTCTGGCGGGGGGGGGTTTTTTACAAATGGGTGGTACCCTCTATATTAGCGGAAAGTCGGCCAGAGTAAGCGCCCGTCAGCCGTGAGGCAAACCCACGTTAGGGGGTCGGAGGGCCGCTTAAACTGACCGCCTTTTGACCTAGTCTCGATGGCTCGGCCACGACACAATTTTTCGCCGCGGTCGCGAGCTCATTCGGATTCAAACAGACATACAAATGACATGTGGAATACAGATTTACATACAAACATTTACCTTATTCTAGAATTACAGAGTTGTATATTTTTATATTTTTAAATTCTAGAGTTATGTATTTTTACAGATACAAATACAGGAACAAATGGAATTACGAACACATTATTGCAACACATATAATAGGACTACAACATAAAGGTCCAGCAATACAGATCTACACACGGTGTCTTTTTCATAGCACATACACACACACACGGGTGACGGCACACGTCCGATACAATACTTTAGAAAATTATTTATAATTCTGCTATTTATTCCGACGAGCTTTTCTAGTAAATGTGTTGTATAGCACTTTTCTAATACAGATTATAACCATAGTAACGTCATAAAATATCTTTGGACCGACCATAAAAATATACAAAGCTCCTAAGTGCACTTTCGGCACCGATAGTCGACTTCAGTTTTCAAATAACTCACAGTTTGTCAACGTATGAGTTGAAATAATTGCGTTATTTAAGAAGAAACCACACTATTTATACCAGATGAACCCGTAAACCAGAACGAGATCCTTGCTACCATCAGGAATCACACATCCAGGCGAAATATATATGAATTATCCACTAAACCTCTGGGTGGGTATTAAAAATCACCGAGCGAGATGTCATCCCTGGCAAGGGATAATGGTCACCTATTCTTGCGGGTTGAACCTTAGCGATAACAATAATCGTGGCGTGACTCTGGACCTCCAGATCCATCAGAGTGAGCCCTGTCAAAGAACAAAGAGTGCTTCCGCCGAACATGTTTTATAAGCCTTCGATATAACAAATAATAATACTCATCGTAAATCGCCGATCAACATCCTTTTTGGTAACTCAGAGCCATCTTTAGTGGGTCCGAAACTTACATAACACACACTCTACTAAGATACTCGTGTGTATAATTATCATTGTGATATAGATCGAAAGAGAAGTATACGCCCTATTGCGAATAATTTAAGGGCCGACGATTTTTCAATCCTCCAGGATTCTTTCAACAGACCAACTCATTTCATTTATAAGGCAAAAAAGAAAATTTCTTATGATTTTCTTAATACATATTTTGAAGTCATTGCAATACATAAAGACACCGAGTTAACGACATCACTGGCCTAATTGATAAGACGCCCGGGATCAGTCTTTCAGCACTGGATCTATCAACGTCAGAATTTAGTTATTTCAAGTAGAGTCCCAGTCTGATTTCCATATATAAGTTCTCTTAAACACCTTTTTGATTGGTTAGAAAGCTTGTCACGTGGTAATAAACTCGACAGGTTGTAGTGTATACAACAAAGTCTTTTAGTCAAGGAATGTATTGTCTGCAGTGGTGTACATAGACATCTTGTCTTCACATTAAGATTCTACGGAAAGGCAAGCAACCACAATTTTCTCTCCGGAACGTTGCACTAATATGTATAAATAACACATCGAACAATAAATCCCGGGACTAACTACTAAAACAACATTTGTTTGCCAAAATTCTTCTTTATTCATCAACATAATCTCCTTCAAGAGCGATACATTAATTCCAACGATATCAAGGAACGTATGATGGGGGACTACTGTTGGTTTTTTTTAGAGAAGATGACATAAAGTACCAGAGGAAAAAATAGCTGTATTTCATATTTAAAAAAAAAATGTTGCTAGTAATCTGTTTACTGTGATGTAGGGGCTTCTAAGTTATCTAATTTGAGTTTTCATTCAATTTAATATACAATCTCTAAAAAAAAGTTGATTCGATAAAAATTTTAAAAAGCTATTTTTTAACAAAAAAAATGGTATATAAGGTCAATTTTTCTTATAGTAATTATTTTTTATTCTGCTTTTTTTATTTTCCTATGTAACGACATTGTGTTGTGTCTTAATTAAGTATTCCAGGAATTTATTTATTTTCATTGATGTAATTACGACTTTTGAAATGCGCTAAAACGTACTTATTTTATTAAAACACTCCCCCTTCTGTTACACAAAAATTTTACGTGTTACAAACTTTTCACTACGATTTTCGAAATTAGCAGGGTCGATTTAGTAGGAATCAGCTAATTTAATCTCTGTTACAGACAAAATAGTTAAAATTTGTTAACTAGTGATAATTTTCCTTTGAGACGGTTGAAAGTCCCTGTTGGAGGAACGCGGTCACAAGATCACAACAATAAATTATCCTATCACCGCCATTGTCCCGCGGACAGCCGCTAAATGTTCCCCAGCCACTGAATAATTACAATTAAATGTGTCACAGGACTCGCTGATCCTGAGGAGATGGAGAAAAAGGAAACACACGGAGAAATATTCCGATTGCTGCCGTACGGATGCCTAGGAGGCCGAAAGGGAAATACGTATATAATATAGGTGTAATGCGGCATTCTCTCAATTTAGACATTTCTCCGGCTGAAAGACGATCGCCGAGTTCCTTTAAGACGGCGATATTCAAATAGTTCTGAACTTATTAACAATACTTGAAAGTATTCCAATTAAAAATATTTAATCTACTAATAAGCTTGCATACGTTTTTGTTAAATGTATAGAGGAGATTGTGGGAAGGGCTGTTAATTTATTTGAATTGATGCAATACGCCAAGAGTTGATTCATGTGGTACATACTCCAAATGAGACCTAATCTCACAACTTATTAAGTTAACCTCTTTAGACCTGAATTAATTCTAAGGTTTTGAAAAAATATTCTTGCATGTGCGTGTATTATTTACACTAAATGCTATATTGTGTCGAATTACTTTAAATACGAGTACATGGCTTCTAAAACGTTCAACGTCGATAATAATGTATCCTAGAACAGAAATATAAAACAAAGTTGTTTAGAAAGTGCAAATAAACTCTGTGCCCATAATAATGGACGCCAGGTCTGAAGAGGCTAGGAATGAGAATTTTCGCCCAAGTAATTAAATGATAATCAACTGTCGTTAAAAAGTATCACCTATTTTTTGCATGCATATCATCACACCGTGTCCCTTGCGAGGTGAATTAGAGAGAACATATCTCCAAACTATTCTAACCAAACACAAAATGTTCTCCTCTTCCATATTCATACATCTCGTTGTGCATAATCTTCTATTATTCGTAGTTCTCACTTTACCTTCTATAAAAACTTTTTATTATTTAATTTGATCTAGTCATGTTTTTCTCGATCTACTTCTGACACGCACACTTTGCACTCGCTTAGTAATTTTTTCAACGTATCCAAACCATCTTAAAGCTTCTTTCTTCATCTAACTTAAAACATCCATTATCTACGCATTAATTTCTGTGTCTTCGTTTCACTTTCTTTTACACTCTCAAAAATGTTCTTAGTTCACACATCTCTAAAGCATTAATCTTACTTCTATTCTTCTTTTGCTAAATCCAAATCTCACGTGTTCATATACGAGTATCGTCAGTAAGATACAAGCAAAAGCTTAGTTTTCTGGGGTCACGACAGATGACAGGAAACAAATCCATATTATTACAAGTGCCCATTGGAAATTACTTAGTTTTGTTTTTATCTGATACATTACATATAAAATAAAGAAATAAAAAAGGACACATAAATATACGTTAAATGTTCAATGAATTCCGAATGAAAAATAAATAATATACAGTTATGTAAACGAGCTTTAAAAATTTACTTCTAATTTATAAAGAACCTTTAATGATTAAGTACCTACTTTATTTAAAAAGATTCAAACTACATTTAATTCGACGTTTAACAAAATCATTTGTAATCTCGATATTAAAAACAAATGAGACTTGAAATTGATTGAAGTTCGATAAATTGTTATTTGCTAAATATTTGGTGATTATTTTTCTTCCTTAAATATTACGTGAGTATATTTATTTCTTATTTTTTTACCAGCAAAAAAAGATAAATTTCAAATATATTCAGTTAATCAGTAAAAAAAATGATCATTTTATAGTCATGTCATTTGAAAAGCACTAACAGCTATTTAAAATATTTTATTTTACTTTAAAGAAAGTCAAAAGTTATCCAATTTTTACTCATCACTGTTGCCTTAATAATGACTGTTAAAAGATATAAAAACTGAAGCATAGTTCTGGAATGAAATATATCCCCTAAAGCGCTTTGTTTTTTTTACAATATATTGTGTAACGCATTTTCTTATAAAGATTATATAATTCAGGTACAATGATGCCTGAAAGGGGAATTGAAATTTAAAAAATCTATAATGAATAACTTGTCAGATGACTTGTAAAGCGCTGTTTCGTAGAATAGATAACATTAATAGCATTTCGTTTTATAATTAACGGAACTCAACTTTTAAGTGTTTCTAAATTAATGAAGGTTTAATGGTGTCTGCATCACTTTACATTGTTTATTTCCCAAACGAATTATTTTACTAGCATGTCATTTTCCATAAAAAAGATATTTAATCCAGATTTATTTTTATCGAAGTAAAATAAACTTAAACGATTTGTGTAAGTCTTCATCACCATTACGTATTTTCCTATTGAGACAGGTAAAAATAGTTGATCTCCACTTATTTCTATCCTTATATACATCATTTGGTCTGCCACGTTCATACAATTTGGCATGCAAACTATTTAAAAAAACACTTCACTATTAGAATTTAGTTCAGGTGTCGTCCCACATTTCTAAGTTGTACTCATGTAAAGATAATGCGTACTAAATCATTGATCGTTGATTTTTTCCACGTGGCGAAATCAATTCAGTTTTTTTTTCGTATAAATTTCAATTTTTTTCTTTCAAACTACGTTCTTTATTGATGTCGTAATTCCTTAGTATACGAGTATAAGAAAACAAACAAAATTCCTACGAAAAAAAATCTGTATATCACTAATGATAAAATATTGTAATACCTCGTATCCTTCACAGCTTAATCTTACAAGATATGTATTACAAACTTCACGTATCACTTGGTTACAAATGCGATACAAGGTATTGTTTTATACCAAAATACATGTTCTCTTATTTTCTATGTTTTGTGGTTGTAATGAGTTGTGTATTTTCTACTTATAACGCTGAACATTAAGTTCAGAATATTTAAAAATAAATTAGTTTGTCAATTCGGTAAATTTTTTCATAGTTGTGAGATACGATATATTATTTTTTCATGATCAAGGTGTATATATAAAACGTAACAAATCTATTTTTCATTTAAACACTCTCAATATTTTCAGAATATGGCTAATGCTGATTTACATAAAAACATTAGCGTCCCGAGAAGTTTATACACGGCCCATTACTACGCTCATGTAAGCTTTTATGTTTTTATCTTTTTTACTCTATTCTACAGTATACTGACATTTCATCATATTCTACAGTATACTGACATTTCATCATATTCTACAGTATACTGACATTTTATCATATTGTAGTGCACAGTGCAAAATGTATGATCTCAGTTTAATCAACTGTAAAGAAGAGATTTCATCAGATTTTCCGTAAATTGAATAAACTATCATAAAAATACACGCTAGTTTTTTTTCAAGACATAGGTTACCCGTGTTTTCCAGATCGTGAATTGGGGATTCGATTTCCGTTGATACCCAATTTAATTAAAAAGAGTTTCAGTCTGATTTCGCTTAAGGTCTCTTTAACAACGTTCCGGTTTGTTGGAAGAGATTGACATATGAAAATAAGCCCACTAGGTTTTTTGCATCTTCATCTGAAATAAACTCTTCAGGTATATTACCAATATGAGCGATGACGAACTATGAGTTCTGGGCTTACTCCGGTTGTTTTAAAAATCAGATGGATCGTTTGATAGAACCGATGACAATGTTGTCTCTCGGCCAAACTCGTCAATATATTCGCAATGCTAGCTCAGGGTGTATCATATTGAGGGGTACCATATAAATGAATAGACGTACAACTACAATTAATTTACTTGTGTTTTTTTTATGCACTTTCATTGTTAACAGTAAAACCTAACGAGTTTATTGATATGTGCCAATCTCTAACAACCAACCAAAAATGTGTAAAAGATGCCTTCAGCGAAATCTAGACTTTAAACCTTTATTACATAAATTGGATTCTGATGGGAATCGAACCTGTAACTCTTAGATCGAAAGACAGGCGAGTTAAAACGGAGAAAAGGATTTTAATCATACAATATAAACATTATTTTCCAATCACGATATAATATGTTTACCACGCAGCGAAATCTTATCATGCCGTTGAAAAATATATATGAAATGAATTTAAAATGTCCAAGAATCGTGGATAATAATTCTATATTAACAGCCTTTTTTAGTATTATGTTTGAAGGCTAGGTTTATCGTATAGCCTCCGTGGCGCAATTGGCTAGCGCGTTCGGCTGTTAACCGAAAGGTTGGTGGTTCAAGCCCACCCGGGGGCGGTGTTTATTTTGATACTTTTAAAAAAATATATTTTAATCCAGTTTGAACTAGGTCAAAATAAATAAAATACAAATATTTCGTAAATTTTTATTTGAATTATGTTTCAGAACTTAAATATATCATATCTAGTTCTTTTTTACGGGTGAGAAACATTTGCCATTTCAGTAACTGTGATGAGAATGGTGGAAACCTTTTAAATGTAATGGTAATGGAGAAACACAAAAACCATACTAGACTACGAATAGCTTGGGAATAAGAAAAAGCTTCAAAATCTTGTCAAACCATGTAAAATGTTATATTTTGGGCTCTTTATACTAAAAATATTTCCACCAATTATAATTCCATACTATTCTCATCATTATTGATAATCTATACTATTCCCATCTTTATTGATATTGTATACTATTCCCCACTTTATTAATACCACCAATTTTACTATAATATTATTCTCATCTTCATTGATACACTATAATATTCGCATCTTCATTGATATAACTTATTTTAATTCTATACATTGTTATATTCATTTTTATTGATATTCTATACTATTGCCCACTTCCTTGATACCATCCATTTTAATATTATACTCGTACTATTCCCATCTTTATTGATATTCTATACTATTCCGGTCTCCATTGATACCACCAATTTTAATTCTATACTTTACTCGTTTTTATTGATATTCTATACTATTTCCATCTTCATTGATACCATAAATTTTAATTCTATAATATTGCCCACTTCCTTGATACCATCTATTTTAATATTATACTATTCTCATCTTTATTGATATTCTATACTATTCCCATCTTTATTGATACCACCAATTTGAATTCTATACTATACTCATTTTTATTGATATTCTATACTATTCCCACCTTCATTGATACCACCAATATTAATTTTACACTTTTCCCATTTTCACTGATAATTTTCTTTTGTTTTGATTTCTGTTACTATTATTCAAATATTATATTACGAGTAATTCACAAAATTTAAAACAGGCTCTTGTATACCGATAATAATTTTGGAATAAAAATTGATTGATTGAAAGAAATTTATTAAAGTAATTAGCCCGCAACACGTATTTGCATGCATGAAATTATCAAAATAAATAAGTAAATGTACGACTTCAAAATAATAATGAAATAATTAAGGGTGGCAAAAGCTGAAACACCCCCTTCGAAATAACCTTAAAAGAATTCTTATTTTTCAGAATTATAAAATGGTCTCCAAATTGATATATTTAGAATATTTACTATTTAATTAATTGGTGCATACAAATACTTAAACTTTTAATAAGGGGTTGCGCAGGGCCAATGATGTGGGGTTGGGCCGCAGAGCGAGCAGGGGCAAAGCCCTTACTCTTATTTAATATGTCGCATCAAGTATCAATCAGTTTGTGTATAAAAAAAATTAAATATGTTATATAAGTAAATTTTTTCATTTTGGTTTGAAGGATGATCAAAACCTGTCGACTTTCCGCAACAACACCCAATACCTGGAAGGAGGTCTCGGCCGGACGGAGTTCTACCGCAACTCCTGGCAGCCGTCCTGGAGGGGCGCCTCGCAGCGGTACGGCCCTTTCTACCCGGGAGACGACATGTGCCATGCTGACACTTGGCGTGATCTGGAGGTAATGGCATGACATATTGTTCTGTAACAACTTCTTCGTTTAGCTCGAGGACCTTGAGACCCGATGCTCATCGCAGTGTAGACTTCGAAGATTCATTCCCCATGACTTCATAGCATTAAAAATACTAGAAAATGTGTATAACTTAATTTTAGCAGAAGAAAGATAAAACGACTGATGCACAGATACGTACACTAAGAAAACAATGTGGAGTGTTAATGTGTGAGAGAAGGCGGAATGAAGACAGTAGAAGTGAATGCACGTATATAATAGATATTTTAAGTAAGAAGAAGAAAGAAGATTTAAGATGGTTTGACAATGTGGAAAAAATGACTAAGCGAGTATACAAATCAAAGTGCAAGGTGTACGTGGACGACGCAAACCGAGCAAAAAATGGCAGAATCAAATGAACCGGATTTTGAAAGAAGGTAAAGTGAGAAGCATGAAGAATAGAAGATTGTGCGTGACGATATATGTGAGTGTGGAGGAGGAGAAAGTTATTTGATTAGATAAAGAAATTTAAGATCTGTTATCTCTGTCGACGTCGTAAGGGACGCCGCTTGATGATATATATTTGTATGTATAAAATATATTAGAACACACAAATCAGTTGGATATAAAATATACGGAATTATTTCTCTTTAAAAATTCTTGAAATGGCAATATCTCCTTAGTGGTAACGATCTACATAGCCTAGTTGCTAACATGCCTGTTTTTCAACCCGGGTGCTGCGGGTTAAATTCCCGTTCGAACTCAGTTTTTTTTAAATGGGTACCAATCTGGTTTTCTCGTATAGTCAGTCTCACTATCAAAATTTTGGTTGGTTGGATGAAATTGCTATATGAAAATAGCCTGCCAGGTTGTACTGTTTACATACATTGAAAATACTCAAATTCGGTGGCTCTAGGTATATATTTTTTTAGATTGCAATAAGAAGAGAGCTTTGAAATAAAGAGGATCACTGAAAGAGCACAATTTGAAGGATGTTATTAAATAAGAAAATCTAAAGCTGGAAGGCTAGCTCCGCATGGGAAACTCTCTTTGGATTTTACCCTTCGAAGACCAAATTGTGATTTCGATTGTGAAAAACGCTCCAGGAAGCGCGAAGCTTATGAAAATGGCATGAACATAACCTTGAAAAACAAAAGGTTGAAGCTGCTTTAAGACTATCACATTGGAAGGAAAAGATGGTGGACCTTCGATGGACGAACATTATATTACTTCATAGTACACCCAAGATTCAGAACTTCTTTCATTTGTATGATACCCATCAAAACAGCCAAACTGGCGTTGCATACGTAATGAAGGATGGGGTCTGTAAACAATTTTGATATCGATCCCATTAATCGAACATTCGGAACAAAAACCACTCGAATAGGCACGGAACTCGCAGTTCGTTATCGCACGTGTTGACAATACTACCGCAAGCGGAGGTGTAACAACACGCGTACGTGTTGAGGATTATTACTTGATGAACTTGGAACAAGTCTGGCTCCCTTTTATTATTTTATTTTTCCCTACCACCGGAAGTAGAACCAGCAACCTCTGAGAGAATATCAAGCATTTTACCAATTGAGCTTCGGAGGTCATAATGTTTATTTTAACCGTTAGAGTGCTGATAGTCTATATATAGACGTTTTGTAGTATTGAAAAAAAATCCAAGATTAAAACGGTTAAGAAAGAGCGTCAGAATGCAAAATAAACATTATACTGTGTTATGTATTATTTGTATTCATTACAGATAACAGATGTTGGAAATGGAGCATACAATGCATCTGTCACCCCTCACGGCACCATTTGTCTGAGACTTCGTGAAGCTATCAAGTAAGTAAACTCTAGAAATAAGATGCACATTATATATATTAATAGCTGATGTTATTACTGCAGTTCGGAATTTGATATGCCAAAAATATTGTGGTACGCAAGGATGGTCCCAGATGCAATTATCATGCCTTTCACTGGTGAAGTTTCGTTAGTTCCCTCTTATTTTCCTTTCAAGTGGTCCAATCGTTAAAGAGATGCATTTGTCTACCATCACACAAATTTATCCATTCCAGTTGGATTCTGTCGGAACAGATAAAATCAAGAATACAAGCAGCAGAGTTTAATATGGTTCTTAATAGGTAAAATCTAGAATTAGTTTTAATATTATTATTAATTGGTGAAATCTAGAGCAATATTAAACAGTTGACCTTTTTATAGTGAATTGATAATTTTCCAGGGTCGACATGACAATCGACGGCGCCATCCGTGTCCTTAACCCAAAGAACAACATAACCTTGGGTCTTTCCAAGTCTGGCGCCGCGTCAGCCCTCATCCACCCCATCGGGCGGGTGTACCACTATGGCTCCAGGGTCGAGATACAGGCTAGGCATCCCCAGGGATATAACAAGTTAGTACTTTACAATACTATTCTTAGATGTCGCCAAAATAATAACAATGATGCCACCTCGCTTTGAAACCGATCGCAGGACGGGACATGAAACAAAATGAAACTATCATCAAAAGAGATGATACAAAAGGCAGAGTATAGCTGCACTGTTTTATCACCCGAAATGAACTCGGAAAATTGGACTCTCATCCTACATCACATACTGGTGTTTTGATTACAATATGTGTAGTCTCGTCTTAACGTAGTATGACGGGAGTGTCGGGTGTGGACTGACCTGGATCGAGATGTTTTAAAGTATCCCATTTATGGTTATATGGTCACTCTGGACCAATGCACCTACATAATCCACTTTCGTAACATCAAACAAAAAAATTCCAACAGGAACAACTTTCTGCTTAAACAAACTGGATCAATTTGAGGCGTGCAATCAAAGATCCAGCAAGCATGAAGGTTGGCTCTTTATTACACTGTTGATGAATACGCTAGCCCTGCAAGAAACATGTATATCCATGTAAAAAGATAGATATTGCATTAAACAAAATATGTCACTAATTACTGGTTATCTCAGACTAACCCAATGGAAAAGGTTTACATACGTGCTGGGATATCTCTTCGAGACATCCGCCCCAACATTACGTGCAGATGTGTAAAACGCAAACAACTAAGTGATTTCAAACATCTTATACATGGCCAAATACCAACACATATAAAACTAAGATCACGCAGAAGTTTTATGACTACCCACAAACCCCTCGAAGACTCTCCGGGAAGTGAGCGTGTCGATTTTTTGAATGCTAGAACTGGAAGCCTGCGGATATGGACATAATTAAAAGCCAATGGGACACCACATACCGTGGGCCGTATGGAGATATCTTAATTGCCTACGCATTTATGGTTACATCTAGATGGAGTATAAGAAAACCTTCTCAGGTGGAGGATTAGTGCAGATTTTCCACCACTATGTATATACTATATGTGGGGAAATCAATGTCGCACCTGGCTATTGTGCCCCGTTGAAGTTGTATCTTTTTACCTATGGTGTTGTTGATTGGAATGGTATCTCTGTATTTCTGATGGAACATATATGATTATAATAACTCTTTAATTTTCGGCCTCTCAACCCCCCTTCCTTCCCATGGAGGTCATCAAGACATTCAATTTTAATGGTTTTACCTAAAACCATCGAAATTGAAGTTGTCAAAAATATATTATAAATAGTATGGGATATACCATTTGGTCAAGCGGTATTTACACTGAGATATAAGACTAGAGGCTTTTGAGATGTGGTCCTATAGAAGACTATTAGGAATTTCCTGGAGAGACCGCATCACAAATGAAGAGGTTCTCCAACGAATCGAAGGAGGAAGGCACGTGCTCAGAATCCTGTCCGAAAGGCGTGCAAGATGGATCGGTCATATAATACGACAAGAGGGCCTCTTGCATGCCATAATGGAGGGTATGACCGAGGGGACAAACTCTAGGGGAAGCCCACGCCGAGAGTACCTGGAGGACCTGTTGGTAGACGTGCGCTGCTCAACATATACAGACTTAAAAAGAGCCGCACAGGACAGGGGGGAATGGAGGAGAAGAGTTCAAATTGCTGCAAACCAGTCTTAGGACTGCAACCACGGACGGACGATTTAAAATATTATTATTTTTGTAAAAATCCCGCATTTTGGCGCAGGACTTAGCCTAGAGATAAACAATGAACGAGTCAACGGTTTAGTACATTTGACAAAATATATAAATGGTTTATTTTCCGCTTAGAAACAAAATATGCGAATCACTTTAACCTCAGATATATTTGTTATTTAAAAAATAAATTAAAAAAAAAAACATGTCGCCCCCGGGTGGACTTGAACCACCAACCTTTCGGTTAACAGCCGAACGCGCTAACCAATTGCGCCACGAAGGCTGATTGACAAACCTAATCTTCAAGCATACTTAAAATAAAATCTATTAAATTTGACAGCTAACTGTTTAAGATAAAGATATATTTATATATTTTTCATAAAGCGATAAGTCTTAGTGACGTAAATGTGAGATATGAAAACTGTAACATTATAAATATAAATATTCCACTCATTCAAGATAAGCTAATAATATTATTTATTCTTTCTGTTTTTACATGATAAGGAAAGACATGAGAATAATATTAGTAACAGCTAAAAATGATACATTCATATAAAAATATACCCCTTTCCCTATCAGGCTTAAATTATGTGCACATATAACATAGCTGATCGGCTAACTAGAAATTGCTGTTATCAGTTAACTAGATTATCATATGTCAATAACACACTCGCTATACAAAGAACATAAGAAAACAAAGTATAACAATAGATGAGATTTACAATTTCTAATAAATAAAAAAAAACAGCAACATGTCATAAACTAAAAAATAATTTCATTTAAAATGGGTATAAGATGCCTTTATAATAGCTTTAAAATACGAGTAATAAATTATTCCCACTCTGCTGGCAATGCGTTGATAAGCCTAAGAACTTATAACTATTATGATAATTATGCATTTGGCCTAACGAAGTGTTCATCCGTTTCACACTAAGTATTTTAGTACTAGTTGCAACCCGTGAAATATTCACGGAAGTAAATCAAATTATACATTTATGAAAATACTCGTATCTATTCATTAATATAGAATTTGTTTATATATATATCATTTATACATCGTCCCCTTTTACACCGGTTCAAAAATTGTTAGCTGGGTATTTAAAATTCGTTCAGTTATCACGGACCCACCGATATTCAAATTTCGAATTACTTTCGGAGAGAATCCAAGTATTCCTCTCTCGCTCTCTCGTATTCAAAATTCAATTCTCGTATTCTTTCTTTAGCGACAGCCATCGTACGGGTTTTGGCCTATTTATACTATGATAGTTTTTAGTTTGACAAACGTGATCAATTATGTTACGAATTTCATCGGCTTTGTAAACTATAAGAATTATTTTCGAAATATACATTTTTGTAAATAATTTGTATGTATTTTGCTCAAAACTCTCTCGAAAGAAGGATTATTTTTTTTTTCTTTATAAGGTGTATAATCACAATATCTAAAGTAAATGCATGACCGTGCGGTAACGCACTAGACTTTGTGTGGAAGGTCGAATGACACAAGCATATTTCCCCCTAGTATTCCGTGGTTTAAGGATACCTATGACTTCGATCATATCTGTTCTTTTAATAAACAAGGGGAAAGTCATGGCTTCCAAAAACGAAACCATATCAAGTGGCAAAACTCCAACCGATATAATTTCCAGATTCAAATGTTTCAAAATTGCTGTACAATTTGGGGGTAAAAAATCAACTTGGACATATTTGTCACATGTAAAATTATTAGATGAACAATTATCAAAGTTTTTTATCTTTTCATTTGAGTGTTGGTATGTATCATCCAAGCCGGCCGAAAAATGTTCGTTATACTAAATTATTTATTTCGTTAAAACGAGATTCGATGGACACATATTATTCTTTTATGTACGTTCGTTCGAGTCAACAAAAATATTCGTTGTTTTGAAAATTTCGTTACTTCGGTATTCGTAATAATGAGATTTGACTGTTTCCAGGTATGCCAAGATGTGGTACAAGGGCGTGTCCTTTACCACGGAGCAGTCTGCCGCCGTGTTCTTGGTCGACGCCGCTGGGACCCGCACCACCACAGACATTTTCCTGGACATGAGCCAAGATTTCACTCTTAACATTTTCTACTAGTAAACTAATATATAATACAATGCTTTATTTTAGATCTTAAGTCTTTTTTACATAACTTATCATTCCTAGAAAGCTGTTACATAGACAGATATATTCTTGATTTTACACAACTTATCATTCCTAGAAAGCTGTTACATAGCCAGATATATTCTTGATTCCTAGAAAGCTGTTACATAGCCAGATATATGCTTGATTCCTAGAAAGCTGTTACATAGCCAGATATATTCTTGATTCCTAGAAAGCTTTTACATAGCCAGATATATTCTTGATTTTACACAACGTATCATTCCAAGAAAGCTGTTATATAGCCAGATATATTCTTGATTCCTAGAAAGCTGTCACATAGCCAGATATATTCTTGATTTCTAGAAAGCTGTTACATAGCCAGATATATTCTTGAGTGTACACAACTTATCATTCCTAGAAAACTTTTACATAGACAGATATATTCTTGATTTTACACAACTTATCATTCTTAGAAAGCTGTTATATAGACAGATATATTCTTGATTTTACACAACTTATCATTCCTAGAAAGCTGTTACATAGCCGGATATATTCTCGATTTCGTTTATCTGATTTTCATCGTCAATCTTCGTCACATTACTTAAAGATAAAATTGACTGCCTTGGAGGACCTGGAAATTTTTTTAACAGCTGCCAAACATGAATTGGTTAAACCAAAGACAACTTGTAAAAATTTCGAATCTTACACGATGTACCGATTCTACGGCCCGAATTCATAGTCCAGCTTTGAAAATTTTTACTGAAGAAATTCGTAGTTCATACTAAATTTCGTACAAATTTGTTGTAACTTTTTAAATAAGGAAGTCAAGAGGTTTCATTACCGCACATTTGTAGCGAATGAGGTCCAACTCTTAATTTAAATCACGAATATTGCGGTATGAAATTAGGATTTAGGCCGGACTATGAATTCGGACTAATGTTAGCATTATAACTTTGTATAGTCAGTCTTTCATAATATATTCATTCAACATGTCCAAACCATTTGAACGTGCACTCTTTGATCCCACTCAGATAAGTTTTTTCGCTCACAATTACCCTTATTAATTATATTTCTTGTTCCATCATACATTACGAGTAACACACCACATTTCTTTTACAGTGCGTGCATCGTCACTGCACCGTACTCGGTTCCTTTCATTCATTTTTCACTCTCACACATGAATGTTAGCATTATTATTGTTGTATAATAAACGCACACACTATGTTTTCTTTGGAATAGGTAAAAAGTTTAGATATCAAAACCCTTTCATGTCATCATCATCATCTCCCTGTATGTTCAGTCAGTAATACAGGCATGTCATAAAACGCTTCCATCCAGGTCGGTTAATAGCCCTGCACTACGCATCCTCCCACGTCAAGTAGGGTCTGCAAATTTCCCTATCGTAATACCAGTCTATGGTGTAAGATGGGCCTTCGATTCGTGGAGTATTTTACTAATTAAAAAAAAAAACAATTCTCTTCATGAATAGAATTTGCAAAATGGACCCGATATCATAGAACATGTATTTTAAATAAATAAACACAGGTTTATTGATAGCAACGTAGTATATGCATATTCAAATACATTCTAATTTATACATTCCAAAATCACATACACTCGTATACTCGAGATAAATAACAGAAAATACATTTAAGAGAGAAGCTATCAAAAAGTTCGGGCTCATCTCATAACATCCCTCCGGCCGAGATACACCCCACCAATATAGGGCGAGCCCAGCCGCGAGGACACCAGATGATTTCAGTCCACACCCTTTTCGGTTTATTTGAAATATTGATGAGGCATATACTCGTATCAATCTCATACGTGCAAAAAAATATATTTTTAATTCATAATCGCCCATATAAAGCGGTGAGATATTTTTTAATTATCTCAGAACAGGCGAAGTATAGGTTTGTTATTTTTTGCATATACCTAAAAATCGTATTATTGACATACACACTTTTCTGCTGCAATCAACTCAACCGTCAAAAATGAGAATTTATTATTAAGTTATTTAACATTCATGCAAATGCAGCTAGCGGATTTATTACCTAAAGATAATTTCTTCCAATCAACCAGCAATTGTTTTATAATTAACGGTATACACGATGGCGTCGTAAACTTAGTTAATGACAATGATATTTGAAAAATGTATAAACAATTAACTAAAAGATAAATCTCTAGAAAAATAGGTACAAGGATGGGAATTGTATGGGAGTTAAGGATGAGGAATATTTTGAGATTAAATTATACGTATATTGAAAGGATGAAGCGTATATATACAGTATATCAGCGCGTTTTTTTCATTTCGCTACGCTTGTAGTTAAGCTCAAATGTATAGCTTGGGATGTTGAACAACCTGGATGGAAACCATTTGTGGCATTGCTATGATCCTGCTGGAATGAAAATGCCTATAAACATTACAATTTGAACCTTTTTTTATTCTCAGTGAATCCCGCCACGGTCAATCTTGTATCGATGAAGCTGTGTCGTTGCTGCAGAAAGCGCAGTACTGGTTCACGGAAGACGGCACAGACAATTGGATCATCAACAATGTGAGGATCAGTCAGACTGCCGATGGACTCGTCAGGTAAATATGCAATCTTCTCTTTTAATTTTTTGATAGACGACAGAATCCGGGATTACAATATTGCCTTCGGCCCCGATAAGCGAGCCTCTGGGCTTAGATCCACTGGAGTAGGCTGTCTGCCGTCGATGTGGAGATGATACTACTGAGTTTCACAAGGCAACTAGAATAAAGTATACGAAACTCGGACAGTATAATATATAAGACACTTCTAGCAGTCACGACACGAATGTCTGCAAGAGCACAAATCAAAGCATTCTTGATGAGGCTGAGACAACCAGCATAAAAGCAATGATAATTAGACAGCATCTTCGAGGGAAAGGACGTATTATCAGAATGTTGAATTTTCAAGCGCTACTGTACTTTGAAATGTTGATGTATTGGTTCGTCAAAAGTGGAAAGAAGGGTGTGAAAACCATAACGCCAACAACCTGAAGAAATTGGAAAGAAGAAGGCACAAGGCTAACTCATCAATTTCACACAATGGATAGATTCCATCATAGTAAACGTCTCCCTTTTAAGTCACCTATCTAATATTTGCATCATCGTCGTCTTCCATCACCATCTTCTTTCGTAGAAATAAATTAAATGCATTGAGAGTACAAATAATCTGACACACGAACTGTTCATCAAAATATGACATTTTTATTGCTTAAACTGTTTGTTTCATTTATTTATTTTCCAACTTTAAACAGCCGCAGCTTTTACATTCATACTATATATACCATCACGCTATTTCCTTGTTGGGGAAGGCAGAGAGGACAGATCGTCTGACTTCCTATATTGGCACATACCCGTCGCCTCTTCTACAGCCATACACGCTTATACAATTTCTTTATATTTCTACGTTTCCTTTTTTTTAAATATTCACTTGATCCAACCATATTTTCCTTGTTCTACCTTTAACACGCCTTCCACTCACATTTATACTATATTTATTTGGTTAGTCTTTCTTCATTCATTCATACTATATACCTTAACCATCTCAAAATATTCTAACTCAACACATCAGCTTTAAGTTCACATTCATCTCTAATCACTTCATTTCGTATTGTGTTATACATTGTCACACCATGTGTTCTTCTAAGTGCACCCATTTTTACAGCATTTATTCGGCTCCTATCAGACATTTTCCACGTATATGTTTCACTCTTATACATCAAACTTGGAACTTAAATACTGTTCTGGACAATCATCTTAGCGGATGTTGATACGGTCCTGTTTGAGTAAATTTTTTGGTGACCCATTAACTTCGTTTCCTATCGCGATATGCCATTTGGTATCCCTCGTAACTCTTCCATCTCATGAGAAAATACTACCTTAATAGCAGAATTCTTCAACTTTCTCTTAAATTCAATGAAAGAATAATGACACCCATATATCACCTTACTTTTCCTTTCACACTTTTCTATCATTATGACTTAGAATTTCGCAACATTCAATCTCAGATATTTATCTTCATCTCTCATACAATTTACTTATTAGGATCTAAAATATCAGACAAGAATAAAAGTTATCATTTTATTTTGAAATATATTCATTGCAATAACTGTAACACCAGTCTCATTAATTAAAAACGATGACATCCGTGGCCTAGTTGGTAAAACGCTTGTCTTTAAACCTGGGGTTATTGGTTTCGATGACCGTTGGAACTAAATTTATTTAAAAAGAGTGACAGTAGTGATTTTCACTTATTACCTTTTAAACACATTTTTAGTTGGTTTTAAGGAATACTACGTGGCAATAAATTAACCAGGTTGTACTGTGAAGAACTTTTTTCTTCATGCAGGTCACAGCGTCCGGTGTTATATTATCTAGTTCCTGCATGCTTCCAGAGAACGCATACAGTGGGCAACTGTTTACAATGTAATACAATACAATAAACGGTGGGTGAGGAAAGTTATAGTATTGTAAGTAAAAAGCAGTAAGTTATTAGGTTTTTGTTCATTTAATGAGAATATAAACGTGAATCGAATTGCGCCTTCAAAGAATGGTTTGAATAGAAATTCCAATGGTAAGCGTTAGATATATTCAAAATGGTGATTCGAACACATATTGTAAACCGTAGCTGGGAGATAATATTGCCTTCGGCCCCACAAGAGCCAATGAAGTATGAGAGGTGATAACAGTTTTACAAATCTAATGTGTGCGATTATTGTTACAAGACGAACCTTTTGACCAAATTAGGCCACTTAACTTATTTTTAATTTTTACTCGGCTACTATCGGGAATCGAACCCGAAATCCCCAAATATCAGTCAAATATCTTACCAACTAGGCCACAGAGTTGTAGATGAACGTTTTGAAAACTTTTTCTTTCAGGATTCACCGCAACAACAACAAGTACCAGGTCCGCACCAGCCCGACCTTCGGGTCCGCCTCCATCACCAGCCCCTACCTGCACTGCACCGCCTCCCTCGGGCAGACCCAGCATCTGTTCGTCAGGTAGGACATCTCATATTTACACACCATGTTTCTTTTGAGGTAGGCATAGGTGACATATTTATATCCGAGAATACAGCTCATCCACATCTTGTCATAAATGATCTTTCTCTCAGTTCACACATTTTCCCGCGTTTGAAATTTCTCAAATTTCATCCATCCATTATTTACTCTTATTCAATTCGTCGAGTCCCTTACTCCATTTTATGTATTATAAACAATTATTTTTACATTATTTGTACAAATGGCCCTAATTCGTACAATGAGGAATAAATACATATAAATATTAAATTAAGCTTTTCAAAAGTATATATTTTTTTATTGTAAATGAAAGATCATTAAAACCTAGAAACATTAGAGGTGACAAATGTAACATACGCATATTTCAAAACCTAGAAACGTTAGAGGTGACAAATGTAACATACGTACATATCAAAACCTAGAAACATTAAAGGTGACAAGTGTAACATACGTACTCGTATACCATATATCAAAACCTAGAAACATTAGAGGTGACGAATGAACCGTACGTATATATCAAAACCTAGAAACATAAGAGGTAACCAATGTAACATACGTTTATATCGAATCCTAGAAACATTAGAGGGGACAAATGAACCATACGTATATATCAAAACCTAGAAACATAAGAGTTGACAAATGTAACATACGTTTATATCAAATCCTAGAAACATTAGAGGTGACAAATGAACCATACGTATATATCAAAACCTAGAAACATAAGAGGTGACAAATGTAACATACGTTTATATCAAATCCTAGAAACATTAGAGGGGACAAATGAACCATACGTATAATCAAAACCTAGAAACATAAGAGGTGACAAATGTAACATACGTTTATATCAAATCCTAGAAACATTAGAGGGGACAAATGAACTATACGTATATATCAAAACCTAGAAACATAAGAGGTGACAAATGTAACATATGTATATATCAAAACAGTTAGTTAAATTGAGATATAAGAGATTTATGCAAAAAAACACATGGAAAATATATATTATACTTGTATATACCATATCTTAAACATTAATATGCAAAATGTTACAATTAGAGTCAGAATTTTCCTTTGAAAGAGTTTAGTGACACATGAAAATCGTCTATCGAGTTTAGTGACACACGAAAATCGTCTCGGCATACATCCTAAGTCACGGTTAAAACGTGTGATTGCTGTGTCTACGGACGTTTCCAAAGGCATGAAGGTGTGTAAAACAAACTGTGAGTGCGTTGCCTCAGATAATTATCTGGAACGTACAAACCAAGACTATCCAGGACTAATGGGTTTATCAGATAATTCCTGAACAGGCGAAAAAAAGTGAACACTTGATCGCAAGGATTTTCCATGCTATTGTTTATTATAGGCTAGCATTCCCTAGGGTAGAGCCAGGGATAGTATCTATACTCTCATATAGATACAATGTAAAAATTTGATCGGATGATAGAACAACGCAGCTTTTGACAAACTACCAGGCTGCATCCTTAACGGCTGACCCTTCATGTGCTTCACAAGGCTTTAGCAATTATAAAAAAATCTCTAGTCAAACGCGGCTGATTTTCTTGGAAATAAGTAAGATGCTGTGAAGTGTTTGTGAAGGCTGTAATGGCCGTTGAGAAAAAGAAGCCGGCTGCGCTGCAGATTAAATTGCACGATATATATTAAATGAGCAGAAACAGAAGCATAAGCTTTTCACAAGTGACTTCTTTAATTGCATTTACATGGATTTCGCCACGCAAACTGCGGATTCCTCACGTCAGAAGACAATTAACTTGTCCAACCGATGCCGTTGTGGAATGTTTTGCTCGTAAACAGTGGCTTGGTGAAATACTTCACACAGTTCTGGTTGAAACAGAAGCGATTTCATTCTTCCGATTTTTTTTACACGTGTACATACGCCGTTTCCGTTTCGCAGTAGGCAGAGAGTGCAGAGCGTCAGACTTTTTGCATTGTACTACACTTTATTGAATACAGTATAACCTGGTGGAATTATTACCACGTGGAAATCTCTTCAAACCAACCAGAAAGTTGTTAAAATGGTCTAAAAGTATAAACCAGACTGGAATCCTTTTAAAAAATCTGGGCTCCTACGGGATTTGAACCCGCAACCTCCGGGTGTACGTTTTTCTTTCATCGTGACTATAGATTTATAACATTCACTATAAGATCTTTCTCTTTACATCTCTTAAACATATAACACCATTCCTCTGTCGCGGTAGGCAGATAAGACATAGCGCTAGACGTTCCTGTCTCGGCATACATCCTTAGCCTCTTCTAGATCCATACGACTTCCATTACGATTTCTCTGACTTTCTACGTTTCCTTCTTACAGAATATCATTAATTTGATCCCACTTTCCTATCCTTGGCCTTTCTCTCACACGCATTTCTCTTACACTTGTACTATATATCTGTTTTGTTAACCCTTCTTCATTCTTTAGTTTCACATCGCCAAAGCATATCATCGTGTTCTTCTTCATCTTACTCGACACATCAATTTTTTTAAAGATATTTAAGGAAATGCGCGACAGATTATTGCACGTTCTCATGGATTATTAAAACTGAATTTTATTTTAGAATTCACATTTTTACCCTCCTACATTTAGCACATGAATAAAAGAATGAAGAATTCAGGTGGTAGTTTCTCAGACGATGGAAGAGCTACGAGAGACATCGAACGGCGTATAAAGATAGGACACAAAGTCAATGGGGCACTAAAACACATACACGTATACTCAAACCGGACAGTATCATAATCTGCTAAAATGATATTCCACAACGGTATGTAATACCAACTTTGATGTAGGGAAACGTAGACGTGAAAAGAAATAAAAGAGCCGAATAAATGCTATAGAAATGTGAGCACTGAGAAGAATACATGAATTGACAATGTATGACATAATACAGAATTAAGGGATAAGAAAAAATGTGAATTTAAAACGGTTGCGCTGAGTGTTCCGAAAAACATTCTGAGATGGTTACGGCATGTAGAACGAAGGATTGAATAAATACTAACAAAACAAATATGTTGTGGAAATCGTGATAGAGAAAGACCAAGTAAAGCATGGTTGCATCAAGTGAATTTTATTGTGAAAGAAGTTAACGAATGACGAAAGAGAAGTCCTAGGAGTTGTATGAGAAGGTATATGATACAGGAGACTAAGGATGTGTGTCGAGATAGGAAAGTCTGGCGATATATTCTCCCTGCCTACCCCAACAGAGAAATGGCGTTCTTGTATGCATATATCTTATACGCATATCTTGTAGGCAAAAGCCTAGTTTACTGGGGATACGACAAATGAAAGGCGACAAACCCAGATCCATTAAAATAATGTACGAGTATGTCCAAATTAAATTACCTGTTGTTTTTTCGCAAATTATGTATATTTCTTGTCATGTGTAATAATAAATAAAAAAAATATATATACATATGTATGTACGAGTATGTAAGAAATATCATTCAATATTTACTGAAATAAATGCGGTTTAAGGATTGGATATTGTTTGTACATAAAGATACGTGAATCGAAAAGTCGGAATTTCCAACCATATATAGAAAAGATAGTGTACACTCGTATAAGGGATTTTTATACAACAAAAATATTGATTACATTGGTACTATGTGGTGTTAAATGGAGAATGTATTGTTATGTGAACTTTTTCAATCAACGAAAAATATCTTTATTGGACCGTTCGTGAAAAATACCAAACTTGAACCATTTTTAATGGGTCTAATGGTAATTGGAATAGAACCCAAAACCTCCGAGCTGAAGCATGCATTCTACCACCGTATCATTGATGCTATGTGATGATAATATGATAGACAATGCATCGTGATCGAGTATGATTGCTAGCCACCCGTGGATGGAAGACATCTGTGTGTGGATTGATTTATTGTGTCCAAACTGCAGAAAGTGAGGATAGTCCAGTCTTGACAGATAGAATCTAAAGCTTTAATGAAAAGGAGATCAAAGTTCCAATTATGTCGTCTTTATTCTGCATTGTAAGATTTGTTACTAGTATAATATAATCTAAACCAAATTAATGTTTTGCAGGCGTGGAGAACGCAGAATGCACTTCGATGGCAGTTCCTTCATTGTCCGCAATGCAGGACACTCAGCTGGATTCGACCATAAAAACCAATTGAAAGTCTATTGAAGTATGTAAATTTTCTACTCTTTTTAATTTTTCGTTCATTTCTTTAATTTCTACTCTAAATTACAGAGTATAATTTAAGGTAAGCTAGTACCTAAAAAAAAATTATTTCCCTCAATAATTCCTCATCATTAACTCCTTCACAATTCCCATTCTTCTTCCTTTTTCCTTAGAGATTTTAAGAAACCATATTTTATAGACAAGTTGTGATTTCTAAGAAAGAAAATTACATTTTTTTCTTGTCTATCGCGTACTTAATTCTGAGCATCGTGGTCCTCTGTTATGTCTCGATCTCGGTACGCGATCTTTCTCCATCTTTCATGTCCAAAGTAAGTTAAGATCATTTTCTGCATGCTGTTGAGAGTCTTTCGGTTATCTCCAATTCTTGGACGATAAAGACGTTGTAGTCTTTATATACTTCAAAATGTTTACAATGTAATGAATTTATAAACCCGAAAGATACATAAAGTCACAAGTAAAAATAAAACAATAAATAACCAAAGAATGTAAAATATTTCACCCTTTATTTTTTTCGTTGGGTCAATAGACAAACACATTTCCGATGAAAAAGGACTTTACTATGCTCTGATGACAACCCAAAATCATTCCGTTTGAGGAGAGTCTCGATATAAGAGGTAGAAACGAGTTTCTCGGGGACGAAATTAATGATAAAGTCATTAATTATTTAATATTCATAAATGTACCTGTTTGGTCTCGAAGGCCTCTTGATATTTGTTGGCCCTTGAGGGCGCTTGACTGCTCACAAAGTCTCACTTGACTCTACCTTATCACTGTTCATTTATTGATCCCCTCTTTCATGTATTCATTATTGATCCCCACTTTCTGTAATATTTTGCGCTAAATACCTAAGAATTGTCCTCATAACAAATCAGGATCATTCCAACTGAAGAAAACCTTGAAATATAAGGATTAATATGATTATTAGAATGCAAAGTAATTCACTACGAAATATTCATCTACTATTATTTCCAGATGTGGTGGTCCATCCGTTCTTGGTCGGGCATCTGGCTGGAACCGACCATAAATCTGTATCAACGACTAAATGTGAAGAACTGTGCTAAAATTTCCGGTTTCGGTCGAATCGACCAACCTTAGTGTGTTTATCTTTAATATGTTTTGTGCTCAATATGATTATATTTATTCTACGGTACAGTGTTTTATAATTTATTTTAAACTTAGCGAATTTAATAATTGACTGTGGTAAATTTGAATAAATTGATGAATCTTTTGCCCTTTACTATTTAATTATCATTTTATTATCATCCACAATTCTTCTTTTATTTATTATGCACTTTACAGGCTGTCGTGGTCATTGAACGTAATCTTACGAGCGAACTATTGTAATTGCAGTACAGAAAAAAATTATATGTCTACTACTCCTTGAATTCCTTACCAAGTCCGTCCATCACGCTGGCGATTCACCCCGCGATCGAAACACGTATATTTTCCCTTTTGATCACCAGTCTCTTGGTAGCCATACATAACAATAAAAGGGCACTCATATAGCGCCGTTGAGCGAACAGACTCTTCTCAACAGTGTTCTAAACTCGGGACTCGACCTCAAGTTTGTTTTTAGAGATAGAAAGATGGCGGCTTTGGGCATTACATTGGGTACTTCCCCGCATTAACGCATGTTCGGAAAAACATATTTGGTAATTCGAATTAATTTAGAAGTACCTGTGAATTGTCGTTTGTATCATTTTGATATAATGCTGTTCAATTTTTAATTATTCGCTGTCTGAAAGCTAGCTGGTCAAGAGATGCGATGTTTTATGGTCCGCAGGAGACTCGGCGAATCGGATGCCCATCCTACACCGTACATTGGTGTTACAAAAGACAGATTCGTAGTAACATGCATGCCTTACATCGCAAGACATAAGAGTGCTGGGCTGTAGGCCAACCTGGATAGAGATGTTTTAAGGTACTCGTATATCTGAGTTCCTGATGGATCGTATATACTTATGATGATGAATGTATCGTAAAAGTAATTACTTTTATGCTTTAGGAACTTGACTTAAACACAATAGCAGTTACATGTTTTAGGTACTAAAGTGTTTTAGTATTTGGAAAGAAAGATAAAAATAAAGTTAATGCATTATTTATAGTTAAGGCATTAACATTGTAGAGGTTTAAAGACATTGTAATTTGTTTTATCAAACACAACAAGCCTTGTTTATGCTCCTCTGATGATGATGAGGTGAAAGCCTTGAAACCGGCAGGATTATACCGTTACAAAAAGTGAAATAAACAGTTTTTGATAAAACAAATTGCAAGGTAAATTATGTGGAGTTTCAATGTATGAAAGAAAGCAAAACGAAGACTACTGAAAATAATGCATGGATAAAATTGACGTTTTAAGTAAGATGAAGAAAGAAGCTTTAGGATGTTTTGAATATGTGAAAAGAATAAATAACGAAAGAATTACTAAGTGAGTAAACGACTGAGAAGTGCAAGGTGTGCATGTTTGAATTAATTGGACTAGACTTTTAAAGAAGGTAAAGTGAGAAGTATGAATACTGGAAGTTTGTGCATGATGAGATATATGAATGTGGAGTAGGCGAAAGTGTACGAGTATATGGATAGAAAAAAAAAATTGTTCGGTACTCTTGATGACATATATGTATGGATTTAACAAGAAGCATGTTTTAAACACTTAATTTAAGCACAAAAAACATCCAACATATTAAAAAATGTTGTATTTTAATGGCACCTGATATCAGCACAAAAGTTTTAAACACTATACTTAATCACAAAACATGTTTCAGACACAAGATTACAGCTCCAAAGCGGGTAACATGTTTAAGGCACTTGATTTAAGCAAAATAAGAGTTGAAAAATAAGTTACTAGAAATTTTGACGTATGCAGTTCGGGTTTTTGTTTTCTAATAAGAGCAGTTTTATGAGACTATATTTTTATATTTGAAATTCAAGGAGAAGATAATATTCCAAAGAGAATAAATAATATATTCATGTTTTGAACTTCAACACACGCTTTGGCTACAACCATATGTTACATTGCAACGATTACCCATAAATGGGAAACAAAATCCAATCAAAAAGTTTCAAGAACGAAATTTCGGTCTCACCATTTGAAAACGTGTTACTTCGTGATAACCTTTTTATCGGGACTTCTCACCAATAGTGTAAAAACAGTATGAATGCGTACATCTTTTGGAAACCAATTTACGTCAGTCAAGTGTGAGATCTTGAAGATATCAGATGTGGAAGGCGACGATGGTATCACAGAGCTGCGATGGACCAGGTGAGATCTAATCTCGATTGTTCTCGCCCACACTTGCTCACACGTTGCACGACTGTGATTGATGTGAATTTCTGTATTTTTTTTGCACACAGAAAGTTTCTGACACAATGTATGGAATATTTTACAATCTCTCGGTTACGATCAATCAAGGTATCGAAAAAAATTCGGAATCGCTTTAAACATCATGAAAAAATGGAAAGTTTGGACTTTTGACAAATCAGAAAGTGGTTCTAGCGTAGCAAAGCTGGTTACTCATAATGGAATCTTGGTGCCAACATTTTGATATGCAAGCAAATCTTGGATGGGGTGATAAAATGATGAACGTAAGATAAATGTAGAGTGTTGCTTAGAATGCTTTGAAAAACATTGAATGAATTGATAAGGAATAGGGGCATTTGGTAAGAATGTGACTTAAAAGAAGATGAAGAAAGGAGCATTGAGATAGTAAGAAAAAAGATTTACAAGAAGTAATTTATACTGGTAGACCGTACGATAAGTTTGGAAAGACCTAGAAAAACATTGTATAACCAAATGCATCAACTTCTGAAAGAAGGTAAAGAAAAAAACCTTTATAATAGGAGGTTATGTGTGACGAGGTATATGGATGTGGTAGGAGCAATAAACGTGTGCAGCCAGAATGATCACTTGTCGAAAATGTATTGCATGGTCTAAGTTTAAGGAGATAATTCATAGTAAGTACTAATACTTTTGAATAATTTTGAAATTTACTTTGGAATAATTTGGAATAATTTTGAACTTCTAAGTACATATATTTTTTCAGTTATTTGCTTTGTTGTATAACCAGTAAACAAACAATATAAAATCGGTTATACTTACTAATTCGTATTTTTTTAAATAGTAAATTATATCAAGGAATATGCTTCAACTACTTATTTCTGTACAATGGCAACAAGGCCTCTCGGCGGGAATAATAATCTCTCCACAACGAATTTAAAAAAAAATCTCCCGATCGAACCAAATAACTTCTCCCTGTTCAACAATAAGGCCAACCAATGATAAGATACAGATGGTGGCTCTATAAAAACAAACAACAACCACCAAACACAAAAAAAAAGATTTTCAAAGCTTCAATGAAAATATCATCTTATCCCGTCCCAATTTATTATAACTGTTTAAAGCCAAAGTGGTGTAAGTTACTTTAGGGCCTTATAATTATCCAGTTAAGATGTGCAAAGGACAAAAATAATACGAAATGGTTAAAACAAACATTTTTGAGCGCATTCAGTAAAAAAACATGGTTTAGTAGTATTGTAGAATTTTTTGTAACAGCTGTACTAAAAGCATTTATATCTCAGATCTAGGATAATGTGGCTTACACCACTTTGGCTTTAACCGGCTCATATAATGAGTGAGAATGCTTATTTTTTCTAAATTAATATTAAATTATTAGATTCCCACTTTATACTTAATTATTTATATAGAATTTTCTGTCAATTCAATACGAGTTTATATACGATGTTCTGTGTTTGTTTCAACTCAAACTTTACATTGTTAAAGATTTCAAAATTCATTCCGGATACGGATTTTACTTATCATTGTCTTAAAATAACCTTTTTAGATTGTTACTGAAAGACAAAATTCTAATCTCAAGTATTACTAATTTGTTTAATATGGATCAATCTTATGAGATCAAAAAGAGTTGCATATGTTAAAAGGAAGAGACGATCGCGTCAATCACGAGTAAGCGAGACTCTACAGAAGCAGCAATACAACGACAACACGAAGCAGCACAAAACAAGCAAAACATCATATTGTAACAAAATTTACTAACTTCAATAATTATCAACGGATTGACACGTGCTAGCATATTTATAAAAATATTTATTAACCCTACCACTCCAATTTTATACTTATATGTGTTTGCAGCAGAAATTATTTAATTTTATGATATATTTGAATGTTTTAATAATTAAATAAATGCATGAACTCTAAGTAAGCGTAAGAATTGCGCACGAAATTTGGTATTAAAAGCAAAAGTCAACTCGTCATCGGTCAGCTGACAACTGAGCTCAAGTATTAACATACGAGTATATAAACGAGGCATATCCAGAAAGTAAGTGTACTGAATTTTTGTAGGTTACAATTTTTTTATTTAAACAAAAAAATTACGTGGTTACCGTAGTACATATGTAAGCGTGTTGTCGCGTCGACACTTCTCAACGTACTGACCTCGAACCGGTCTCGTTGCGGAGGGGAAGGGTCAGGCTACACGGAACTGTAGCCAACATGTCGAAAATAAAATCCATCCGGTCGTGAGAGCCTCAGTACACTTACTTTCTGGATACGTATAGTATATACGAGCAAGTCGCCTGTGTGCTGACAACTGAGTACTAAGGGTTGGAGCAATTTATAAAGACAATATTTATATGATTTTAATCAAATAAATCATTGCTTTTTTTCTCTATTCATCAGAGTGTATTAATATTCATACCGGTTTTCGAAGATAACGATCTTATTCTCCATAATGATTTTTAATAAATTACGTTTCATGCAAAGAATATAAAACGACTAATTTTATTTTAACTCATAAATAATTATCCCACAAAAAAGGTGGAAATTAAATATCATTGAAGATTAACGTAATTAATATTTATATATTATATTATATATATATATATATATATATATATATATATATATATATATATATATATATATATATATATATATATATATATATATATATATATATATATATATATATATATATATATATATATATATATATATATATATATATATATATATATATATATATATATATATTGGAGTCTTATTTAATTTCACAAGTGTTTACTTTTATGCGACAGGTGCTTTGAGTTTGTTTTTTTCTCTTGTCTGGCACCATCTAAAAATAATTATGAAATTCCTCACATGTGGTAATTGTACATACTATTTGTTGGTTTTCAACGCTTTTAGGCTGATATCGCCATATGTAAGAAGGAAAAATATCCGAATATAATTTTAGCGTTGAAACGTTGGATCATATATTTTTTTTGAATCTCCATTATACGAGTATGATACGTATCCAACCTTTTAAGAAGGTCTACTCGTACATTTAAGGAATACTCCTATACAAACCAATATGAGAACGCTTATTACAAATTTGTCTTACTTCGTTTGCAGAGTGTTAAGAAAATACGAGAATATAGTTTATAATCAAATACAGTTAGAAAATAAACATTCTTATTTGATTAATGGGGTATTATTTCAAATTTTGATAGCGAGAGTCTAATATGATTCTGCTCTTAGAAAATATTTTGTATTCTCAATAAACGTGCGAATCTGCGTGAAACAGTTAAATATTTTTTATACTTTGAAGAACTTTTATGAGAGTAAATAGGAAGTATATTTATAAAGCTGACATACTGGATTTTTTAGTTTTTTGCTTAGGCCATATATGTTTGTTCACTAGAGGAAACCATAAAAAACATGAATTCAAAGATTTTAATCTTTGATTTAATCAATAAATTCAAATATTTTAAAACGTACAATATTTATCTTTACATGCTAATTTATCCTTAAAAAATAGTAAAAATAAATTCTGTATTGAAACCCAAATTTATAGACCAGCCTAAATAATAAATTCTAATCCTTAACCTTAAAATTTCGTGATATGTTATCGTAATCGGTTCACATGCACTACAAAATTTAAAATAAAATAATAAAACCACGTGACTCTCTTATTCAACAAAATTACGTTGTACTAAACTTAACTTTAAATACCAATTTTTCTCTAAAAAAAGGTAAGATTTAGTATTTAGTGTTAAGGTCAGACTAGAATGGTTGAGTTAAGGTTACCTGAAATATGGAAACTTCTATTATAATTTTTATATCTGAACGGAACTCCCAAAGAACATTGAAGCATTCGCATTTCTGCAGTAACATATATATTATATACATAATATACTGCGACTATATATTCATTCCATATACAAAGTAAGTATAAACGATTGTCTTCAAGCCGAAATGACACAACCGTTCACTTGTCCACAAGTGGCGAGCATGTCCCAGGATAGGAACGTTATTCAGACAGCTCCTTGTCTCGCCGCACTTACCTTGCTCCACCACTGCATACTGCATGCTGCACAGTGCATGGTGCACACTTCCACACCGCACGAGGCTGCAGCACCAGCGATTTATCTGCATGCAATTGGGCAGCACCGTCACATCAGGGGAATTCAAGAAACTGTAAAAATCAAAGAAATATGCTAGAAGATTTTCATGGTTAAAGGCAATT
Organism: Odontocerum albicorne; assembly: GCA_949825065.1. NCBI lineage: Eukaryota > Metazoa > Arthropoda > Insecta > Trichoptera > Odontoceridae > Odontocerum > Odontocerum albicorne. Next base: position 18,019,564 of record OX463858.1, read on the forward strand.
AGATGAAGATTATTGAGAAGGTTTCTTGTCGATATGGCTCAAGAATATTTATAAAATATATGAAATAGATGACCTACGTGGCCCGGTGGTAAGACGCTTGTCTGCCGATCCGGAGGTTGCGGATTCGATCCCAGCGGGAACCCAGATTTTTTAAAATGGGATTCCAGTCTGATATTCACTTAGAGCCCATTAAAACATCTTTCTGGGTGGTTGGAAGAGATTGCAATAAACTCGCCAGGTTACAAATATACTAATATTTGTATAATATATTATTTATAGTTAAGGCATTAACATTGTGGAGGTTTAAATACATTGTGATTTGTTTAGTAAAACACTGTTTATTCCACTTTACAAAACGGTATAATCCTACCGGTTTCAAGGTTTTCACCTCATCATCAGGGGAGCAATCTTGTTTTTTCTCCCTGAAGTTCTAATCTTTAGAAGGTTTTATCTTACAGTTCTCAATTTCTCCCTTAGATAATTTATTTTATGGAAATTTGAACGAAGTCTTTCAATACCCCTGATCTTTATGCAGTACAGAATACAGCATTAAACCATGTACTGTTATTACTCAACTTTCTCAAGATATACAGACTTGTGGGTAGGCATAAAATACAGATATACACTGGAATGCCTAGAACGTCAAAATACTACAGAAAATACATCAAGAACCTGGACTGTCACTCAGGACGACTTCTAGTGAAACAACTTTAAAACAAAGTCACTTATGACGGCTCCTAGTGAAACAGCTTGGAAACAAATTCATTTGGCGATGCATATTTTTACATTTGAACAATGTCACTTATTTGTTTTAATTGTAGTCTAATTTAGGGGACCTTTTTCTATCGTATTAAAAGGTTAATGATGACCATCGTAAAATATCCCAATATTTTTAATATCGTTATACACCCATATCTCGCTTAACGGAGGTATATTCCTAAGAAGTGTTGATTAAATCAAATTATTTTATGTCCATATTAATATACGAGTATATTAAATCCGCATGTCATAAACAGTAAAATATTTGAGAAAAGTCCAGAGTGTATTCTGAAATATGTAGAGCTAAAAAAACATATACGTATGTAATACAAATATTTATTGTTACCGCACTTATAATGAAGAATTAGAAAGATCCATATCAGAATTTGTCAAACTGAATCGAAATAACCATACAAAGTTTGCTGCTTTATATATTTTCTCGAACGAACGAAGAAATTTTTAAACCAATCTTCAAATGTAACCTTGGTCATTCATTCCTTCTTATTTGACCTTCAAATTATAGGTAATTTATGTTCATGCATGCATTTAAATGCCCTCGGAAAAATATTCCGTGTATGATTTTTTTCCGTAGAACAAATTCGAAATTGCATTGAAAGAGAATGTGTAAAGCGAGGTAGGGGTGTATTTTTTTTTTAATCGCTTGTCCATCTCCTTCTGTTAATGCCATATCGTTGTATTACATTACACTTTCGTTGTATACAGTAAAATATGACGGGTGTATTGCCATGATGCAATCTCTTCCAACCAGAAATATGTTCAAAAGGACTTACGTGGTAACCAAACTGGAACATCTTTTAAAAAAATTGGATACCAACGTGAATTAAAACCGTAATCCCCGGGCTGGAAAAGAGTGTTCTTGACAAATAGGCCACAGAGGTCGGAGTTGGTAGTATGCAGAGCTTGAACCAGGCATATCAAAATTCCTACACCTCGTACTCCTGTTCAGTCACAAACATTACGAAACCATAGCATATGTCTTCTTATTATACCCCATCGACTCTCTACCATCCCTTAAAGACTGAGCTGTAGAGGAGATACTCTTAATATTTATCTTTAAAGGGTAGGTAGAGAGTCAACGGAAAAATTTGTCCTAAATATGAAGGTCGACGGAAGAAACAAGCCCTAAATATTACACCTTGAAAAAGTTCCTCTTCTGTTCATCATCGTCAAGTCTTGCAAATCTTTAACTTCCATGATGATGGTTCTTAAGGTGTTATGTCTTCTAATCCCCCCCTTAATTTCCCCCTGGTTTCTTCATGTCATTCTACTCATTTGTTAGCAGTGACAATCAATATTAAAATAAAGTGTATAAATTTAAAAAGGTTACAGCATCCGAGTTGAAGGCAAGTGTCACCGCCGGCAACAAAGGGCCGACACATAAGCCTATTAAAACGTATTATTTGCCGGCTGTAAATGAACCCAGCGGGTATTTTGCATACAATGCCTGGCTCAAAGGAGGCGCCATCTAGCCGCCTTGTAGCGCGTGATAGCGCGCGATAAATAGCTGACACAATCTGCAGATAGCCTTGGGTCCTAATACCTATTGAAAAAAGCATGCAGGTTTTTATATGTATTTAATCGTGAGTGTGTTAATAGCTAAGTTTTTCTTTTATATATAGGCAATCCACCTATACTAGAATTATTTGTACCACCACGTAAAAGCCAAAGAGATTATTTAATAAATTAAATAAAAAAATAGATAAACTAAGTAAACTTGTGGAAAAGTTTTTCGAAAAAAGAAGACACGTCATCCAGACTACACTAGCAGCCGGGATCCTCCACAACACCCATTATGTAAAGTTTAATAGTCACCACGCAGTGGTCCATTCGCATGCGGCATATGATTGACACTTCCATCTACTAAGTAATACGACTTCTAGTAGTACTTATCCAATTTTTAAGATACGTTTTATTTCGCCATTTGTCTTTTGTGTCAGTGATTTGAGGAGTACCTATTCCACTGTTGTGTCATGTGTGTGATTGTGCTGTTTATCAGTGATACTTATGTTAAGTATTTTGTGTAGATTATCATGAATTTAATTGTTAATGGGTTCCCGTTTTTATCACATTTCGGCCACAGTTGTGCGTGGTGAATATGCGCCTGCGCCTTTCTACACACATTCAAAATCATATAAATACGGGACGTGTAACAATAAATATTGTTTAGCGAGACCGAGACAGCGACATATCTTCTGCGCCTTTCTACACACATTCAAAATGATATAACTATGAGGCGTGTAACAATAAATGACCATTCCATATTCTGATTACAAACTACGAGTTTTATTTAAACAACGCTCATCTTCATCATCTTCCCATTGCGGGACAACCGTCCCTAAACCTCCAAAGGGATTCTATATATCATGTCAGCGGCCCTGGTGGCATCGTCAGGTTCTGGCATCCTCCCGCTCGTCCCGCCCCTATCCGCAGCTCCCCGAGAGGGAGGTGAAGGAGAAGGTATAGTGACCAAGAAGAAGGCATATGATGGCGACGCGAGGCTTCACGAGATTTCTTTACTTTTTTTCCTTTACTTGTTCTTTTGTCGAAGAGACAGCAGACAACATAAACAACCCCCGGTCAATCAATATCAGGAAATATATACTTAAATATTAGGTCCTTACATATGAAATTGGCGTTTTGTTTGGGAGGAACATAAAGTTGATTTTTTTTTAATATAATATATTTATTTAATCAAAGTATGTACCATTGCTATCTATGCACTTTTGCCATTTCATAGGTAGTTCATCGATCCCTTTACTAAAAAAAACATTCGGACGGGAATCAATAAAATCTTTGAAGTCGGTTTGGACTGCCCCATCGGAGTTGAATTTTTTCCCTTGCAAGAAGTTATCCAAATTTCGAAAAAAATAGTAATCTGTCGGGGCAAGGTCCGGAGAGTACGGTGGATGTCTTAGACATTCCAATTGAAGCTCTTCTAATTTGGTAGCCGTCTGTTGTGCAGTGTGTGGTCTAGCGTTATCATGAAGCAGCAGTGGCCTAGAGCGATTAACCAGCCTCGGTTGTTTAGCAGCTAGCTTTTCCATCATGGTTTACAGTTGCTGACAATAGACATCTGCCGTAATCGTCTGGCCAGATTAAAGAAAGCTGTAGTGAACGATACCAGCACTAGTCCACCAAACGCTCACAAGTAACTTTTTTGGAGTCAATTTTCGCTTGGGGCATGGTTTGGCTGGTTCGGCAGGGTTCAGCCATTGCGATGAGCGCTTCCGATTATCATACAGGATCCACTTTTCATCACAGGTAATGATTCGATTCAAAATCCCTTCATTATTGTGCCGGTTGAGTAATGCAACGCAGCAGTCAACGCGCGTTTGTTGATTTGCTTCACTCAATTCGTGAGGTACCCACCTTTCAAGCTTTTTCACCTTCCCAATTTGCTTCAAGTGGATTAAAACAGTTTTATCACTAACACCGCAGCCTGCAGCTAACTCGGACGTGGTTTGCGATGGATCCGCTTCCACAATAGCCTTCAATTCTTCATTATCAACTTTGGTCTCCGGCCGTCCACGGGGCTTTTTCTGCAGGTCGAAATTTCCAGAACGAAAACGTTGGAACCAAAAACGCACTGTGTTTTCTTTTGCGGCACCGTCGCCATACACATCATTAATCCTTCGAGCCGTTTCTGCAGCACTGGTGCCACGGTGGAACTCGTACTCGTAAATAACGCGATATTTCAAGTTTTCCATTTTGTAAACTGAGTGACGCAAAGAAAAAAAACAATTGAGGAAAAAACAAATGAATTATAATTTTCGAAACACAAATACTTGAGTAAATAGCTGTATAAATTTTAATTTGGAATTCCTAACCAAAGAGAAGATATTTGAGATCAAAGTTGCCAGTACGGCAAAACGCCAATTTCATATGTAAGGACCTAATATTTTAACATCAGGCGTAAGTGTAGTGTAGGGATGGGAAGGTAGCGGCTACGGCCTGTTTGATTGGAGCTTCCCCGCATTTGCATATGTTGAGGACATATTTGGTAAGAAAACCGCTGAAAAACTCACCAAGGGAAGACGACCTTCAGAAGACATCTGGGCTCTTCCGTTCTGTGGTATTGTTTATATAATACTAATATCACAATCCAACGCCCATCAGTGTCTTAGTTCCTAGCTAAGTTATATATTAGAAATAATAACGTATATGTAAATACCATTTATTATTACTATCACCCTATAATACATATTAATAGGATATCCCTTGTGATCGAGTATGTTTATCAGCTGTTTAGTGTGTGAAAGATTTGCACTTCAGCAAACGAAATTAAATTGCCAAATATTTCTTCAAAAATATTTATTGTATAAAAAAATTAAAACTGTTCTTTTTCAAAATATTATATATAAAAATGCGTAACATAATGCAATGTTTATTTTTGTTATGTATGCTGGTATTATTGTAATAGATGTCACCGTATATTATACACCAGAACACAGGTATGCCATAGAACGTATCCATTCAAGTCGGTCCACAGCCTGGCACTTCACATTCTTTTAAGCCATGGCAAAACCAGTTTCGAGGCGTATTTTGAGAATCACTCAGTTTAACGTATGAACGATCTTTTTGACTACATTAGATGTGCATCATCTTAAAAAAAATTGAAGAAAATAATAATGTAGCATTATTTATCTCAAAATATTCCTCGTCCCTAACTCGTATACAATTCCAATCACTATTCGTATTTTCATTGAGATTCGTGTTTTGTTTTAATTATAGTTACTTTTACTAAAATATAATTTACTAAACTGAAGACACGATATGGATACGAGTAATAATAAATTAAAATAGCTAGTTGATTAGATTAATTAATTTAAAGCAATAAATCCGCTTTAAACATATATTGACATTAAAGTGTTAAAATATATAAATGATAACAACTTCTTATTAATAATTTAATAATACAATTTTGATGTATAAAAGGGAAACGTGGACGTGGAAAAATACTGAAAGGAACTGAGTACTGACGCTGTAGAAATGCGTGCACTGAAAGAATACATTAGGTGACAATGGATGACAGAAAAGGAAATCAAATGAGTAGGAATGAATATGAACTTACGACTGATATGTTGAGTATGATGAACATGACCTGGAACATGAGATGGTTTGGGCATATATTACAGAACGAATGAATTAAGAAAGACAACAAAACAAATATATTGTGCAAATGTGAGTGAAAAGTTTGATCGAGAAAGGAAAAAGAAAGTATGGTTTGTTCAAGAGAATGATATTTCATAAGAAGAAAATGTAATAAGTGTGTGTACCAACATTGATACGGAAGAGGCGAAATACATAAACGTATGGCGATATAGGAAAGTATGTCAGTAAATCCTGGTTGCCTGCTCCGGCAGGGAAATTGCGTGATGTTATTATGTATAATTATTATTTTTATAAATATACTCCAGACATATGACAAATTGGATCCAATTATTTAAAATTCAGTATTTGTAAAAAAAAAAACTATTTGTCCAAATCTCAATAACAATAAGACACTAAACTCAGACAGATAAAACGGGAGACAGGAAAATAGCTGAGTTCTTTGATGTATGTAATGGTGTTGAAGAATGAGCGGAATCTTTTGAGATGAAAGAAGTACAAATGCCTCCACCGTGTAACACATTTAACCATGAACAGAAGATGGAAAAGATGTTGTAGTTTTTTTCACATTGTTCATCAAAATAATAAAATTTTAATGGCTGTAATGACGCCGTGCCACAAGGTGTACGCTGTCTAGGTGGTATTATTGGTTCATAAAATAACCTCGGAGTTGCGTTTGGTCAAGCAAAAAGTAGAAACAGAAAAACAATCAAGTGAATTGTCAAGGTGTCATCTCAGATCTGAGATCAGAACATGGTCGTGCTTTACCGGGAAATTGTTGACGACGTCTATTAAAAGGCATGTATATTGGATGTACCAACATTCAGTTAGACTATGTAAGAGACAAAACCATACTTAACGCAATTTCATATTAATTTTAGGTTCGAATTCACAGTGCGGCCTAAATATTTATTTCTAACTTTAAAATGTGTATGCAGTCGATCTCATACGTTCTAAAATTTAAAGTGTAATGTCACTAAGTGACTCTCTTATTTAGGGAAACTACGACCAATTTCTACGAAATTAAATTTTAAATACTAATTTCTCATTGAAAGTAGTTATTATTTGTATTTACTGTAAAAGCATTTACTATTTAACTCAGGCAATAGGCTCTCTGGAATATGTTAGCGTATATTCCATGGAAAAACGAAGCATTCGCATTTTTGTAGTACGTTATATACATTTGCAGTACGTTTGCAGTACGTTATATATACAGCGACTATATACTAAATCTATGTACAAAATATTTCGCGTGATTCAAACTTAAAAGTATGGTAATGAAACCACGTGATTCTCTTATTTAAGAACGCTATGCCACATATGTACAAAATTGAACTTTAAATACTGATTTCGTCAATAAAAAAACAGTAAGATTTAGTAATAAGTGTTAAGTTTGAACTATGAATACGGGCCTTAATGCTGATTCAAGGCTGATCAAACTAAAGTTGGGTCAATTAAAAATATATATTTTACAGATATCTTGTTTTTAGTTCTATAAAAGCCAACAGGGCCATAGTAATCCTCTGCTTGCTGCCCTGGGGACTTACGAGAATAAGTCCAGAATAAGTCTATCTTTCTGTTATACACGTAAGCATAGGCTTAAGCATCATCTGTTGCCTGACTAGTCCATTTACAGTATTAGCTGGGAGGACCAAGGTCTGATTGAATGTGATAGAATGCAAGTAGCCTGAACGAGTGGACATGTACGTGCTAAATAATTAGTTGTAAAAATTGTTATCTAGTTATAAATTAGTATATAGGTGTAAATTATTTCTAAGAAATAACATATTAAGATTAACTTAACGAGTGAACATGTACTTGCTAAATAATTAATTGTAAGAATTGTTATCTAGTTATACGTTGTACGAAGGTATTAACTATTTCTTAGAAATTATATATTCAGATTTTTAAAAATAAAAATTAAATTAAAACGAAGTTAGTTCAAAGCTATAATATATAATAGACTAGTTCTTAAGATATAAGTTTTTATGTGTTAAAAATTGCTTTATTAAATAGGAAGACATTTTAATTTCTGTTACTCCTATGGTGCCCTTCGAAAAATTCAAATTAGTCATTCAAATATTTTGAAAAACGTGACTGATAGATAATATTGTCTTCGTTCCCATAGCGTTACGTCTCTTTTTATTAGTACTTGAATAATCTTTCATCACGGACGACCTTCGTGCATTAGTTGGTAAGATGTTTTACTTTTATCCGGGAGTTTTGGGTTCGATTCCCAGTGTTATCCAAAAAAGAAGTTTAAAAAAGAGTAACAATCCTTATAACTTCTAGACGTACGCTAATGTTACCTCTTCATGTACGATGATGAGCCGTGATTCCCGTGCCTTTTCAACTGGTTGTCTCACAGCCAGGATCATCAATATATATTCTAATAACCTATTTCGATGTATTAAAGAATACCATACAAATATATCCAAAAATCATATTGAGACCAATCTGAAAATGAAAAGCAAATTTTTATTGGAACTCGCAAGCAGTCTATTTGACATATAAGAGACGAGTCTTTTTGACGTGTAAAAACAATATTGTCGAATTTATTTTCTGCTACTTTGTTCTGTTCTGAGATGGATGTTGTAAAAATCTAAATAGCCCTACTTAGCGATTATGTTATTGTGCAGTTTACATCAAATCGTTACAAAAGAGTTACATTTTAACTAATGTTGATTCCTCGAAACTTGCGATTTTGCTAAAAAAAACTGAAGAATTTTGCAGTGCCGATATGAGGATTGAACTGATTGAGCTATTGTGAAGAGACATATTTCAAGATTTTACTTAATTGTCCTTCTCAGCTTTATTCGGCAAAGTATCTTCTTTTTTACTTATCGTGTCAAAGGCATTAGATTATATCCGCCCAGAATTCTGACAACTAAACAGCACTGGGTTTTCCACGAATTAAATTATCTGCATTATAAGACACTGGGTCATTAGATACTGCTTCAAGAGGCGCATGGACTGCACTCCACCGCAAATTCAAAAATCCGACGTAATATTCCCTATTTTGTCATATTGTCCATGATTCTCCCAATTCCTGTTTGAAGCTTGTTAAAAGATTTCCAGATCCTCCAGGAGAGTTGATACATAAGTGGTAATGCTTCTAAAGGCGAAATCTACCCACAAAAGCCCGGTGTTCGTCTCAACTAATTCATCTTGTCAACAGTATCTGATTGTTGCTGAGGTTTTGCAGTCTAAATAAAACTGTGCCTTACTTTGAAATAGGTATGTTAATACTGTGTTCGATCCATATGGAACAGCAGATTGATTTCAATGATATCTGGAAGCAGAAGGGGACCAATAAGCTGGCATGCAACATCTCTGAATGTAAGCTCATGACTTTTTCAAGAGCTGAGATCCAGCAGTACTTAAAATACTTCATTAATGATCGGCCCATCGTGCGTGTCGACACTATCAAAGACCTTGGCATCATTTTCAACAGTAAATATACATTCGTTTATGAGAGTTAATGTTTATCTGCCAGTAAAGTTCTAAGATTTGTAGGACGTGTGATGGTGGCGCTGTTATGATAAAGTTTTCGTAGTTAGAGTGCGGCTCAATCATTTAGATCCCGAGAGGAGTCCACAATTCCCTGAGAGTTGAGCGAGTCCAAAAGAGATTTATTTTTATCTCCTCTTTAAGCGAGTCAGTCGCTGATTTGATAACACACCGAAGTGAGACGATCAGTGCACATCTGCATGTTTTTTTTATTTTTGAAAGAATAGGTATGACCGAAGTCATACGTAAGGCGGCCTGTGTACTTCGGAAGGAGTAACACTGCGCGGGGAGTAGCACCTTCCGCACGGAAGTCCAATGCGTTGCCACACGGTAATTCGCCTCGTACTGTAAGGTCCACCAGCGTGTCTATCTTACTGAATCTACAGGTCAAATAAAAGTTATCAACTGCATGAAGGAACAGAAAATTGTCATACTTCGGATACATCGCTAGAAAAAAGTGTTGAGGATCGGTAAGCAAGAAGACGGTATCCAGCAAAGTGGATCGAATAAATCAAAGAGATGACTAGTTTCTTATTGAGAGCTACACTTATGATGGTTGAGGACAGAGAGAAGTAGAGGCGAATCATCCGCTCAGTTCCAGATCATGGGGGAACCAAGAAACTCAGCCACGAGCAACACAAGTGAGAAAAATAACTACAATATAAATAAAAACATAAGTAGGATCATAAAGGAGAAATCGACAAAAAGGGAATCAAAACATTCTGCAAAGGGTTATCTTAAAACTGACAAAGGTCCTGGATGTTTGTGATACTTTTTGTCTCAAAATGTTCGATCATTGATTTTTAAAGACATTGAAAATGTCACTAGCATCGTGACTTGTGGTGACAACGATTGCGGTGATTATTAAAATAATTCTCAGGATGAGATAAAAATGGAGGCTGGAGTAAGAATTTGAGATGACAAAGAAATTTCGGGTTTCTTTGCACATTACGCAATACATCTGTCAAAGGAGTAACCTGTTTATGGAATTTTTAACGAACTTTTAATTGGAAATCGTGTGGTTGTTTCTGAAATACACAAAAATCTTTTTATATAATCTAAACCAGATATTACCAAAGGCAACATTGACGGTGATTTTTTATGTCAAGTGTTTTTTTTTTTTGTATATAGACGTGGAAAAGAGAGAAATTTCGATATATTGTAATGGATGACCAATATAGCCTAGTTCGTAAGACGGGTGGTTCCATTACCATAAATTCAATGGTGTTGGTTAGGCAAAATCTCGAAGCAATTTTTAATGTTCGCTGCCTTTGGTTAATGACGAAAAATTCAAGAGTACATCTCACAACACTATTAAATTTAAACGGATTGTACACGCGTCAATGCTTTTTTGGCAAAAACTCAATGATGGAAGCTAAAGTCTACTTTGTCATGTCATTCCTGTTTCTTATAACTTCAAGGTGTGCGCATAGTTTTACAAAATGAGTTAAAATGTAATTGATGATCTATTTTTTGTTGAACTCGGAAATGTTAACGAAAAAACAAACGAATTGATATTAACACCTTGTGAGCACAAAGCACTCTCACGAGGGTGAACTGCCTTAATATAAAATAAATTGTGAATATTGGTAATATTCATATGTCATTGTACATTTTTATCGTTTCAGGGAAACATAATTGGTTTTACACAATGTTGTTACAACTACTTTGAAAAAGTAGCACAGTTTATGATACTTTTTCAACATTGTGTAACAAATAAACCTAATGTGTTGAGTAAGGTAAGGAAGTCTACTCTGAAATGGTTTGGGCATAAATAACGAATAAATTGATAAATATTAAAATAATAAATATACAGTATCATAAATGAATAGTATCATGGAAGAACGAATAAGTTACTAAATATTAAAATAATAAACATACAGAACGAATAAATGAATAAATAATCAATATAAATATACAGTACCAATTTGAATGAAAGGCGTGGAATCGGAAGACCAAAGAAAGCGTGGATCAAGAAAATAAACTTTTAAATTGAAGAAACATAGAAATCATATCAGTTGTATGAGAAGGTGTATGGATGTCGGTGAGGCGAAGAGTTTGTGTCGAGATAGGAAAGTCTCCTCTCTGTCCACCACGCTTGGACATAGCATGATGATATGTACACGTTTGATAGTGGCACTGTTATATATCTTTATAATTCACTGGTTCGTAAGTTTCGTAGTTAGAGTGTGACTCAATCATTAGGATCCCTAGAGAATTCAACAATTCCCTGATAGTTGAGCGACTTCAAAAGAGATTTATTTTTATCTCCTCTTTAAGCGAGTCAGTCACTGATTTGATAACACACCGACGTGAGACGATCGGTGACGAGCGGTTTTTTTCTTCTTTTTGAAAGAATAGGTATGACTGAAGTCATACGTATCTTTATATCCCTAGTACCAGGCAGAAAAAAACGCTTGTGTGTTTATGTACGTGTATATATGTATTTTTTTATTTATATTTATTTATTTATTAATACACATGACAAAAAATATACATCATTTGCGAAAAAAACAGGTAATTTAATTTGGACATTCAATTTTAATGGATCTGGGTTTTTGGCCTTTCATTTGTCGTATCCCCAGTAAACTAGGCTTTTGCCTGTATCTCACTGAGGTATATACGCTCGATTTCATTCATTTGCATTTTTTTACTATAAAAAGAGGTGAGAGTATGCGAGAATACAGGAATTTATCAATTTATTCATCGACGGTACACTAAAAAAAGCAATGAGTGCTTTATTCGTTATAGAAGAAAAAAATGTGTCAAAAGGAAAACAATTACATTAAAAATGTAAGATGTTATTAAAAAAAATGTTTATATCAAAACACTAACATGATTTATGTAATTTGCACTTAAAGAGAAGGACATATGTATGTACTAATGCACACATCGGGCCAAGGCTCAGAATGCCATAGGCTGTATGCTCTGAACGATTGATGAGAAATAGGCAGTATGCTGTGAACGATTGATGAGAAATAGGCAGTGTGCTGTGAACGATTGATGAGAAATAGGCAGTATGCTGTGAACGATTGATGAGAAATAGGCAGTGTGCTGTAAACGATTGATGAGAAAACATAATCAACGTAATATTCCTCAATAATATAATATATTTCCATGAACACATTCAGATAGCTTAATACAGTAGACCCTCGATTAACCGGGGAGGTTAGGAAAATATTTCCTCAGATAAAAAAAACTGGAGCACACAGCTATGTGATACAAAAATACTAATTTGAGAATACAAATGAACTATTAGGTTCACTCGTATTTTATATCCTCATTTTTGTATAAAGTATAATTTATATCGAGTATTCCTCGTCTTTAATTCCATTACGAGCCCCATCTTCACCCCTATTTTCCATAAGATTTACCTCTTATTTAAATGCTTGTTACTTTTACTCAAGTATTACAATATTTGTTTATCAATTTATTCATTAACAAAAAGTATGATCACGTAATCTCTCTGTTATCCTCAAAATTGGCCGATTTTTATTTAAAAGAGACAGGTGGTAAATCAAACGAAAAGCCTTGGCCAGTTTGTTCTACTTTTTTTTCATTCAGTAGTTTATACATTTCCGAATTAGTGATTTGGATAAATTGAAAAACGTGGCCGGAAAACAGCATTGGCGTCGGTCCCAGTAATCGAGCCTTTACGTCACTCGAGTAGGCACGGAACTCGTGGTTCGTTATAACACATTTTTGGAACACTACTCTGCACATGAAAAAGAAACAACACTCACACATGTATAGCGCTTGTAACTACTGTCAGCAGACCAACTCTTGTACCAGACTAGTGCCCTTTTTTAATTTAATTATCATCAGCAATCAAACCCGAAGCTCACGAGTGGAAATCATGCGTATTACCAATAGAACAATGAAACTCGTCGGAGAATTTGTTCTACTTATTGTTGCATACCGGTAAATGCATGTTGAAGGTTGTTTCAAAGAATAATTTTATTTATTTGCTGAACGAATAATGATAAAGTAAAAAAAACCAGACACAATGCAACCTGTCCTATTCGACCTTCTTTAAACACACTGTTAAAATATTGATTACCTCCGCGGAATGTTAAAGGCGGCATAAAATAAAAAAGTTAAATTTAACTAGAATCTCTCTCTGCCAATAAGAAAAGACAAACTATTGTTTGATTTCTTAGTAAAAAAGCGCGAGAATAGAATGCACAGTTTCCTAGAAATTTTGGCGCCAAACGACAAGTATTCAGTTGTCTGCGAATTTTAAGTATTTTCACAGCAAATTAATATATTGCAATTACAGTTGATATCCGTACATCCAAAAGAATATTTGTTTATAATAAACCCTCTTACGATAAACAAATAAATAGGTTATACGATTTTTTCGGACTTCTGTAATCTGAGAGTTAAAAAAATTCAGACGAAAGAAATAAAAAAAACCTTAATAATTACTTTGTTCTATCAAATCTAAATTCAATTTTTTCTGGTCTGTCTGATTCGCAAATTTCTAGACTCAACCTGTTTTCAAGGCTCCTACTAGGATAATATGTGATTCTTTATCCAAGAGATGTTCTTTAGAGAAAATAAGAACTTTGAGGATAATTTCGTCTTCTAAATAGATTATTCCAAATCGATCCAACAGAGCGTAATATTACGAGTATGATAGGGTTTTTGCCGTTGCCGGTCCCATGACGAGGAAAAGAATGCCTCTAAATGTTAGAGATATGCATGACGTATGGAGTTTCAGAAATTGTTGAAGACAATACTTTTCGGAAGGTCTTATCAAAATGTATGATTACCTATACACACACTATATGTTACACGTACACTACACCTAAAGCCGAATGTTTAACTATCATATATCGTATTGTACATTTTACAAAGGTTTGTTTCTAGTTTATCTCCACTTGGTAAATTTTCTTAGCCATTACCTTCCTATTCATACACTCAACTTATATATGTATATATTAGTGATGTGAGGAGTAATAGAGCGATGTGAGGAATACGAACTCCCTCTATACCTACCATTTGTGGACTACGAAAAGGCATTTGACTCAGTCAAAAAAACTGCCATACTAGAAGCTCTAAAGACACAATGCATTGATAGAGCATACATTCAGCTGTTCAATAACATCTACAAGGATGCAACAGCAAAAATACATCTCCAAAAATCCTCGGAAACCTTCCAAATTGGTAAGGGAGTTCGTCAAGGAGATACTATTTTCCCAAAATTATTCACAGCTACACTTGAATACGTATTTAATAAACTAGAATGGGGCAATAAAGGCCTGGTGATTGATGGAAAATACCTGAGCCATTTGAGATTTGCAGATGATATCGTTATATTCTCACAAAACCCGAATGATCTTCAGCACCAACTGCAAGAATTGGCAGAGGTCAGTAAGGAAGTTGGTTTAAAAATAAATATATCAAAAACCAAGTATATGATGAACAGCTTTGCTACCCCAAAACCAATAAACGTATATGGAAAGCCGCCGGAACTTGTCCAGGAATATGTGTATCTGGGTCAACTTGTTTCCTTTGTAGGTGGCATATCGGAGAAAATAGCACGAAGAACAAAACTAGCGTGGAGCTCATTTGGACGTTTGAACAACATCTTCAAAAGTAATATCCTAATATCCTTGAAGTGAAGGGTTTACAACTTACGTATGGCTGCGAGACATGGACGCTCACAGATAAGAACACACAAAAGCTCCAGACCGCACAAAGGGACATGGAGAGATGCATGTTGGGATATACTAGAAGAAACCGTAAACGAAACACCTGGATTTGAAATATTACAAAGGTAGAAGACGTTATAAAGGTGTGCAAAAGAGTGAAGTGGCAATGGGCCGGACACGTAGCCAGAATGTCAGTCTCCCGATGGACATCTGAAATAATCCAATGGTACCCAAGAGGCATAAAGAGGCCCAGAAGAAGACCGAAAGTACGCTGGATAGATGAAATCAGGAAAGATGGCAGTATCACATGGCATCAACGAGCAAAAAACCGAACTATTTGGAGTCAACTTGGGGAGACCTTCATCTAGCAGTGGATCAACCCTGGGTGACAATGATGATGATGATATTAGTGATGTACCGGGTACTCGAACATTGGCCGGTACCCGGCACACCCGGCAATATTTTCAGTAACCGTCCGTAAATAGCCCAGATCCGGCAAAAAACCATAGTCAAACCATGACAAAAGCTCAATTTCTCTCACTCCCTCCCACTTAATCAGCATTAGAGTCCTGAAGTCATATTGCACCCATTCTCTTACATCCCGCGTCAAAATTTTCTTGAATGATCCTGCCTCCTTAAAATCCTTCAAGCTCTGCAGGATCTTATTAAAGCTTAAAGTAGTAGCTATTTTATACCGTTCTACTAATAGAGACTTCAAGTGTTCTAGAACCATAGCATGAGTTTTGAAAGTCGTTACCATACATGTTGACATGAATTTTGAAAGTCGTTATCATACATGTTAACATCTTAATCAATTTATTGCCAGAATCAATGCCTATTTTATGGATACCATAGGGAATCAAATCCTTTTTTTGTGTTTATAGTTAAGGTATTAACGTTGTGGAGGTTTAAAGACATTGTAATTTATTTTTATCAAACACTGTTTATTCCACTTTTTTGTGACGGTATAACCCTACCGGTTTCAAGACTTTCATCTCATATTCAGGGGAGCGCAAACAAGTCTTGTTTGCGCTCTCCTGAAGATGAGGTGAAAGCCTTGAAACCGGTAGGGTTATACCGTCATAAAAAAGTGGAATAAACAGTGTTTGATAAAAATAAATTACAACAAATATTTTTATTTTCAACGTGTTGGCCATGAGTTGGGTTGATTAGTTCTGTTCTAGCAACACAAACACATTATGCTTGCGTACCTAAGTTCTATTCTAGCAACACAAACATATTATGCTTGCGTACCTAAGTTCTATTCTAGCAACACAAACACATTATGCTTGCTTACTAAAGTTCTATTCTAGCAACACAAACACATTATGCTTGCGTACCAAAGCTCTATTCTAGCAACACATACACATTATGCATACGTACCAAAACTTGTAGAAACGAATTAAACTTTTTATTCTTGCCTATATTTAATTTAATGATATAAACTCTTTTAATATTTGACAAACGATAGAAGACATATTCGTATTCATGTATATCTGTAGGCAAATGCATAATCTTTATTTCTTTAGTCAAACACTGTTTATTCAATTTAATGATCGGTATAATCTTGCCGGTTTCAAGGTTTTCACCACATCGTCAGGGGAACACAAACAATGGTAAGGTGAAAAACTTAAAACCGGTAGGGTTTTACCGTTATATTGAGTGGAATAAACAGGGTTTGAATAAACAAATGAAAATGTTGTTAAACCTCCACATTGTTAACGCCTTAACTATGAATAATATTTAGACAATCGTTATTTTAAGATCAATATTGAGGCAACATTCGGAAGTACTAAATTTTTTGACGTATAAGAAAAATCTTACTATGTGTATATCAAAACTAGTAGAAAATTATGTCATACATTTAAGCTAAAGTATTAACATAGCAAAATATAAAACTGAAATTTGTTGCACTAATTTTTAAGTAGTATGGCATTATATTAATATGTGGCATGGACAGGCAAGTATGGCATTATATTATTATATGTGGCATGTGTAGCATGGCAAAGTATACGAAGCATGGAAAGTATGACATTATAGTACATTAATGCATCAGATTTTTTACTTTAATGGTAAATGTAATTTATATACTATACATCGAAGACAATATTTTCTCTCGGTGGCGTTTATTTGTCCCTATCACTTATTCGAATATTTTAAACTAAAATACGAAATAAAAGTATAATAATAAAAAATATGATATTTACTTTACAATATATTTAAAAAAAATTATTGATAATAAATCCAACTAGTTTCTTCTAAAGTTAGAAATTAATCGAAAACAGACAATGAAAATAAAAATTTGATTAATTGTACCTGTTTCGTATTGCATAGTTATGCAATCAAAGCGGTTCTCAATACAAGATGTCGGGCCGCCTTTGATCCCGCCGACGAAATCTTTGTTTATCTATTAATTTTAATAGCAAATAAACTCATCACAACCTGAAGAAATAACATTGCAAAACTACTTTTATGGTCGTGATAATGAAAGTAGTAAGGGCTTAATATACAATTCACCTTTCATATTATTATTTTTTACGTCGTCCGTTTGAAAATGAACAGACCTTTAAGGTATTGTGGAGTTTTTCTAAACTTCGAAATATCCAAACTATTGGACATAGAAACAGTGATCAGCTCGAAGTTCCCAGGATCGCTATACCCGTCATTTCTTGTATAGTAAACCCAGGGAGGGGGAAAAAAGAACATACATACATACCATCATCCCATTTCCCTGTCGGTGTCGGCACAGAGGACAGAATGCCAGGCTTTCCTAACTCATCAAACATATTTCGCCTCTTCTTTACCCATTTACCTTCTCAAACAATTTCTACGATTTTTATGTTTCTTTCTTTCCAAACATCATTAACTTGATCTAACCATACTTTCCTTGGGTTTCCTCTCTCTCATGCCTTCCACTTAAATTTGTACTAAAGAAGAACAATAATAAAATTTAAAAGGCACTCCTTTTTACGGTCTCCTTAGTTGGTAAAACACTTGTATTCCAGCCCAAGGGTTGCGGACTCGATTTTTTTAAATAAAAAGGTTTGATCCTAGTATTTTTTACAAAAAGGTGTCAGTCTGGTTTTCACTCAAGCCCTTTTATATATTATTCTGGTTGTTTGGAAAAGATTGCCTCATGGCAATAAGCCCGCTAGATTATATATAACTTGAGTGTGATACAATACAAGACAATGAGCTTACAAAATACAGGTTGCAAAAAGTACGATTCGAACAAAAGACAATTTTTGAATGGCAGTTAAACCTTTCATCTAACCAGCTACAGTATTGAAATCAATTTATGTACAAACGTGAGAAAACAATTTCTCTTAATGATCCGATTAAAAGTTGCCGCCGGCCGGCATCGAATGGCAGGCCTCTTTCATCCCGTCAGGGCGGCCGACCACACAGTCGCACAGCCAACATCGGCAGATTAATACTATCCGGGGCTTTTAAACACAGCGAGCTTCCAGATTACGCCGAGAGGGAATCTAAAGAGCGCTAATGCCGCTGCAATGTATTTAATTCACGATAGAGCCGTACTCGTTTGCATGTTACTGATACGAAATTACTTACTGCAATTACATACTGCAATTGATTACGAAATTACTTAAAATGATTATAATTAATAACTTACTGTAACACATCATGACAAATTTTATTTATTAAATACATAAAAATTAAAGATTATTTTTTTAAACCTGATATGTTTACTGTAAAACAATCTGTTTCGGTTTCAACTTGGATGAAAGGTGAACGTGGAAGTGGCATGGGAGTAAAATAAAAAAGACGAAAAAGAAATTAAAAGGTGACGATGTACGACATAATATGGATTAAGTGATAAGGGATGAATGTGAACTTAAGGCTGATTGATTTGTTGATTAAAATAAGGCAGAGCACTCTCTAACTATTTGTAATTAATATATACTCGTATGTATTCCCTCAAAATCCATGTTTTCAGTCATTCGTATAGCACTGTCATAGACAAGTTGAAGAGTGTATCTTGTCGGCAATATTGTCTAAGGCCCAGAACAAAGAATTTGTTAAATAAAATGAGAATTGCATCAACACCAATTGGAAAAGTTTCAGGAATTATGTAACTTCATTGAGAAAAAAATATTCAAACATTTTGAGTTGCATGTTTTATGACCACAAATCAACTGATATAGTTAATGGGATATCAACTTATGTGCGGACTTTCTGTCTGCTGGTCTTGACAATGTACCTTCCAGTTTTCTTGTTCGGATGGTTTGGGTATATGGAAAGAATGAATAAAGACTAACAAGACAAATAATAGTGCATAAATGTTAGTAGAAGACGTGATATAAGAAGACCAAGGAGAGTATCGTTGGATAAAGTTAATGATATTAAAAATAAAAAACGTAGAAAGTCAGAGAAATCGTAGGAGCTGTATGAGAAAATGTATGAATGTAGAAAGAGCCAAGGATGTATGTCAAAATAGGAAAATCTGATTCTATATCTTCTCTGCCTACTCCAATAGGGAAAGGGCGTGATGTTATACATGTATGTATGTAAGAAAAAACATATTTGTTAATATCTTAAGCTCAAATTCTAAGCCTGGCCTAAATACTAATTTCTAAACTTAAAATTTATGATTCGTGTCTGGACACACTATGATCACAGTCTAAGTGTATAAAATCCAACTCTGTAGTCAGATTTTATACGCTTCAAACTTTAAAGTGAGATAATTTAACGACGTGACTCTCTTATTTAAGAGACCTAAGACAAATAAATACTCGTATAACTTAAAATATTATTTTTTTCTGTAAAAAAAATGTAAAGATTTAGTATTTAGTGTTAAATCGGTTATGAATTCGGGGCTAAGTTGTATTTTTAAGTTACATAATAACTTATTGCGGAAGTATACATGAAAAGGTGTGATGTTCAATAAGTAGGTTCATAATTACCCCACGAAAAGTCGTTATGACTTTCGGCTTCTGTGAAACAAAATTACAAAAATTCAAAATACTTACATTACAAATGATTATTTTTTAAAGTAAATGTCAACATGTTTTAAAGAAGCTGAAAGCATTCGGCATTTTATTGTCTATTTGTTTTATACGAGTATGTGTAGGAAAGATTAATTTAATAAGTGTTGAACTAAATATGTAGTGTTGAAGTAAAAAAATCTTAATTTTAATTCTTTGATGTAAAATAAGTATAAGTAGGTCCAAATTAGTCTATAATAATTTTCTGAACTAAATTAATAAACAATAATATTAATCAATATCATACATGCTATACAGGTGATTAATACGTGCTATACAGGCAGATTAATACATGCTATACAGGGTGATTAATATATGCTATACAGGGTGATTAATACATACTATACGGGGGGATTAATGCATGCTATACAGGGGGATTAGTACATGTTATACAGAGTGATTAATATATCCTATACAGGGTGAGTAATACATACTATACAGGTTGATTAATACATGGTATAAAGGGTGATTAATACATGCTATTCAGGGTGATTAATACATGTTATACAGGGGGATTAATATATGCTATACAGGGGGATTAATACATGCTATACAGGGGGATTAATACATGCTATACAGGGGGATTAATACATGCTATACGGGATGAGTGGTAGATGATAAATATTAAAGTAGGTAAAAAAGAGTCCAATATAACCAAAAAAAAAGTTACTTTGAATATTAAATAAAAATCGAATATTTCCTAGTTGGACTCTATTGGAAAGAAAATGTCAACTATGCACAGTAAAAAATAAATCAACATGGTCATAAGTGACAATATGTTCATCGACTTACAATAATACTATCTTATGACTACCTTAGTAGCCTAGTTGATAAAACACCTCCCTTCTAACCCGGGGATTGCGGGATTGATCTCTGTTTGTAACTAGATTTTGTTTCGAGTTTCAATGTGGTTTTCACTTTAGTTTTTTTAACGCTTTTCCGGTTATTTGAAATATATTGTCATACGGCAATGAACCCACAATGCTGCATACAACGAAAAGGTAATTCAATACAAAATAAAAGGGTAGTGAGTTACTTATTTTCAGTTATCGCATTTATTAGATTTACGACAATTAACGCAGATTCTGGAAGAAATGTGTAGAAGTAAATGATAGAATAGAAGTAAAAGAACTCATTTCCTCGACATGTCCAGACCTTTTCTAGATGCCTTTTTTTACATTTATTCTCTGCAGAGCTTTACCTTCTTAATGCTGCGGTTCCACGTCTTTAATCCTCAGCTTTATTTTCAAAGTTATACCTTTTCTAAAGCCCCTAGTTAGTCAGAAAATTGTCCATAAATTATTAGCTGTTCTCCCGAAAGGTCTGGTACCGCGACACTTTGCCTTGTACACCACCTTTATGTCCCTTATATCGTATGCCAACAAATATGTCCAATCCATGCCAGTTGACTGTTTTTTATACTGCCTGTTATGAGGCACTACTGCACCAGTACCTGTGTATCTTGGTTAGATCTATGTATCTATGTTCCCACGGCTTCACCAGGTCTCGGTCTTAGGATCATATTGAGTACTCATTTTTCAAACAGGAAGAGTCTGAGGTATGATTTCACTGTCATTGTCGATGATTTTGAGTTTTATTTATTTATTTATTTTTTCAAAACAGGCTTAGCCCAATTACTTTGAAAATACAAAACATCAAAAGAGAAGGAAAATTACAAAGAGGAAAAAAAAAATAAGTTAAAAAATTATATAAAATAAAAAATAATGCATATGCATACAAACGAGTATATACACACAAACATATTACACACATATATTCACAGTCATTTAGCTATGTTGATGAGTGCCTTTTAACGCGCTCAATCTAAGAAGAACATTTACTTTTGCTTTTGGTAATGTGATATGAAATATGTTAATATCCGAAGCAGTCCCGTTCAAAAGAGTTAAAGCCCTTCCAAAAAGCATAGCGGCTAGAAGACCCGTTCTTGCGTGTGTTATTGAGAACAGTTCTTGCTGCGCGGTCTAGTGTTATTGTTAGAAACATTTAACGCGAATCTTTGTAGTAATGCTGGACAGCTCACAACTCCTCGAACGAGTTTGACAACATATACCAGGAGACGCAGATCTCTTCTTACGCTCAAGGAGCATGCCCAGAAGAAACTGAGTACGATAAAGCCATGGATAGACACCGAACTCACTCATATAGAGATATCGTAGATTTTTTTTTGTACTTCCTCCACCATGAGTGAGTTCTGCGCTCCCACCGGGCTCCAAATGCAAGCGTTGCTTTCTAGTTTGCTACGGATCAATGAATTAAACAACGTTTTGAGCACCAATTGGTTTTCAAACGACTTGGAGATTCTTATTACAAATCCTAGAGTTTTATAAACTGAGTTGCACATAATTTCTATGTGAGGACCAAACGCGAGATTACTGTGGAATAAGACACCCAGATCTTTAATAGCGTAGATTAGCACTGGTTTCATAATCGTGTGATATAGTCATAGTTTGATACTTTTAAACCAGGGCTTTGAATTTAGGAATATCTCTCTCAAATGGTAAAAATAACAATTATCCACCTTGTATTGCATTGTTTTATATTTTTCTTATGTAGAGTACAACTTAATGCATAAAATGATAAGTGGCGGTATCTTCCAACCATAAATAAATTTAAGAGGTCTTAAACTTTTTATTTATGTATAATACATAGATACATACATTATACTCCACCAAAAGCTGAATGTGTTACTATTATACATCAGATAATCTACAGAGACTTCATTGCAGTTCTTTTTTCCTAGAAATGTTTTGTGGGGCTTTCATATCAAATATGCGGAAAAAATACCCAATCTTATAGCCGCAGTCACCACCTTCCTATCCTTACACTGGACCTATTTAATTTTATTGTAATGTTTTTTAATCTGTTAATGAGAGTGGGTTTGATTTTCGAGTTAGAACGCCCTTGAGGAGGATCTGTTCTCTGAATGGCGCTATGTCAATTCTCGAGTTATAGCGCCCTTGAGGAGAATTTTTTCTCTAAACGGCGCTATGTCAATTGCCATTTTATTATTAATTAATGAAAATCAAACCAGGGCCAAATAGGTGACAACGGTTATCGAGCCCCTTGTCAAAATGCAGATGTCTAAAAAACTAGGTAACCGAGTCGGTGTCTGTCAGAAGCGTAAGAACCAACACCACTTAAAACCATGTTAAGGATTTTCACTCTCTTTGATGACCTCGTGCCGGACTGTTTGATGCAGTGGTATCATTTGATCCGATTAGTAAAGTCAATCTTCAGCCTCGGCTTAGAAGTAGTCTATCCAAATAGATAGTGTATGTCGTCGTCGTCTTTGTCGGGTCTCGTAGTCGAGGATCCCCTCGCCACTACAATGTCACTCTGTTGGAAAGCGAAGCTGTGCCATGGAGTTTGTTGTAAGTGAGTGAGTTGTTGCACACCGGCAAACTCACCGGCTACCCCGCTGTACTGGATCTGACGGCACACCGAGGTGAGACGATCGGAGCACACCGCATGTTGGGTAACATTAAGGATAAGGATGGGACAAAAAATAAAATGAGCAAATAGAAGATTGAAGTTGGGATTAAATTTACAGGGCGGGGAAGGAAATTAGGAAAGTTGTCCCTTCTCCTTTATTCGGGCTTGGGACCAGCTCCGTCGTTCGATAAAGGGCATTCATCTAAGTACGAAGGTGGAGTTATAATGTTTTGATATTGGCAAGATTTTCTATCTCGGCTTGAAAGCTTTTGGAAATATAACATTATCTAGTAGCTAAATTATGATTAATTATAATAATTTTACTCCTTATAAGTGTGCAGAATGGTATAATACAACACAAACCATTATTTTAAAAAAGAGGTCAAGATATAACAAAAAAAGTATAACTAAAAGTATATACCAATAACACCTTAATAATAATATTTATCATAACAACATACCAATATAAAAAAACGTATTCAGAAAAAAATCGAATACTCGTAGATACAAAAATAATTATGAATTAGTAAAAGATTGGTTTCTTTCTTTTTACATTTCTAGCACTAGTATTTTACGTTTCTAGCACTAGTATTTTACGTTTCTAGCACTAGTATTTTATGTTTCTAGCACTAGTATTTTATGTTTCTAGCACTAGTATTTTATGCCAATGTCCTAAAATAAGCATGAGATCCAGTTAGATATAGTTTTAATAATTAAAAAAAAACAGTAATAAGGTACTGAAAGTCTGTGACACTAACGTATGCCATCTTAAAGCTTATAATGAATATATTCTACGTTCAAAAAACATTTCGCTTGCACTACAAAAAAGGTGTGAAAATATTATTGTATATCTCGTTGATTGATAAGCTTAGCTTCCATCTGAGGTTTTGGGCTAAAGCTATGGAATGAAATGAAAGTGTCACTGATGCGTCATGAGGCACGAGAGGTTCAGAGCTAGAGGGACTCTCCGGCCAGCACTCAAATATTTAAAGAGGTACAGCGCGGCTAATGACCGGAGATGCGGAGCCGCCAATAAATTTTACCGATTTTTAAAAGTAAATAATCAGTGAGGGAGAGTGGCGAGGGACCGAAAAAATAAATAAAGGAGATTTGAGAAAAATATATAAATGAAGTTTGAGAAAAAATTATACTCAAAATTCTTCATTGTACGGCTTAATGTTAACAGTTAACAGTTCACTTCCCATACAAAAACTTAGTGAACGCTTAAATCAAATTTTCTGTATCCAGTAATGTGTAAAGGAATGAATGTGAATTTAAGGCGGATGTTTTCAGTAAGATGAAGAAGAGCAGCAGACAAAAAACATAATAAAGTAAAAGTGAGAATATACATATATTGAAAATATCATCAATCAAAGGAAAATTAAGGGATGGTGGAGAAGAAAGAAAGAAAGAAAGGTTGTATTGTCTTCGGTCCGCCAGATTACATTATGTACACGGCTGCGGGCGTGGTCTAACGGTTAACATTAACGCTAAGGAAGCCTGTGCCCCAGATTCGATTCCTGGTGAATTCCTTCCAGACTAGTTTTACTCTTAGACCGTTTTACATATTTATTTATGACTTTCTGTTGCTTATCGTAAATTCATATAGCGCTAATAAACAACACAAAAAGAACGCTTTGTAAAAAACTCTATTTTATGAAAGGCAACATCAGATTAAACATGTTGATCGTTTTGAAATATCTTTGCCACAGGAACTTTGGGTTTGATCTCCAAAAGCTATATGCTAGCTGAAATGTTACAGCTTGCACACAATAAACCAAAACAGGTATATTCCATCCGGGATAGTTGACAATCATACTCAAATATGACGGGTTTTCTTTCATAATTGTGTACAACGAAAGTGTGATATAATAAAATATGATTTAAACTAATAAAAAAAGAAGATCGATAAAAATATTCGTCAGCTGAAGCGTTTCCACGAGCAGTCACTGCTAGTGACGGCGGTCGGAGATCAAAGCCACAGATCGCGCGCGCTTTCCAATGAATCGAACCCCTAACAATTACGCAATAACTTAGCTTTAATAGCTCCACATTGCGCGATAGCCGATATCGGCAGAGTCCACTCTACCATACTCGGCCAGCTCCACGGGCCGTCCCTGGGTGTGACTAATTCCTGAACATCCTGAGAGATAATTATATCTGAGAATGCATTTTCATTGGTGGATTCTAATATTACATACATAATACCATCACGCCATGACAGTATCTGTCGGGGTAGGTAGAGAGGACAGAGAACCAGACTCACCTATCTCGACACATATTCTTCCCAAGGATTTCTCTGACTTTCTTTGTTTCCTACATTCAAAATACCATTTACTTGATCCAACCTTACTTTTTTTGTCTTCCTTTACTACACTTTCCAGTGACATTTACACTGCATATTTTTGTTGTTAATCATTCTACATTCATTCGTTCTACATACCCAAACTATCTTAGAGCGTTCTTTTAAATTTATTCGACATATCAACATTAAGTTCACATTCATTTCTAATTACTAGATTCCGTATTCTATCATTCATTGTCACCCCGTGTAATCGTATTCTTCTAGATGCACGCATTACCACAGCATTTATTCCTTGTTAATATTTTCCACGTTCATGTTTCACTTCCAAACATCAATTTTACTATTGCAGGCTATTGTATTGTATATGCACGACATTGACACCCCATGCATTCTTCTCAATGCATGTTTTTCTACTGCATGTAACGGCTTCTATCTGTCATGTTCTACTTCCACGTTTCACTGTCAAAAATCCAACGTGGTACTAACATAAAGTTACGGAATATCATGTCAGCAGATTTGATACTGTTCTGTTCGAGTATCATATATAAGTTTAAGTGCCCCATTGACTTTCATTCATATCGCTTAACGCCATTCGATATCCCTCGTGAGAAAATAACCCAAATAAAAGTCTCAATATTACATGTTAAATTAAACTAGTAATATAATTCATCATTCGTATTATATTCTTTAACATATTTGAGTTGATGGCGCGAACATGTTGCAGAGCATGGCCGGAAAACAATACTACTTTCAACCCGTATGATCGAGCAGTCAAGTTGCTCACAGTTAGCCAACGTACGTGTTGGTATATTACCACATGTTGACAGGCAACAACGCTCGCACACGTCTATCACTTGGATTTTGTTAACAGACGAACTCTTTAACCAGACAAGAATCTCTCGTTTATTTCTTTTTTTATTTTGGGTGCCATCGGAAATTAAATACTATACCTCCAGATGGAAAGTCAACGTTTCATCAATTAGGCCACGGAGGTTATCGATATAATGATTGTCTCCCAATACAATGTGGAGGGTTCGATTTTCTTTAGTGATCCTAAATATTTTTTTCCAGTCTGTTTTTTGACGTTATCTTTTTAGTTGGTTAAAAAGGAATATTTTAGACGATAGTGATAATTTCGAACTCTTTTTCAATATATTATAAAACTGGTTTTCAACATATTACAAAATTGGTTACTTATTTATGATCACTGATAACCTCAGCATAATGACCAATACACTTCACAGTAGTTATCGGAAAGGTTCCCACATAATGGAAAGGCTTCTATAATCTGTATGACGATCTACACCGCTCCATAATATGTGCAAAAACGTACCCATTTATTACACTACCTATTTATAAAAGACGTGAAAAGTGTCAACGTCATAGAACTGAAATCTCTTGAATGCATCTAATTAAGAGCGCTTCCGGATATGGTACGCGCTCATGGAATGATTTCCTTCAGTAGAAAAATTTATTTAACAGAATATATACCGCTTCTAAAAAAATACATCAACGGAAAGAAGTGTCGCGAATGGATTAATTTCAAACTTTGTCTCTTTAAATTCAAGTTTCTTAAAAGGGATACAATAGCGTGCGGTATTATGACATGGCTTTGGCCGTTTCTGATCCCACCCCGTCGAAGTGTTAAAGCGGCGTATGCAGCTTCAAGAAGTTCTTAAAGGCAACTTGGAAGTTTTATTTAAAATTAATAAATATATATATGAACACTACTAACATACGCTACACACTATCTAAAGCTGAATGTGTTACTATTCTGTACTAGAACATCTACAAAACATTCTTTGTATTGTAGTTCGTCTTGCCTTCTTAGGCCTTTTTTACTAAATATATATTTCTAAACATATGCAGATACCGAGAAGTTCCCAATGTGGTGTTCACAACCGCAACCTTCCTTTCCTTACATTAAATTCATGGTATTATTCGTAATATTTTCATCTTTCAATAATAATGGGCTCGATTCCTGAGTTCTCTGAGAGTTAAGTAGAGTAAATTATCCTTTTAGTATTATATAGTATTACCTCAAGTATAAAATTATTTCAACGCTGATAATATATTTTAAGTTACTATCCATGAAGATGTAGACAATTCCCACGACAGAAGCGTCGCTCCATCACACGCGTAACTCTCAACAGGTCAGCAAGGGTTAGCAACAGAGACACTCGCTGAAATATTCATCTCTGTGCACAGCATCCGTGTAGCCGTACCTCATCTCGACATGACTGAGTGTCCCCTTCGCCATACGGAAGTCCAAGAACGTGGTGCTAGCCCAAGTCACGTGTCCACTTTTGTGATTCATCCACTCACCGCAGAGTTGTCACCGTTTTCCTTGAGTGCGTTTTCGTTTTACTTGTTGTTCCCAGCATATTTATGTGTTAAAATATTTTGAGATTGTTGACTTTGATACGCTCATTGTGTGTTGCAAATGCAGAAATCATGAAATTTGATATTGTTTTATCCAACTATGTCAATTTTTTTGTTTATTGGTCAACGACTTTGATATATTTTTACTAATTTCGTTATTTGCTCTATATAGAGGATGAAAAGGTTCTTTTTTTTCGTAAATTTATTTGTTTATTAATCATTTCCGTCTCCGA
The DNA here is from genome assembly GCA_949825065.1 of Odontocerum albicorne. Classification (NCBI taxonomy): domain Eukaryota; kingdom Metazoa; phylum Arthropoda; class Insecta; order Trichoptera; family Odontoceridae; genus Odontocerum; species Odontocerum albicorne. The sequence goes on from OX463858.1 coordinate 18,047,999, forward strand.
ACCATCAATTATCCCAGTAAGAGACAACAGAAATCGTCCTATCATTTGCATTAATCAGATCCTGCCCTGAACATGTAGTCCCGATATTCGGACAAACTAACACGTTTTGTGAGTTCTATTTATCCTCATAAGCACAATCAGGGTTACTTTCGTTCAAGAATATCTGCATGTCCACCTTGCATCTGGTCACCCCCACTCGGGAGTCTATTCAGTACTCTCCAAGTAGGCCAAGGCATTTGGTTTCCATATTCATTTCCGAGAGCTCCATCTAGTCGATAGATGTTTTTTTTCTTCCACTTCAGAAAACAAACTTTATCCCAAGGAATCGTCAGTCTTGCGTTCTCTTCATGAAACTATCACTAGATTTTGACTGATGACAATATAAGTATGTCTTACTTCCTAAATTTGTTCAGTTCTTTCTGTTTATTTATAAAATGGACCGTCTATTTTGACAAACATGTCTGAGACTGCAGCATATTCATTATTAATTAGATATCTAGGTACGAGAGAATTTGAGTAACAATTAATTTTTACAACGTTATACTGGAAAGTCTTATAACGAATATATGAACCGGTCTAGAATGGAGATATCTGGAAAGTTAGATATAATGAAGAATCTGTTACATATGTTTAGCTCTCAGACTTTTCATCAAAGATAGATAATGAATACTTCATTGTAATAATCTATGACATGTTGTATAATGATCTGGTGAACTAACTGCTAAATATAATATATTCCAACCAACAGAATAAAAGTAATTAAAAGAAGTTGCATCGCTAAAATTATTCAAAATGATTGCAATTTTGGCAAAAAAAATAATGAACAGTATAAATAACAAAATAAAAAGTGAGATATTGTCAACCGATTGAAGAAAGAATGGATGATGGAAAGGAAAGGCAAACAAGGAATGAACATTATTCTTAGTCCACATATTTCTACAGCACTTATTCAGTTTCTTTCAATCATGTCCCACGTTTTTAATATAGATCATATATTTATATAACAAGTATGCTATTCAGAATAGACAAATGTTAAGAATGCAGGAAGAACCTACTGCAAACTCCTTGTAGACTATATTTCTTAGAAAATAGTATTACGAGTAGAACGATAACAAACATTAAGGAAAACAATAAATTACGAACTTTAGAGAAGGATCTTAAACAAACATTTTGATAATAAGACATGCTGGGTTACACAATCTGAGTTCTCTCACAATATTTACCATCATCATCATTACTTTCCTAAATTTTCCATTAGGACTAGAGGGTGTGTGTGCGATGTATGGGTTAACCCAGAGAAACTTGAGCAGGTTTATGAATACTATTATGTGGGCAGTATGTTTACACATAATGGGTGAGAAGAAAGGGGCATTGAAAGAGTAGCGACCGGGAACAAGGTAAACGGAGCACGCAATATCAACAGTAACAAAAATGACAATACATGATAGCGTGTTGCTGCCAACCTTGACGTATGTAAGTGAAACATGGACTTGGCAGAATTATAAAAGTAAAATTAATGCTGTGGATATACGTTTTCTAAGGAAAATGTGTCAATCTATGAAAGAAGTCGATATTAACACACCATAAATGAATGAATTGATGTTTTAAGTAAGATAAAGAAGGAAGCTTTAATATGGTTTGGGCATGTGGAAAGAATGAATGACGAAAGAATCACTAAGCTAGTACACAAGTCAGCTGTGCGAGGTGCGCGTGGAATATATAGATCGAGGAAAACGTGGCTGGATTAAACTAACCAGATTTTGTAAAAAGGCAAATTGATAAGTATGAATTATAAAATATTGTGCATGGCGAGATTTATGAATGTGGAGTAAGCGAAAGTTGTGTGCTGGTACAGAAAAGTTTGGTGACATGTTATCTCCGTCTACCCCGCAAGGGACACGGCATGAGGATATGTATGTATATGAACACAGGGATAGCATAAAACGCATTCATCCAGGTCAGTCCACATCCCGGCATAATAGATCCAATGACAGAATTCATTATATTCCTTAAAATATTTGAACATACAATTTGAATATTAATAATGAACTCATTCAATTTAAGTGCCAAAAACTTCCGTATTCCTGCTAAACATGATACTAGAGTGGCTCTAAACCCGAAGCCCGAACAATAGGAAAAAAATAGCCCAACCAAATTGTCTTCTCTACATATTAAAACTCAAAACATTTAGAAAATTCCTTGTTCCCTCCCCAATTCCCATATTTATAAGCAATAACACCAACCAATATTAACATGTCCGAGCGTTTCAAATCGGTTTGAAACGGTTGTGACGTTTATTTATGTTATTGGAATAATTCTGCGGTATACACACTGTATGGCAGGGGTTCACAACCCTAAGACCTATCGTATTTTGAATCTGGTGAAACTAAACAGAAGAGTGTTTTTAAGATATTCAATAAAAACAATTGCAAGTGCTAGATAAGGTGTGCAAGTGTTGTTACCTCTTCAAGTGAAGTTGAATTGTCTATACACGCGATTACGAACTACGAGCTTCATGCGGACGTTACTAACCCGAAGGATCGATTGATGGGACCGAAGGCACTGTTGCCTCACGGTAATGCTCTTATATAAATACATATTAGCAATTCAGATATGATAAAGGGTATCACACAATGAATAAAATAAAATGTTCATGGCGATAAAAGTCTACCTCTTAGGCCTTGTTGGTAAAAAGCGTATCTCCCAACTCGGTAGTTACGAATTTAATTCATATTTTCAAATGGGTTAGTTTGACTTTTCCTACAACTTATTTCTGGCTGACTGGAAGAGATTGCCACATGACAATAACTTCATCAGATTGTATGTTCTATATACAATGAAAGAATATTGAAATACATCTTATCGTGTATTATTCATACTTCTCATATTACCTACTTTAAAAATCGGGCCCATTTTTTTGTTTTTTTTTCGGCTTTCCTCTTCCAAACACGTGATGCACATCTGTCTTGTACACTCGCTTAGTTATTCTTTCTTAATTTATTCTCTCCACATGTCCAAACCATCTTATTACTTAACAATAACATGATAATCACATACAATATAATTCTAAAAAAATTGTATTGAAAATGTAAGTACCCGCACGTACAGTTATCGTGAATTTTCTATGCGATATAAAAATATTAGGAGCCCCTGATATTTGGTAAGGTTCCATATCAATAAATCTGTTGCTACTAACATAGTTGGGGGAAGATGTAGGGGATGACCACGGGCAGATAAACCGAATTGGCAGCTTAGAATGCCAATATTTTGTGGAAGGCCGAAGATTGGACGGAAGCGCGACGAATTTTACAAGGGGATCATTGTATTGCCATTGATATATTTCATATGTTGGTTCGTTTTTATATGCGGCTGTCAAATGTGAACTGAATATTAAATCTTTTTTTAAGGGGTGAATTATTATATTCGTAAGCTCGTATGCAATGTGAAGGGAAGGTGGGGTTGAGGAAGACCAAGGAAAGGATGGTTGAATCAAGTGAATGGTATGTTGAAAGAAGGAAAAATAAAAATTAAGTGAAATAGTAGGCGTTGTATAAGAAGATATATATGGATGTAGAAGAGGCGAAATATGTGTGTCGAGATAGGAAAGTCTGACGTTCTGTCATCTCTTCCCACCCCAATAAGGAAACAACGTCATGGTATATACGCACATATGTTCCCGTTAGGTTTTCACTTAAAGCCTCTTTAACATAATTCTGGTTGGTGGGAATAGATTGGCATATGGCAATAAATCCGCCAGGTTGTTCCATAAACAACAAAATTATTATACACTTTATTGTTATAACTAGAAATAAGACACAAATTTAAGATGATTTGAGCAAATTATTTGTGAAAGTTTTGAGAAGCACATTCACTTGAACTTATAGAGAGATATACTCGTACTTAGGTAAAAATAAGAGAATATAATTGAAGAAATTTTAACTGACTTGAGGGGGAGACAAGTATATCAAACAGAAGAACATGCATGATGAGTATGTGCACAAGGGAAAATTTGTGGGCCTGGAAAGAAATTTATGACGATCTGTCCTTTTTCTCATTAATGTTTACTCTTCATTTGGCGTCGTTAAGGAAAAGGAATTAGCGTAATGCTTTACCAGCATTAGCTAACGTAAGTTTTAAGTGCCTAAAATATACAATTTGACTAATATTGCAATAAGGGGCATCCACGACAACTAATCGATTTTTCTCGTTAACACAGACGACAACGAAACAGAAGCAAAAGAATGCCCATGGCTCTATCCCATATTTTTTATGTATATGCCTGGATATTACTCTCAAAGCGTTAGGAGAGATTTATGCACATGTTTATTCATACACAAATTGTTTACAGGTAAAATAATAAACTCTTTGTTTATTGACAAATTTTTGTTTGACGTATCGAACAATATTTATGCCATTATGAATTAAGATTGTTTTTGGTGCCGTATTGACGAACTGTAGTGTTCAAAGCATCATTACTCGCACATGGAATGACCTAGTTGAATGAATTTGGCAAAATCGATCTTTCATATCTTGGTGAATAAATTGAGAATTGAACTCCTTAATAAATTTTGTAGGTGTAACTGAGTTACTTTACAGAGAAGCATGAGTAACATTGTTCCTGTTATCATTGTGCTGTATGTAAATATTAAATTTTTTTTTCTTGTTATTTGATGCAATTGAATTCAATCTGTATCAAATGTAAAATAAATGTTCAAATATGCGTCACCATACGAAATAGAAAACGGAAATAAATCAATTTCGGTCGTTCGTCTATTTCATGACTCAAAAACCAACATACGAGTATCTCTACGAAAAATTACGTTGGGATCGAGATACCCATGAATTGGCACCAGGAGTAGAAAATCTCAACTATTACTTCCGAGGTTTAATCGGTCTTTTTTTAGAGGAACCTTCTCCTAAGCGGCCAACAAATGCTAAAAGGAGCAGGAAAATGCGTGCTTTTTTCGGAATGCCTCCAAAATACGTCATTAGAGTGATTTACAAATTGAGAACTATTTGTCCATCCTCCACTTTTCTATTTTTTCTGCTGCTCTTAATATGTTAGTCTATCGTGTTCTTCAACTTAATATATCTGTTTTATTTAAAATCATTTATACTGTTATTTTTCCCTATTTACACTGGGTGTGAATCTGGGCTAGTATGTGTATGAGTGAGTATACATGTTTTGTGTTTATAATTTTACTGCTTTTGAGCTATCATTTTTTTTTCAGTATTTACATGTACAAGAGTGTGGACTGAAAACATAAGGCGTCTACGCGACTCGTCTTCTTATTGGTAGGGTATATTTTAATTGTGTGAATGAGCCCAAACCTTTTAATAGCTTATGTTTCTCGAATGTTTTTTTCCATTGGCATAATGGACGATATATATATATGCAGTTACATAATATATATTTATATACTGCTATCAATAAACTTTAATTTATTTATAAAATTTAAGTTTGTCACAGCAAACGTATTCGAGTAAAAACCGAATCCAAAAGCTATTTTACAGGTCAGTTGAAACAGTAATAAATTCAACAGATTACACTGCATAAAAAGTAATTATAATGCTATTACGACGTCTTTGGTAAGTTATTTTATCAACAAATAAGTTATAATAATTAATGTGTTTTACAACGGTAAATTTAATTCGTTTTGGCTACATACGACTGCATCCTTTTTACAAATTAAACGATGATACCGTTAGTTGGTGATGGCATAGTTTGGAATTAAGAATTCAAGAATTTTTATTATTTTCAATGCTGAAGTTAATAAGCACAATTTGTCATAACTTGTACTTTTGAATAACCATAAATGAATGAATTAAATAATTAACCTGACGTTATTATGATCGCTTAACCATTTATATGCCAACCAAATAATTATTTCGATCATTTATTTTATATGAGACGTGAAACGTATCGAATCTATGTTCATTGAAGGGGCTGTTAAGTCACTCTGAAATAATAAAAATAACTTGAATAAGTTAGTTCCGATTGGATAGCACCTGTCGGCTATAAGTGGTGTTGTGTTTGATCTTAACTAAAGATATCTAAGTAATCACTTTTCTCAGTATTTCCATTTTCTTAAACATGTGTTTGATGGGTACATGGAGAATATTGAAAAATAGGTGACTAAAACCGACTAAAATAATACACGATCCAAATGTGAGTGGAGCAAGTGGTAGAAGAAATGACCTCCGTGGCCTAGTTGGATAGACGCCTGTCTCCCAGCCCGGAGGTTGTGGGTTCAAATCCCGCTGGAACCCAGATTTAAAAAAAAAAGATTTTAATCTGACTTTCACTATATGTCACTTAATATTTCTGGTTGGCTATAAATTTGATTAACAACCTCTGTAGACTATTAGATAAGAATAAAATGCTTGTTTTTCTTTCCGGGGGTTGCAAGTATTCCTGTTGATATACATTTTTTTTTTAAGATTTAAGTCTGGTTAACAAATAAGGTTTGGTTAACAGATTTCTAGTTGGTTGAGAAAGATTACTATATGGCAATAAGTCCGTCAGGTTGTACTGCATACAATTAAAGTGTAATACAATACAATATACTTACCGAGAAAAGTATGGTTAGACCAAGTAAATGAAATATTGATGAAAGGTAAGGTAAATAGAAAAAGATAAGTATCAGAAGATAAATGTACGTTGAGAAGGATATTTATTGATATTATTAATCAGTTAATATTTTTTTTCGAATCCCAAGTTAGAGCGCCCTTGAGGAGAGTTTGATCTCTAAACGACGTTATATTAGTGGTTCTTTTATTAATTTTTTTTACAATATTATTACTATAAACTCAATATAATAAAGACACGATTTTGAAACTTAGGAATTTCCAATACTTAAAACATTATTATGTACATTTTAAATCATTATTTCTAAATATTAATAATATGCTTGCGTATAAAAAGAACTCGATAAGTTACACGGATCAAGAATTAATCAGCCCCCTCCTGGACTCAGATCTGCTGGCAATCTGCAATTACACAGTGGCTGCCAACCGACCGTCCTACCGCAGATCCCCTAAATCCAGTCATCTCCAACCCCTCACCGAACTCCGGCACTGTCATACGCAGAGATATAAGAACTTACCAATATGCTCACTGCGTAGTTTAGAGACCGTAATATAGCGGTATAAGTTAAATATATTAAGTTATAAATTCTTATATTGCATAAAATATGTATTAATTAATTATTATTTTTACTTTTGCGGATGATCTTAAATAGTTGATGACTGTAGGAAACTCCAGAATATCAATAATATATATGAATGGAACATTGAAAACAAACTTTTTTCAATGTATCAAAATGTTTTGTTATATCATTTGTAAGAGCACGAAGAACTGCTCATTTTAACATAGTTATCTCGTTAATGGTCTACAACTATCTAGGACAGATAAAACAAGGGATTTAGGTGTTTTATTTGAAAGTGATCTTTCGTTTGATTTGCAAATCAAATCAATCTGCAATAAAGCAGATAAGATGATTAGGTTCGTAATTCGTACCACCAAAGTATTCACAGATACATACGTACTCGGAATATTATATAATTATTTGGTCAAAAGTCATTTGGAATATTCCTCTATGATATGGGCGCCAGCGAGGATTGCGCATTCACTCATGCTAGAAAGGGTTCTGAAAAGAGTTTTCCGTTGTTTCTACATGAGAGAGCATGGATAGTATACTTGGCTTTATCCAAGTGTCTTCTTCCTGAATATGCTTAATTATAGATCATTAGAGAGTGTAAGATATGTAGATTGGGTAATACTTCAAATTATAAATTTTTTACATTATTTAACAAGCTATATTATGTTATAATGCTTTAGTGTGACATATGGTATACATGTTTACTATAGTTTTTTATCAAATAAGTCTTAAAATTTTGAATCGTTTTATGCATGTTTTTTATTGTTTGGTCCTTGTACAAATCAGGGAAACGAATTTTTAATTATTCACACAAAATACCACTAAATAAGGAAAAGACGAACAACTTAACAAAAATTAAAGATCCGTTTTGTATTTTTAATTTACAATAAAATGCCCCATTAATTGGACGTCATTGCATCTCATTTTAATTATATTTGTTTATATGTGTATGTGGTTAGACAATATAAAAGTCTATCAAATAACTAAAAAAATACCACTATCCCTTTTACCTGTCAAGGTAGGTAGAGAGGACAGAGCTCAAAACTGTTCTATCTCACTCACATCCTTCACTATTACATTCACGTGATCCATCCTTTAGTCTTCTTCTACCCAGCATTTGCAATATATACATTTGATTTGTTAGTATTTCTTCATTCACTCGTTCTACATACCCAAACTATCTCAGAGTGCTCTTCTTCATCTTACTCAACACTTAACACTTAATATCCCATTCATCCCTAATCGCTTCAATCCATATTTAAATACATTGTTGTTACATAATTTTTTTTAAACATTTTGGACTAAGCCTTACAACATTATTGTACGCTTTCCCCCAAACGTCAAACGCATTGTAAGAAGACCAGGAAACAGTCGCGATATAATAGCAGGGGTGTCACTTGGAGCGGTGCATCCTCACGGAATGTTTCAATTTCATGTCACATTTCATTTCAGTCCACCCCGCACTGGGGAGACGGCGTACTTGTGTAAAATGAAATTAATAAAATAAATACATACTTTGCTATGGCAAGTGTCAATATTGGTATGAAGTGTTTGAAAAAAGACAAAAACATCAGAGCTGATAAATTCCAAAATATAAAATCGAACTAGGTAAACGGCGGATTAATGTAATTTACAAGAACAGTGCTATATTAAAAGAAGCAAAAACCACAAAACCCAATTGTAACATTTGGGCTGAAACAAGGCTAATAGCAAGATTTTTCACTTTTCTCTCTTTCAGAATTATGTTAATTTGGTAGTGCAGTGTTTTTGTAGGTCTTCCCAAACGTCTTGTTCCTTGTATAATGCTACATGCATTTTTTTTAAATATTTTATCGTTGATTCTTTCTACATTCAATATTTGTACATTATTCATAATTTATTCTTTGTACGTGACTTAACCCTCGAAATGCTTCTTTATTCATCTTAAGCACTGCATCTTTTTTCTGTCTGTATTATTTCCTGTTTTCATGCTGGATTCTGTCGTACATTATTTATGCATATACTTGTACTCAATAGTTTTTGCAATGTTTAAATTTTAAAGTACATAATGTTGCCATGTTCAAATTTTCTGGTTGGTTGGGATAGATTGCCATTTGGTGCAGCTCATATTTTCTGGTTGGTTGGGATAGATTGCCATTTGGTGCAGCTCATATTTTAATCGGGAAATAACTCAGCTTATCATGCTACACGTTTCTTATATATCCACCCGACAAAATGGTTCATTCCATAGTTAATTGGTTGCAACTAATTATTTGTACAACTTTTGCATAACAAGACTCCACAGATTGGGTAGTCAATATATAATCATTGTATTGCATTTTCATGTGACTGACTACTTACAGGAATTAAATGAAGAAGTTGTTCTAGCCTGGATCAATTGTATAGGTTTGTTTTGTTGTGTTGTTCATACTATAATGCTTTTTTTCCTATTACGTAACATTACTTATATGTCAATGTTTTTTTCCTATTGTATAACATTCCTTATATGACAATGTTTTTTCCTATTGTATAACATTACTTATATGTCAATGTTTTTATCCTATTGTATAACATTACTTATATGTCAATGTTTTTTTCCTATTGTATAACATTACTTATATGTCAATGTTTAAGTTTATTTGTTGATGTATTTTAAACTTTTATATCGAAAAGTGAATTTGACCGTTGAAATAAAATAAATAAATAATCCCGCCATGTTGTATGGTATACAACGAAAGTATAATACAATACAACACAATTATTATTAACTACAAGTAAGCATATAATAAGACCCGGAAAAATAAAATAAATGGTGTTTCCTTATTCCATAAAGATTACATCCAAACTTATTATTTCTTCCCTTCTATTATCCGTATCTAAATAAGCATCGTTCCTTCATTCCATCATATTGCATTCGCTCTCGATCTTCCACCCTCGTCCACCCAAAGCACCGGACCTTTTAATACGATCTTTGTCTCCATATCCGCCGAGTCTCAGATCCCCAAATGGCACAATATGCTTTGGCTGACCGCTACACTATCAAGGGGTTGTTTCTGACCCTTGGACTATTGTCAAAGCCCTCGGGAATAGATATATTTTATTGACAAATAAATATATCTTTTATATCCGAGATACTGTGTTATCGTTGTATATATTCTTTCATTTATGTTCGTTTCCGGTGACTTCAAACAGTTGATTTTTAACAAAAAAAAAACAATAAAAGAATTATAATCGGTATTTTATCAAACACTGTTAATTCCACTTTTTTGTAACGGTATGACCCTACCGGTTTCAAGGATTTCACCTCATCTTCAGGGGAGCACAAACAAGAATAAATTCTGTTCGAACAGAATTTAGTCTTGTTTGTGCTCCCCTGAAGATGAGATGAAAGCCTTGAAACCGGTAGGGTTATACCGTTACAAAAAAGTGGAATAAACAGTGTTTGATAAAAATAAATTACAATGTCTTTAAACCTCCACAACGTTAATGCCTTAACTATAAACAACAATAATAATCTGGTTTCATTTGTCGACAATGTTATTGTTATTATATGTAAGAAAAATTAGTTTTGAGGAATAATTTACTCTCTGTGTGTTGTATTTAGAAATGATTTAAAGTTGGTATATGTAATGTGGAGAACGGTTATCTTTTCCAACCAACCAGAAATGTATAAAAGAGCCTTTTGTGAAAAACCTAACACATCTCCCTTTTAATTCTCTCTGAAATCAAAAACAAACACTCAGAGTTCGAAGTCAAGCGTTCCACCAATTTAATCACGGAGCTAGTTGTGGTGTTTTATTTATATTCATTGTAGTAGCGCTTGTAGCATAAATTGGGTGTATATTTATGATATGTATATACAAAAAGAGTACAGCCCACATTATCTGCTTGAAAAAATCTAATTCGGAAGAAAAATATTTTAAGGTGGAAATTAACCATTAAATACATCGGCTTAACACTCATACCAAAATAGTGTTTTAATTTAGTAATTATGTTCTTGAGGTAGTCTTTTTTCAGGTGAACTCAAACACTTGCATACTCGAACTGAACAATATCAAAATCTGCTAAGATGACAGTCCACTACCAAGTAGTAATTTAATATCAAGTTTGATGTATGAGAGTGAAACGTAAACGGAGGTTGCGGGTTCGATCCCCGCTAAAACACAGATTTTTTTAAATAGGATTCCAGTCTGGTTAACACTTGGGGCCTATAAAAACATCTTTATGGTTTGTTGGAAGAGATTGCCACATTGCAATAAACTCGCCAGGTTAAAAAAAAGTCGACATGGAGAAAACTGACAGGAGCCAAATAAATACTGTAAAGATGCGTGCACTGAGAAGAATACGAGTACATAGAATAATAATAAATTAATTGAATAAACGGAATTAATGAAAGTCTAATGATTTGAGTAAGATGAAGAGAAACATTCTAAGATGGTATTGGCACGTTGGCACATGAATGATGAATTATTAGGTGCATAAAAATGAGCACCAAAAGTAAAACAAAATGGTAAATGTTATACGTCATTCGAAAGAAAATTTTCTGCTCTACAAGATATTGTGTTTGCTTTTACGTTACATATATTATTTTATTTGATTACAAGCCTTCAAAATGGAATTGGCAAGTAGACGAAAGTGAGCATTTTCGATACCTCCTTCTGTTCGCGTTCAATCGAGGGAATAAAGCTGCCAAAGCTGCTCGCGATATTTGCGAAGTGTACGGTGAAGATGCTATGAATGAAAGTACAGCTCGTCGATGGTTTTTGCGTTTCAAAGACGGTAATGTCGACCTGAAAGACATGTAGCGTTCCGAACGACCAGTGGACTTCGGTGAAGACCGCTTAAACCATATTATTCATGAAGATCCCCTTCACTTTCTAACCATGGACTGTCCCTCCGTACTGGTGACGATATAATCCTTTGTAGACCAACGCATCATACACCATACACATAACTTTTGCAGGTATTCTCAACTAAATCAGATGATCTAAATCCTTATCAATATTTTAGAATAAACTAAAGAAGCACTATTTATCTCGAATTATTCCTCTTCCTTAACCTGCATACGGGTCCCACCCTTGACCCTATTTCCCTTGATAGTTATCCTCATTGTAATTTTTATTGCTTTTTTATTTCAAACATTGTTTTCAAACACTTAGTCAAAGACACAATCATGGATACCAATAATAATTGTGAAATTAAAACTGGTTGATTGGAAGTAATCGCTATAAAGTAATACATCTGTCACATGCTGGTAAGAGTTATTGTATATAAATATTTTTATCTTAAAATCTGATATAAATGTACAATTATAATTAGTAAAAAATCATCTTTTTTCGCTTTTTGTATTACCATAGATGTTTATGATATATTTTATAAAAAATGAAGTCATTCACTTACAGAGTATCATAAATTAAAAATGACAACCCATTCAGAATGACAAGTGACCATAGATACATCAAACAAGAGCTCACGGCCATTATTCAAGAAGAAGACTCGAAACAATATTTTTACCATGATTGTATAGCTGGTAATTATTAAGTTTTGCATTATCCATAGACCGCGTTCTCACAACTGAGATGTTAATACGCTTTCAGTTGTTTTCCTCTCTGTTGCAAAATGATAGAGAGAGAAAGAGAGGTTAAATTCTAATGTCAGTCACAATCGTACTGTGGGGTTTGACGCAGGCCAAGGATTTTTTGAGGAAAATATATTGGAGACCGTATTTTTTTGCATCCAATGCTATAGCGTAGAATTCATAAATACAGTGTCTTCAAGCCTTTATAATCGTTGCATGCAATGGCACTGGGGCGTCACGTAGTGGCGAGCGGTGGGTGGAGCATGCAGAGGGGTTTAACACTTCACTGCGCTTGGAGGAAATGGAGAAAAATTGTGTTTATTGGTCAGGGATTTATCTGAGAATCTTATAATGGCACGGTTTTAAATATTCAAGAGCTATCATCAACATCATGATATGTTCCTATTTAGTAGGCAAAGAAAACAAATATATATTTGTTTATTCCATACCAGAAAAATGTTGAAGAGGACTGAAGTGAAAACCAAACTGACAAACTTTTTTTTATTGGGTATTAACGGAAATCGAGCCCGTAGATGGGTCGGAAGACAGTGTCTTATCAACTAGTCAATGAAGGTCATCAAAAACGTTGATAGAACATTGAAAATGTCCTCACCTCAAATTTCATGTACAATACATAGGATATTTTTTTAAGGCGTTTCGATTTCTTCTTACGAAAAGTGTTGTGTCTAAACTGTCACGAGTCTCCCCTTTAAGTTATTCTGTATTTTCAATTCTGATTGTTACAGAAAATTATATGACGTGTAAAGCAAGCGATTTGACATAGCACACCCCTATCTAAGCCCGTTACTCAATATTGAGTGCAGAAACTTGTCACAATGGGTGAAATAGAAGAGCTAGAATTATCCACAGCGCGCAGCGGGTGACGGATTCGCATCAAAAGGTAGGAGTATGTCATTAGCTACCGTTTCATGCAGCTCCTCTGTCCAACACAAATTGATATTGTTTTGTCTCGTGATTACATATTCTTTGCATCAACACACAAGTTTTTTTTCCAGATATAGTCAATATTCAAATTTATTAAATCTGTTATTTTAATAAAAATATTTTACTTTTGGAAAATTCAATTTTATATTATTATATTATTATGTGGAAGTCTAAAAACATTGTAATTTTTTTTTATCGAACACTTTTTATTCCACTTTTTATAACGGTATAACCCTTTTTCCCTTATCATCAGGATAGCACGAACAAGACTGTTTATGCTCCCTGATGTCTTGTTTGTGCTCCCCTGATGATGAGGGGAAAGCTTTGAAACTGGTAGGGTTATGGCGTTATAAAAAGTGGAATAAACAGTATTTAATAAAAACAAATTACAAAATATAAATAATTATATCACTCTAGCCGAAATAAGTAGTGTACTTTTGCTATTGCCAGCAAGTAAAAAACACTAAAGTACCGTTTCTATCGACTATAATGCAATCGGATGTCTAATATGTAGATTATTTTACCAAATGTAGCAAAACATTATTATTTATATCTTTATAGACATTCATCCTACAGATATTTCAAGAAGGGTAATTAAACTAAAAAAAAACAAATTACACATCTTAAGTAACATAAAATATATTTTCAAATACTCGTACTGGTAAGTATCTGCCATGATAGCCAACATTACAGAACCTTGACATATACAATCAACTTGAAATACTTAAACTACTTATCTAATCACATAATATCTATAAAAAACAGTAGGTTAAGATTGACATTATTTTTACTATATAGTAAAAATGTGTTTTCATAGGTTGCATAGTGTTAATAAGATAACTTGAAACGTATATCTAAATGTTACATATTGTAACAATTTAGCATCACTTTATGCGTTCCTTTTGGCGCGGCGGAGAGGAGTATTTTGGCGAAGGAAGTGCGGTGCGTAGTGCTAATACAGGGTTGGGCCGCAAAGTGACCAGAAGTGGAGCCTCTAGTAAATTATTTTCATATTCAATAATTTACATCACCTGTGACTTGGAGCCCAGTTTTTTTTTAAAAGGATTTCAATATGGTTTTCACTCAAGGCCTCTTTAACATATTTCTGGTTGATTAGAAGGGATTGTGCTACATGACAATAATCGCGCAAGGTTATGCTGTATATAATAAAGTGTAATATAATACAATATAAAAATTGATCTTTCGTGATAAGAACCACTGAATTAGGCAAACAACTTACAGTTCGCTACTGTGCTAATACTATCACATGGGGGTATGCAGAGTATTGTTACCAGACGAACTGTTTGAATAGTCTGGGACCCTTTTTGTATTTGTGTACCATCGGAAATCAAACCCAAAACCCCCGGGTGGAAGTCAAGCGTCTTACCAACTAGTTCACGGAGATCGCCAGAACTTGAGCAGTCTTATGTTCGCTCAGGACTCCGCCAGCAATTTTCTTTTAACCAAAACATACTTCCGTGGTTGCAGTCCTAAGACTGGTTTGCAGCAATTTGAACTCTTCTCCTCCATTCCCCCCTGTCCTGTGCGGCTCTCTTTAAGTCTGTATATGTTGAGCAGCGCACGTCCACCAACAGGTCCTCCAGGTACTCTCGGCGTGGGCGTCCCCTAGAGTTTGTCCCCTCGGTCATACCCTCCATTATGGCATGCAAGAGGCCCTCTTGTCGTATTATATGACCGATCCATCTTGCACGCCTTTCGGACAGGATCCTGAGCAGGTGCCTTCCTCCTTCGATTCGTTGGAGAACCTCTTCATTTGTGATGCGGTCTCTCCAGGAAATTCCTAATAGTCTTCTATAGGACCACATCTCAAAAGCCTCTAGTCTTCGTCTATCTCTTTCGGATAGGCACCATGTCTCGCAGCCGTACATCAAGATACTCCATACATAGGTCTTGATGAGGAGTATTCTCAGTTTTAGGTCTATATTATTTGATTCTATTATTTTCGACCTTTTATTAAATGCAAGTCTAGCCTGATGTATACGGCTGTCGACCTCGCTCTTGGACCGACCGTCCCATGTTATTTTGCTCCCGAGGTAGACAAACTCCTTGGTGTTCTTTAGTGGTTTACCCGACATCACTATTCTCATCTGGTGCTGCGCTCGGCCTACAGTCAGCAGCTTTGTTTTGTCTTTATTTATCTTCATACTGTAGTTATTTTGAAGAATGCTTTCCATAGTTGTTAAGGCCTCTTGTAGTTCCTCTTCACTTTCAGCAACCATAGCAATATCGTCAGCGAACCTTATCATGTCCACCTTTTGCCCGTGTATCTTTACACCTTCTCTGTGACTCATTCTCTCTCTCAAGTCGTCAATCGCGCTCTGTATATAGGCGTTAAAAAGAATAGGTGACAGAGAGCATCCCTGCCTTACCCCTTGTCTTATATTGGCTTCCTTTGTGTTTTCGTCACATCTGATTATAGCGGCCTCATTCTTGTATAGCGCCTGGATTATACGTCTATCTCTGTATTTGATATCAATTCTCTTCAAAATCTCGAAGAGTCTTTTCCATTCTACTTTGTCAAAAGCTTTCTCCAGGTCTATGAATGCGATGTATGTGTTTTGGTTTCTTCTTATTCTATTTTCTAGTAGTATTCGTAGAGACAGTACTGCTTCTCTGGTTCCCACACCTCTTCTGAAGCCATACTGGTCTCTGGAAAGGATGTTCTCTACTTTTGGTTCAATTCTCTTTAGAATGATATTAGTCAGTATTTTTGAGGCATGGGATATTAGGCTAAGAGTTCTGTGTTGCTCACATTTTGTCGTACCTGCCTTCTTTGGTAATGTGACAATTAGGCATTTCTCGAAGTCCTCTGGTATCTTTCCGGTCTTATATATTGTCTGTATCATTTTAAACAGGGCATCTGTGATTCCTTTTCCTGCTGCCTTAATTAGTTCGGCCGGAACGTCATCGATTCCGGGTGCTTTCCTGTTTTTGAGGTTTTTCAGTGCGAGGTCGAACTCTTCTCTAATGATTGGGTCTCCCAGATCATCCGCGTCTACCTCATTTTCTCTCTCTATCAATGCTTCACTGTCAATATTTCCCTTGCCATTGTACAGCATTTCGAGATATCTTTTCCATCTCTCTCCTATTTGGTCATTTTCGAATAGTATTTTGCCGTCTTCTCCTTCTATTGCATTGCTCTTTCCGATTCTCATCCCAAAGAAGTCCTTCACCGCAGCGTGAGCTCTTTCTGCATTTCCTCTCTTGAGGTCGTCATTTATCTCAACGCATTTATTCTGATAGTATGTTTCTTTTACTATTCTTGACTCTCTATTTATTTTGTTTCTTAGCATTTTGTATTTCTCTTGTGATTCATCTCTTTTATCATTTTTGAGCTCTCTTCTTTCTTTTATCATATTGAGAATTTCATCGGTAATCCATTCCTTCCTTGCTTGGGGTCTTTCCTTACCTATTATTTCCTCTGCCGTAGTTTTTATCTTCGACTTTATCTCTCCCCACATAGCATTCACGTTCTCCTCTTCCATTAGGTTACACTCTTGTGTCTTTTCCCTAAAATTGTCACTGACCTCTTTTATCTTTAATAGCTTTGTATCCCATTTGAGATTATTTCTCCTCTTTAATTTTTTCAGTTTTAGAAGACTTTTGGCCATTACCATATTATGATCACTATCTATATCTGGGCCGGAATAACTTCTGCAGTCTTTTATTTGGTTCTTAAATCTATATCTAACTATTATATAATCTATTTGCAGTCTTTGTCGGTCTCCAGGGGATTTCCAGGTGTATCGCTGTCTTGGGTGGTGTTGAAAACAAGTGTTTGCTATCACTAATTTGTGTTTTTCGCAGAATTCTGTTAATCTGTTTCCTCTGTCATTTCTTGTACCTAGCCCAAAGGGCCCTACGCAAGTTCCTTCGCTTCCTACTCCTACAACAGCATTCCAATCCCCTAGGAGAATCAGACTTTCGCCTGCTTTTATCTCTAATATAAGGTTATCTAGCGCACTGAGGTGGAAGATGTATACACATCTTCCACCTCTTCGTCGCTATGACCCGATGTTGGCATATATACTTGGATAATTACAGTGTCAACGGGCTTATTTTCTATTTTGATTAGAACAATTCTTCCGCTATATTGCACGTATCCTTTAACCCTTCTTCCCCACTCCTTGCATAGCACAACGCCCACTCCTCCTTGACCAGGTCTGTCCTTTATGCATCCTGTGTGTATGATTCTGTAGTCACCACTCCAGAAATCTCCACAATCGGGCCATCTCATTTCTGCTATACCTAGAGCATTCAAATTTTTGTTTTGCATTTCGACTTTCAGATTATCCAGTTTGCTGTTTTGCAGTAATGTGCGGACATTCCACGTTGCCCATCTCGCTATTTGGTTTTTTGTATTTGGTTTCTTTGGTTTCATCGTTGATTTTGTGAATCCACCATCTCGAGCAGTCCCCACCCGGAGATCCGAACGGGGGACTATTTTACCTCCGGAGAATTTTACTTGAGATTGAATCATGTTTTGCTGGTTCTTGGGATGCCACTTGGGCCTTTAATGTGGTAGTTTCCCGTTTCTTTCCACATCCTATGCCGTTGACCACGAAAGTTCTTCAGCCTTTGGAGATTATTTACTTCTCCAGGACAAGAGGGTGCCCTAAACAACAGACGAAAGTTGGTGGTCAGCTTATTCCGGCCAACGCTCGGTCCCTGTCTATATTTGCCGACACGAGGTCGTTGCTCACTCCCCACCACGAGAAGGAAATAGATCAGGATTTTCCTTTCCTCGAACCTGAGACCAGAAGGCATTTCTCAGAGTTCTCCAGTACTTTAGGGGAGTAAAACATACATTTGACAGAATATCAGTTAAAACTTTCCGAAACTAAATTCCTCAATAATCCAACGAAACATTGCTTTGCTAACAGAACTGTGGAATCTTGGAACACACGGTCTAATAAGGAAGTGAGTATAATTTTTGCTAGCAAACAAATTATATCTGGAACCTTTTATGTATCGGGTAACATCAGGAATCGAGCCCAAAACCCTTGATTTGAAGTTCAGCGTCTTACCAAATAGAGCACGTAAATCGTCACCAGCACAGTACTACATACAATTATATGAAAAACACATCGACAGTTGTCAATTTAATAAATGGCAAATATTTTTATAGGGATTCTCAAAAATACGAGTATACCAGTGATGAAGAAAATGTCTGCAAGCCATAAAAAAACTATTGGTTTTTTACGTTACAAAATGTTACTCGAGCGAATTTATGAAAGTGTTCAATGTCATCCGAGAATTCTCGTCAGTACACCATAATTCATGGGAACGATAAAAATATTTTAGCGCACTTACCATTACACACAACACAAATATCAAAGAATTTCACACATCCTCGTATTTTATTTCTTCTTTTTTCTTGTTCAAGAAGTTCATGTTCTTACAAAGACTCAGTTAATAATGTTCAAGAGTTTATATGTGATGAGATTTTTCAGTATTGTAAGACGAGATATTTTATGGTTAACAGTTCAATTTTCACGTCGAAATAACGACATATCACAGACTTTTGTATAGTTCCTCTTACTATCAGATGTGCAGGTTTCTCACCTGTGATAAAATATAGTGCCACGCTACCTACATAACCGCTTAAGAAAAAATACGTTATAATTTGGATATCACCAGTAAAACAGAAGAGTTTTTGATATACCTACTTTATGGTTTGGATGTCACCAGTAAACAAAAATGATCATGAATTATTTATATTCAAGGCTGTGCATTAACACTGTGGAGGTTTCAAGACATTGTGTATATACTCGTACGTTACAGTGTAGGTGTCGCTAGTAAACGAGTCATTTTAATGTTAACATACATAGTATACAATTTGGGTGTCTCCAGTAAACGAAATTTCACAGTCTGGGTGTCGTCAGTAAACAAAAGTGAGGTATTTTTTAAATATATATTACAGTTTGAGCATGACCAGTAAATAAACACAAAGCATTATTTATATACAGAACATTTTTTGTATCACCAGTAAATAAAATCGAGGCATTTTTATAAATTTCATAGTTTGGGCGTCACCAGAAAACAAAAATGAGGTATATTTTTATATATAACAGTTTGGATATCGCCAGAAAACAAAAATGAGGTATATTTTTATATATAAAACTGTTAAGGTATTGCGAGTAAATAAAAACTAGGCATTTTTTATAAATCTTACATTTTGGGTGTCACCTATAAACATAAATAAGGTATTTTGTATATATTTAAGTTTGGGCTCCACCAGTAAACAAAAACCACGTATTTTTATATACTAAACAGTTTAGGTATCGCAAGTTAACAAATACCAGGCATTTTTATAAATGTTGCAGTTTGGGTGTCGCCAGTAAACAAAAATATAACAGTAAAGAACCTCCGCGATCTGTAAACCATCTTGAGATTGTTGATCAAGTCAAGGTGTCATCAATATCTGCGTGAAAAATTCAATTCTCATCCTGATCACGAACTGTCCCTCCGGTGGCAGAAGAATTCATTGCATACCAACACTTCTCATATCATCTTTCGCAGTTAACTCGGCTTGAATTTATAATGGTCTTCTTGGCTCAATCAAATGTGCTTCGTCCTTATCGGTATTTAAAAGAAGCATTATATATCTTAAAATATTTCTTGTCCTTTCCTCTCGTGCAACTTTCATATTTATTACTATTTTCCATGAGATTGATAATTTATTTTAATTATAATACATTTTTCTCAAAAATACATAATGACCATAAAGTTTGGACACAGGAAAATATTTTTGAGGATTATTAAGGATATTTGAAATAATTAGTTTTACTATTTTTGATTGGTTTAAGTATGTCTAAGTATTTTTTTTCTCGCCATTTGTATACTTCACAAAAAAGAGTCTAAATAAAGATTACTTTAGCGGTTAGCAAAAATCAAAATCCTTGATAATCCAATGTGGACAGATAAGCTCCAGAGAAGATACTGGATCTCGTATATTTTAACTGTTCGATTCACTTATTTAAAAATTCAGACAGACATTAATATTTCTCCAAGTAAGAATAGTTCCCCTTTCTCTCCTAAATATTGAATCTATTTTATCTCTTAATAATCCAATTGTTTAAGTCATATTTCGGGTTGATTTCAGTAAAAATACTACTGGGTCTAATATATCAACTTCCTGAAAATTTCAACGCCCTTTCTTCGATCGTTACCAGTGGAATCCAAAACTAAATCCAGTTAAAAAAATATCTATATATTTATTTATAACCAGCGTACAATAAAATGATGCAATTTATTCAAGACAAGGAGTAGAGTGCTAACATAATATGAAAATGGGAAATATCGTTTTCTTTTTCACACAGAAAATCTATCGGATCGTTGATGCCAGTCCAGTTTTTTAAATGTATTTCCGATAAAAATATCAATATTGAAATATTTCAATAAGCTGACATATTTTCACAACATAAATGTTTTAAATAAAAAGAATCCTGTATTCAAGAAATTAACCATATAAAAGGCGCAGAGCACTCTTAGCAGGGTGGATTACCTAAACCAAAAGAAACGCAAATAACTCGTATTCAATTCACAATGGTACCCAAAACTTTTTTAAAAGGGTTCCAGTCTGATAAAAAAATTTATACGTATAACAAAACTCGCGTGCGCTGCTTTGGTCAACTGTGAGTTCCGTGCCTATTTCAGTAGTTTAAAAAATCGAAGACTTAATAAATGGGGCCAAAGACAATGTTGTCTTTCGGTCACGCATCGCAATACCAGTTCGGATGTACTGAGGGTTACCATATGAATGAAGAACAACCGCACTTGGAATTTGAGAGTTGGGAACTGTTTTATTCAGCACGTCATTGAATTGGCAAAACGATATGTGATTTTATTAACTACAAACCGTCAATCACCGATCGTGTCGAATCGGCCGGTTAGGCATAAAACGAGTTATGCCGGACATTTCCGATGCATTTTTACAACTTGCCCAATCACAAAAAAAGTATAAAGTATTTAAAAATACATTTTAAATTACTGTTTTCTTTAAATTACTGTTTTCTTAACAATAAAGTGTTTTGCGGTATCCGAGGGTAAATAAATTGATGTATAATAAAAACTTACAACCTATGGAACTAAAAATGATATCGCTTATAACAAAACCAAAGCTTATTTTTAAATCATAACTTGAAGTACGGTAGATTGAATTTGTTTTCGGATTTGTTGCAATTTTGAGTTGTCTCAATGTATGACGTTTCGTTGGCGTTTCAAACTTCATCCTTTGAGTAATGTCAAAAAAACATTACTTAACATGATAATCACGCAAAAAAAAACACCACCGCGGCCGCAACGTGTAAGCAGGCTCAACAAATGCAGTTTTCCAATATTAATACAATTTCTCACCTGCTTTTAACGACTTTCTTTTAATATTGTTTCAGTGTTAAATATTTATGAAATTATCATAATAATAAAAAACAAATATCATATACATAAAAAACTTAAATCATCTTAAAACCAGTTGAAAATTAGATAAATTGGAACCAATAGAAATTTTAAAAGTTGTCAAAAATATCAAAATTAAAAAATGTATCATTAAAAGAATATTAACATTAAAAATTCAAAATATATAGTATGGAGAAAACATCACGAGAAAAATAAGGATGAAATGGAAGATTGTTTTAAATTGTTTATAGTTAAGATGTTAACACTGTGGAGGCTTAAAGACATAATAATTTGCTTAGTCCAACACTGTTTATTCCACTTTACACATACATAACGGTATAACCCTACCGGTTTCAAGGTTTTCACCTCATCATCAGGGGACCAAAAACAAGGCGGAATTATGTTCAAACTGGTACCGACATACACACGCATCTAGCGGTAATAATTCGGGTTGGAAATTGTGGGGGGAGGAAGATAGGAAACAAAGCAAGCAGCGGTGAGATCTTAGGACTGTATGTATTCACCAGATACCGTTATATTAAGTGGAATAAACAGTGACTGGCTAAACAAATTACGAAGATTGTATTCTCATAAGGGGCGTAAAATATCTAATATAATTCGTAAAAGGTTTACGAAGAGGTCAAAATGTTTATCTACCTAAACTCTATTATTAAAAAAATAGAGGATGGGAAGCTGAGATCCAAAAACGAATCGGAATGAAAAAATTAACTTCTAGACTCAAAAGTGTGTAGAGACATAGGTAAAAAGAAAATCTCAACACTCTGCATGGTGAAGTCAGCATAGCAAAAGTTATAAAAAGTGCTAGACTGTAATGATTTGAACAATAATATCGCATGCAAGAGACTGAACCTACAAGAAAAAAAATGTTCACCAAACGATAGGACAGTGATGCGGCCAAAGTTGAGACGGCTGAATGGTGTTTCATAGAACTATAACATGTCGGGTATAACCAATTGGAGAAGGAATGCTGCTGAGAGATATTTGACAGAGAATTCTGCAGGCAGTCGAGAACCATCTTAGGCTGTAGGGCTGATGATGATGATGATGACAAGCCCGTTCAATTATGTCAGAGTGAATAAAACATGGATTGATCCATTAATAGTATACTCATGATAGTATAACAAAACTTGCGGTGACTATTAAGTTATAATAAAAATCTTAATTTATATGTAATCAATTAAAGTAAACTTTTATTTATTTTACTTTAAACACCTTAATAACTTTCATCGACAACTCATTAAAAGCCAATCAAACACGCACACATTTTAAAATACTACATCATTTTTGATCAGAGTAAATATCAATTTGATAAAATATATTTCAGGACTCTCTTACACCTTTCGAAATATCAATGTTAATAAATTTCGGTCGTTATTTTTAAGAAACGACAACTTGTCAATCTAAAAAAAAACACGCAACACAATAAAACAGGATCCATCTAGACAGGGACAGCTCTCCCGTTTGCGCATTGTGTGCAATGCAAGCATGTGCTCAATTCTAGGACTGACCGTACACTAAAATAAATACGGCAACTAATATAATGACCACATCCACTACCTTATTATCTTTTCAATATTTTTTTTTGTAATATTTTTAATATCTCGAAAATACTGGATCCGAGTCCCGAGTTGACTCTCTGAATGGCATTGAACGTTGACTCTCTAAACAGTGCTCCTAACTTTTAAACTTGTAAAAGGCAATTCCTAAGCATGTGAAAATAATTTTAAAACCAGAAAAAAAAACAAGACTGTCATTCACTAGCCCATTGTATAGCGAGACTATATTATATGAAATCCGTGTTCTATTTGGTAAGATGCCTTCCTTCCAAATCGAAGGTTGTAGGTATGATTACAGTCAATACTTATTTAAGAAAAAAGTTTCCAGTCTGATTTTCCCATAAAGTACTCGTATATTAAAAATATTTTTGGTAAGAGATTGTCATGTGAAAACAAATCTATCAGATTGTGATGTGTACAATGGAAGTGGTATTCTTCTTTGGCGCATTAACTATAAAGATATATTTTGGGCCTCTTCTAAATAAGAATACAAACGAATGACTTATCTTCAATTCCCTTCGGCTCGTCAAAAACTCAACATCATAAATTTTAATAAGACCTCACAAAAAAGTGTATTTAAGTGCTTCCTAAAATCGCACACACCACTTATATCTCTAATACTAAAAGGCAGACCATTTCACGTCACAGTACCAACAACGGCAAAAGCTTTATCATAATACCCCATATTGCAAAATCAATATCACCTAAACATTCAGTGCCGCGCGGTCACCCATCCTAGAATAAACTTCTCCGGACTTCACGCCTAACAGCATGAAAAAACCCTCTAACACCGCATCCTTACTTGGATTGTGAAGTTCTTTAAAGCCAACAGAACCACAGCGGTTCCCAATTCGCTGCCTTTGTGGATTACGAGAGTAAGTCCGACCTTTTTCCGTTATAAGCACACACTTTCGAAGCATCATCTGATGCCTGACTAGTCCACCTACAGTATTAGCAAGGAGGACCAAGGTCTGCGATGGAAAATAAATAGCCTCATCGAATGCACATGTACGCAGTAAATAATTAGTATAAGTAGTATGAAGATGTTAACTTTTTCTGAAAATTTAACATACAGATTATGAAAAATAAAATTTCATTTAGGAAATTTAAATAAAGTTAGTTCATAGTAATAATGTATAAATTAGATTATTTCGGAAGATATAAATTTGTGTATAGGTATAACCTTTGGCAAGTGTTTGTATTATATATATATATAGATTACTTTATTAAATATAAAACCAAAAGTACTGTGCGGCTTCGAGATATTGAACCAATTGAATATATTTTTCGGCACCGCCTAGCAGTGAGGAAGGAATCCTCCATAGTATAATAAGAAACAAAAAAAATCTATACATTACTGAAGAAAAAATTGAAAAAAAATTCAATGCCCACATAGGTGAAACAACTCCTAACGACGGCCCATTTTGAAAGTATCTGTTTGAATACGTGCACTAACCGTCTTCCTTCCGGGGACAGTTTTTAAATTCTATTGCATTTATGACATTAATGATGGACACTGGTAAAAGATAAACATTTCATGATTTTAAATTTATTTTGGTAACTTGCTTATCGAAGATACGTTGAATATTTTCAGTGCCATACAAGAAATGACGAGATAGTCAAGAGTGTGATACAAAATGACCATATCGCCGTGCAGGCGTCAACTAATTCAACGTAGATTAAGTGATTTTACAATGAAGCGTTTTTTTTTACTTTTGTAAATTTATTTTTATATTTATATATATTTTTTATAGTATTTCGTACGACAATTATTTTAACCACATTATTTGTATAGTATTTATCAGATGATACAAGAGTTAAGAGGGGTATCGAGAAGTGTGTAGCGAAAGGAAACAAAGTTAATATGGTACGAGAACATATCATATATACTCGAATCAGACAGTATAAAATTCTGCTAAGAAGATAATCCACATCAGTATTTAAATACAAATTTTGATGTATGGGTGTGAAACGTAGACATGAAAAAATGCTGAAAAAAGTCGAATTAATGCTTTAGAAATGCGTGCACTGAGAAGAGTATAATAGAGAAGAGTATAAGAGGAATAAAGTGATTAGGGATGAATGTGAACTGAAGACTGATGTATTGAGTACGATGAAGAATACGCACTCTTAGATGGTTTCGTCACGTGGAACCAATCGATAAAGAGAAACTAAGAAAACAAATATTCATCGCAAGTGTGAGTAGAAGGTGTAGTCGAAGAAAAGGAAGAAAAGTATGGTTGAATTCAATGAATGATGTTTTAAAAGAAGGAAAAGTAAGAAATAAAAGAAATCGTTGGAGCTGTATGGATGTAAAATAGATTAAATGTGTGTGTCGAAAGAGGTAAGTCTGGGGATCTGTTCTCTCTGCCTACGCTAGCAGGGAAACGGTGTGATAGTACGTGTGTGCTATGTAAACGGGAGTAAGTGTTATAAAATGGAAATATTTTTACAAAACCTTATTTAAAACATTTATTTTAATTGGTATGCTGCATGTTACTTTGCTTCACTCAATTACAGCGTTAAATCCAATATTATCCAATTATTGGACCGAATATTCTTCCGTTTATAATTAAGTTCTAAGGCAATCGGAAAGGCTAATTAGCTGCTTCATTCGATATTAGAAAAATCTACGAGCCCTTATCTCTTATTGTTGGCTTGAAATCACTTTTAACCCCTTTTTAATATAATTTTACCGCCAGATTAATGAACTACACTACATAAATCAATCAGAATACTAAAATGCATTTTTCATTGCCAATTATTTCACTCGAAGAGTAAATCAGAAAAAAAAATTATTATTATTACGAAAAATTTGCATTTTTTAAATATAATTGGTATGCACTATGTTGCCAGTTATTTATTGTTGATTAATTAAGGGGAAAAAATCGCGAAATCACTTCATTACAATAAAAAATATCCTTGCTCTCCTTTTGCGGAGTCATGCAAACTGTGTTGCATAAAATTACGTCAAAAAGTGAGATCCCAACATTAAACGTGTCACTCAAATCAGTCACACTGTGGAGTCGCTCTTGTCCGGACGCTTTTTTATTGATTTTATTTCCAGAAAAGATGATAATGATTTCATGTT
This sequence comes from Odontocerum albicorne, assembly GCA_949825065.1. Classification (NCBI taxonomy): domain Eukaryota; kingdom Metazoa; phylum Arthropoda; class Insecta; order Trichoptera; family Odontoceridae; genus Odontocerum; species Odontocerum albicorne. The sequence goes on from OX463858.1 coordinate 18,074,747, forward strand.
CTCATAAACTTATAATACTTTAATTTAAAATTTGTTAAAATTGAGAGTGAGAATGTTCTATTGATCATAAAAGCAAGTTGTATTGTTGTTTTAAAATTTTTACTTGAATTTTTAAATTGTAATACTTATATTAATAAACAATGGTGAGAGAACATTAACTATGTTTTCTATATTGGTTACAAATAAAAGTTCTTAGTCGTATTTGACCTGAAGAGTTGCATAAAAGTTAAAATAGAATTTTATACTTTTGAGTAAATATATATAATATAATATGCAATTGTTATCAATAAATTAATATTTTTATCTAAGGAGAAATACACAAAACTATGAAAATACCGTCTTATTGATTAAATGAAAAGCAAAGGACATAGGAATTTTTCGTTTTCTCTTTCATCAAGCATTGCATTGTCTCATTTTTTTTTTGGTTTTCTCCTTTCACAAAATTATATTTGGAGTTGTACTATTCAAACTATCAAATGCGATTATTCATCGGTAATAAATACAATTGGACCATACATATCGACTAGTCTCATACTGCTCATCTTGGTCGGGAAAGAATTTCTCAAACCATTCAACCCCTCATTTGGTTCCAGTAAGCAAAAAAACAGAAGCTGTAAATAACTATCAGAATATTCAAAATACAGATTTGATACTGTTTTGATGATTAAATGAGCCACCTTATGTAAAAATGTGAACTAACTATTTTTTACTAAGAATACTGACAGAGAATCAAAACTTTTTTTTTTATACAGTTACACATTTTTTCCAATAGCAGTTTTGTGTTTTACCATAGAAAATCAAAGTTAGATTGTTAAATCGTAGATAAAAGAATAGCGAACAGAACTGTCTAAGCTAATCTTGACGGATTAGGATAGAGAGAATGCCCAAGAAAGATATGGGTCGAACAGAACAAGGATTTTTTACGAGACATGACATTACGTGGGAGGAGTTCTAGGCTCTGATGAACGATAGAGGTCACTGGATAAAACTTCAAAATTATTGAATAATATATTTTAAAAATTAAATAATAAATAATAAACGGTACTATGTATTTTATAATATTAACAATAAAAATCAAGTACAGTACCCGACGGTAAGTAATACACATCGGGCTAAGAAAAAGACTGTCGGCCATAATCGGCTAACTTCGGCTTTGTATAGCATTGTCTCTGTCATTATTACACATGTTCCATCACGTAGTCGCGTACCGGGCTGTTAGCACATCGTGCGACAGAGACGACGCTCTACAAATCCATGTGTATTACTTACCGCCGGGTACGTGAGTGAGTGCTTCACACATCACAAAATACAGAATGCATAAAAAAATAAAACAATCGCATTAAAAAAAGAATTCCAAAAAATAAACATGACACGACAAAAAATAATTTAACAAATAATTGCACACTTCGTACTCTCACAAAAATCATTTTTTATTTATTATCACCATCAAAACATATGATCGTTCAAATGCGAACAGCCCACACTGCATTAAACTGTACATCATTCTTCATATCCATGCAAAATGAGAATACAGAATCATAAAATATAAAAATAAACATACGAATATGTATAGTACAAACCAAAAATATAAATTATCCCCACAACACTTGACGTTTCATGATTCCAATATACAAACTTCAAAGCAAGTAAAAAAATGCAAACACAAAAGACTGAACAACAGATTGGAAACATAATATAGTGGACCAAATCAGAAAACTGTAACTTCACAAATCCTCTCAAGCACGAGAAGATAATATATCAACAACGGAAAAAAATGATGTGTTCATCAATTCTAAAACAGTTCCAAAATCCTTTAAAAGTCCTCGAGAGTCACGCGGAATTTTATCTCAAGGTTCGAATAATCAGACAGGACCCTTTTAAAAACAAAGTGTTACAATGGGAATCGAACTGGCAACCTCCGAATTGGAAGATATACGTCTTTGCTAATTAGGCCACGGAGATTGTTGTAGAGTAATCTTTTCCAACAAAACGGGAAAATGTTAAAAAGTCTTGAATGCAAACCTTACTGATTCCTTGTTTTTATTTTCAACAGGATTCTGGTTTGGTTATCATTCTTCAATTATTATTAAGAAATCGTTTTAGATTTCCATTTCTTAATGTATTAGAAACCTGTGCTAGTTATTACTTTATGTATATATCAATAACTATACACATATTTGATAACTTTAATTATCCGTTCGGAAATTGACACCTTTATTGTGTTTATAAGCGTTTAATTCATTTCAGTATCAGATGGTACCACGGAAGTGAGCTCGGTCGAGCGCGATATATTCGTATTCGAGCGCCCTTATTTATTGTTTATTATTGTCTTCCTCTTCAGCACACGATCGTGGGCTACTTCTATAATGTGTCATTTTTTACACATCTGCCAAAGCGATTTAAGTGGTTCGTGTTTTGTAAATATGAAGGCTTGCATTTAAAACCCGGTGCACTCGAATCAAAAAAATAATTGATAATTTCACATTGTGTTAATTGCGTGTTAATATGTAGTATGAAATAATGAATACAAATAATGAAAATTCGATGATACAATACAGTATCAAATAAAGTAGATTTAAGCGGAGCAAACTACTGAAGCATCGAGATTCTGGTGTGACGTACTCGTCTGCGATGGTCTAGATATAAAGCTTGGATGTCTGACTTCAGAATCTTAAGAAAATAAATATTTTCTTTGGTCAGCTGACAGAATACAGAAGAAAGCAAGGTGACCAGCACAAGGGATATAAGGACATACATACTACATGACACGTTTAAAAACATAAATCCTCTGCATAACTTACTAAGCAAACAGAAGCAGATCGAGCCAAATAGAGTACAACAGTTGCTACAATAGTTATTTATTTATATATTTACCACGAAAATAAACGTCACATAAGTTTTCTTTTCATAACACAATTAATGTATTATATAAAATAAAAAAATAACAAATCTATTATCTGCAAAAAAATAACAATTTAGGGTATATATGGTATATGGTATACATTTAAAATGTGATGCTTTAACACACCAATGGAACAATAAAAGAAATTAACGATACAAAATTTACCAATTATAACTTAAAATAGAAACTCTCCCACGATGATAAATATTCTAATTACAAAGAAAAATTAAAAAAAACCTTCTCAGAGTGGCAGAAATGAGAACCCTACGCTCCATCGCAGGCAAAATTCTTAGAGATCGGATCAGAAATGAGACGATAAGCTCTGTCTGTGGTATTGAAGACATAGTGAGGTGAGGAAGAAGCAGAAGACGCTTCTGGAGGGATCATGTGGACCGCATGGAGGGGTCATGTGAAAACCCTAACAGCAGGAGATTACCAGGAAGGTCGCCGAAAAGGTGGAAGGACCATCATCCCATCATCCCAGGACAGCCCACCATCACAAACAGGTCATACGACCTAAACCGTAATTATTCATCAATCGTGAAAATTCTACAATTAGATAACTCCAGGCCTGGTTTGGTATATGTTTTTATTTAATACATATGTTGGGTTCAGGAGGACCTTCTCCGGCATTTCCTGAATCTAAGGTTTTGACTGCTGAGCTGTATTTTGTTGCATTTTAACCAAAGAATATTTTTTTATTTGTCTTCTTCCTCTTGGTTTAGGTCGTATGACCTGTTTGTGATGGTGGACTGTCCTGGGATGATGGCATCCTGGGCTGTATCTTAACAAAATACTATTGGCACATTTGTATTGTAAAATGTTCCGCATATTTCAAACAGGAGGGTAAAAATCAATACACCGGGACTATCAACGAGAATGAGATAAATCTCATATAGAAACATCTAATTAAACATTATCCTTCCTTCAGAGAGTTTAAGAAGGTGGAGTGATGAAGAAAGAGGCGCAAAGAAGCTGCAAGTACTGAAGCTCCTTGCCCTGTATGCAACAGGATATGGTTAACACAGATTGGTTTACATTGTCTTCTTTGGTGGCACCAAAGATAAGTACCCTAATCCCTAACATTGTATTGCGCCTTTTATAATGGGCATTCAATAAAGAGTATATGTATATACATTTGTGATTTTTTTCTATTCTCTATTATGATTCGTCTTTCATAGTCGAGTGTTCAAATTGTTTATCAATGATATAACCTCAGGAGTATTCTGACAAATCTCCTCCAGTCCTCCCGAGTATGAATATATTGGACACACATCCACGATGTGTCTGGACTACTTCACATAATTACAAGGGAACTCAATTAAACCCCAACTATGCAACGCATAAGCACTGCATCCGTTCACACAACTTAGACGATTAAGGTTATACCGCAATCTATTGATACATTCAGTTTGAAGTTGATGACATTTCAAATATTTGAGTACCATAGGTAGCCGACATCCTTAGGAGCGATACTTTTACATGACATGTGATTTACAAATAAGTACTATGTTTCAAAGAACAAAATGCAGAATTTGATTAACAACAAATTACCCCTATTTTGCATTCAACACTGAAGTAAAAACTATTCATTTATGAATATTTGCAGCAGTTTGAGTGCTTGGGCTTGCAGAATGAATAACTTGTAGCAAAGGTTTGTGTGAACTCTTGAGTGTGGTGTGTTTTTGGTGATTATGTGCGGGACATTATGGGATGGAGTTTTTGGTATGTCTGGAATGATAAAATATGCGGGGCTTGACTCGCGTGATACATATGATACATGTAATTGAGTCTTACTGTTCCACCTCGAGATCCACATAATTTGTGTGGCCACTTTAAATTACCTGTTGTTGTTTTGTTCATTTTATAACATTTCATGTCATGAATAAATAAATTGATTTAAACACTTCTTACTCAGCGTAAAAAATATTTGTAAAATAGTCAAGAAAATCGAGAAAATTTTGTATATTTAAAGCATTGAAAGAATTGTTGTATATGTTTACTAACCAGAGCACATCAAAATTAACAAAGCTGACTGCTATTAATGGAATGTTTGTCCCAACATTAGGGTATGCAAGTGAAACTCGAACATGCCAAAAATATTGATAAAGGAACGGAAATACAATAAAAATGACGAAATATAACATAAATTTCGATAAAGAATATGGTAAAAAGCACAGATGTTTAGGTATGGGTGTTGAAATGTACAGGACGTATGTGGGTGAATCATTTAGCTGCAATAAATTGTCTTTCTAATCCATTGTTAAATACGGCACACCCTGTTTTTATTTATAGGGTGGTATAAAAATGTTAAGTATAATATGTTTAAGATTTAAATGACTCAAGTTTTAAGTATTATACTCAATTCAGAACTTGAAAACTATTCTTTTTTGGTAGGTCTCAAAATTCACGATTATAAATGAACATCGTACATAAACGTTACATGTCCAGGATCCATAAAAGACAATTTTTAAATTTAAAAATTGGTTAGCAAAATTTTCGTTTCGTTTATTAATTTATAATTCATGATTATATCTAACAATACACTTATACGCTACACTCCACCTTAAACCGAATGTGTTACCATTATCCAGAAGATTTTTTTGTAGTTCGTAATCCTTGGTAAAAGTTATGCGGGTTTTTTTACCAAATGTGTTTTTTCATAATGGCTTCTATTCTTACACTCAACTTGTAATATTTTCTAATGGCAGTCGCCACTTCCTTCTTTTACACTCAACTTGTAATATTTTCTAATGGCAGTCGCCACCTTCCTATTCTTACACTAAACATGTAATATTTTCTAATGGCAGTCGCCACTTCCTATTCTTACACTCAACTTGTAATATTTTCTAATGGCAATCGCCACCTTCCTATTCTTACACTCAACTTGTAATATTTTCTAATGGCAATCGCCACCTTCCTATTCTTACACTCAACTTGTAATATTTTCTAATGGCAATCGCCACCTTTCTATTCTTACACTCAATTTGTAATATTTTAAATCTTTCCATAATAGCTGTTAAATAATGTGTAATATTTTTAATCCTTCTGATATTTTACTTAATTCTAATTTTGTATATCTATAGTAGTATATTTATACAAATATGTCATTTTGTTATAAAGTTCTAGTGGTATCAAACCAAGCCCAAATACTGACCTTTTCGAAGTAACTCAACAATCCAACGAAACAAAATTAAAAAATTTGATCTCCCGGTAGGAGGACCGACAGTATAATAATTATCATGCCTACAGCTTGTCTAGGCATATAATTATTATATAATATATGTAGACAAAAGCTGTAGCAGATGTGTGTGGATGCAGCATAACTGAGAATTAAGGAATTCAACCAACTAAGGTCGTCCATAAAGGGGCATGCTATACAAAATATCGTAAGGATACTGTAAAAAAATTGTGATGGCCGAAAACTTGTAAGTCTCATTTAGTGTTTTCCAACACGATGATAGCGAGTTCAATCCCCGTTGATATCCAGATAAAAATGTTCCAGCCGGGTTTAACATATTTCTGATCGGTTGGAAGAGAGTAAAACATGGCCAAGTTAAAATATAGAAAGCGAAAGTTCAATACAATACAATGCTTTTTAATGAGACTGGAGTTCCATAAATTTTTTAGCGATCAAAATTATTCATAATAGTTTAAGAATATTTAACAATTTATACGTACCATCACGCCGACGCCCTGTCAGGGTAAGTGAAGAGAGAGCAGAGCGCTGGTTCTGTGGCGTGGAATGGTCTACTTCTTAGTGTTAGATATATGAGTGGCATGTTCAGCTTTAGGAAGTACTTAAAGACAACCCTTTTAGGGAGAACTTATCAAAATTTATGATGTTATATAAACACTATACAATACACTACACTATGCTTCAAACCGAATGTGCTATTTTCACATATTGGAAGATCTACAAAGTATTAGTTCTAGTTCATGATAATTTGGTCAATTTTCTGCGGTTGTCTTACTAAATATATTTTTCTGAACATATATAGACGTGGGAAATTATCTAATTTAATGGTCAGTCACTTCCTTTATGCTAACTTATATTTATAAATGCTCACCCTACACTCAACTTATATCTACATACTCGTATAAATGGTTTTATGATGTGTGTGTATTTATTTTTTAATATTTTTAATCTGTCAATAATAGTAGGTTCGAATCGCAGTTAGAACTCCCATGAGGAGAGTTAGCTCTCTAAACGATGCTGTATTGTCTTTTAATTGTTATTATATTTGACCCGTGTCTTCCGAAACTTATAATCTGGTACTGTATACATCACAAAAGGCACACAATTCGGAATGAATAAAAAAGGTTAATCTTCTTTCTGTTCATCCTTCCATAATATGGCGCGAGAACCGGCCACTGGGTCGAAGCGCCGCTATAGAGCTGCATTTTGACACTTGTGAGAATGTAAACTAAAACTGGGTATCTCCAATGATTTTTTCAAGATTATATTGTACAATATCTGTATATTATATCATTTTATTTTTCTACACTTCAATAATCATGTTTTATTACGGGAAACTGCGTATTTAATTAATTAAAAAATATAGGTTAGATTTTTTGCTAAATATATGTATCAATGTCATCTTGAATGGTTTATTTAATGGAGATAATTCAATGATACCACCTCCCGATAATAAAAATGTATTTCTTATACTAGTACTGTGACTGGAGGAGTGTATTCAAGAGACTCGATGTTTCTTCCCTCCTTCGGGACGGCGAACCTCATCACGACGGGTGATTGGTAGACAGGTGACGCTTATGGGCGCATCAACAATAATGTAATGATCAATACCAGTAACGTGTAAAAAACAAATAAATATATCTGGAAGGAATGACGTGTGAGAAAGGAGTAGTCCGAAAAAGAATAAATGAAGAATTTTTACCTGAAGAAAAAGTAAAAAAAAACCTTAGAAAGTCTGCCTACTCCAAAAGGGATAATGTGGTATATGTATAAATGTAGGAGAAAGAATATGCATTCGTACATACCATCACTCCATTTTCAGACAAATTGCTAGACTTTTCAATCTCGGCACGCATTCTTTAACTTTTTACGTCCATCCATCTTTTCATGCAACTTCTACGATTTCTCTGACTTTCTAAGTTTCCTTCATACGAAAATCTTTCGCTTGTTACAACTATGCTTTTCTTAGTATTCTTCTCTCACACTTTCAACACATTTGCACCATTTGTATATGATACGTTTTGTTAGCCTTTCTTAATTAATTGGGTCCACATGCCCAAACCATCTCACAATGCTCCTCTTCATCTTAATTAGCAGGAATATGGATTAAAAAAAATATTTTTTTATTTTCAGGAGAGATCTCCTTTTGATTATCACGCTGGGCTCCCTCCCCTTCTGATACACGGTGATCCGTGCGACAATAAACGGTGGCAGGACCGACATATTTTAATAGTGAGTGGCTGGCCATTGTGTTATGATGCAAATTGATGCGATCATATACCTATCCATACCTTCCTTAGTCCTCACCTATAATAATGTAAGCATTTCTCAATTTGGAAATCTTCCATACTACCTGTTGTACTGCCATATCTACGATATATTTTTAGTTACCTGTTGTACTACCATATCTACCAAATATGTTTAGTTACCTGTTGTACTATCATATCTACCATATATTTATAGTTACATGTTGTACTACCATATATTTTTAGTTATCTGTTGTACAACCATATATTTTTAGTTACCTGTTTTACTACCATATCGACCATATATTTTTAGTTACCTGATGTACTACCATATCTGCCATATACTCGTATGTTTAGTTACTTGATGTACTACCATATACTTTTAGTTACCTGTTATACTACCATACCTACCATACATGTTTAGTTATCGGTTGTACTATCATATCTACCATATATATTTTTAGTTATCTGTTGTACTTCCATATCTACCATATATTTTTAGTTATCTGTTGTACTTCCATATCTACCATATATTTTTAGTTATCTGTTGTACTTCCATATCTACCATATATTTTTAGTTATCTGTTGTACTTCCATATCTACCATATATTTTTAGTTATCTGTTGTATTGTAGTAAGTACTCATTCTTTCAGTGGTTTATTTTACTTAGATTTAATTGTAAATAAATTTAAATTAAATCCAAGTAAAACGGAATCTCTTGATGGTATTGTCGTGTAAACATTTTATTGGTGGGAATCTTTTTTCAGTTAAGGGTCTTAGTATCTTTCCAAAAGATAGCATCAAATTTCTTGCAGTCTGTCTTAATATTATAGTAAGCTCTCCTTTGATAGACAAATGGTTACACAATTTCTTCTGGTATCTATAGTCTTAGATAGTTAACATTTGTACGTCGATGTCTTCCAACAAGAGAAATAAAAAGTCTTATTAACTCTATTGTTGTGTTGGGTCTGGATTATTGTGAGTCTATTTACTCTGGTTAGCCTATTTATTAGATAGTCTATTTATTCTGGTAATCATAAATATTGCAATATTAGCCCGCTTCTAAAAAATGTACACTGGTGTCGCGAATGGATTGATTTTAATCTTTGTCTTTTTGTATTCAAATCCCATAATGATATATTTCCACTGTTTCTATCGAATATGTGTCTGAGGGATGTTTCTTCAGAGAGAAATGAAACTTTGAGTTCGATTTCTTTTTCATTTGATAAATTGGCTGTTACAAATCAATCCAATGGGGCGGGGTATTATGATAGACCAGGTCGTTGCTGGTCCAGTGGCGTGAAATAGCCTGGCACCTATTGTTAGATATATGGGTATCATGTTCAGTTTTAGGAAACAGTAAAAAACAATGTTTTTTGGGAGTCTTATCAAAATTGATTAGTAGCTTCAAATCCTGAGTTACAGCGTTCATGGGGAAAGTTTGCTCTGTAAACGGCGCTACATGAATTGTCTTTATTATATTTTTTTGGTAAGACGTTAAACATGTCGATGAATTGCAAATTACTGAGATTTTTTTGGAGTTCAACTTATTGATGAAATTGAACATGTTTTTAAATTCTTATTAAAAAAATCTTTTATTTTCATACAATTTGCCCTCAGACACTTTAGCTGATTTGAAAACAGATAAAAAATGTTACAATATTTTTTATAAGGGCATAAAGATAAATTACTGCGACCATTAGATTAGGAATTTTCCCGCGTCTACAAGTATTTAGAATAAAATATTTGGTAAGATAACCGCAGAAAACTTTCTAAGAGAAAACGAATTACAAAGGAACCTTTGTAGATATTCCAATATGTGATAGTGCCACACTCGATTTTAAGTAGAGTGTACTATAAATGTCTAGTTTTCATACATAATAAAAAAAATATTATCCATAAAAAGGTTGTCTTAAAGTGCATATCTCTAACACTTTGAGGTAGACAAAGATCGATCCAACTAAAATATTACTCAAAAAACGAACGTTTAACAATAATTAAGATAATCTACGAGTATTAATAAAATGAGTGTTGCAATAACAAAATAAATAGGTTTAAATGACGATGTTGGATAATGATTTTATTTTTAATTAACTTTTATATCTGAAACCAATTGAAAAATCGAAAAACATCCGCGATAAGAGGTGGACATTTTTTTTTTTGTTTTTAATAGGCAATTCACTCAAACTAGAATAATTTTTCCCATTCAATTCAAGTCATTAAATAATAATATGAGTCAGTGTTATAAAACTATTATTAAAAAATCAATTCTAGACAATTTAAAGTTTCAACTGATTAAGCTTATAAAAATTAAAAATTGATCTTTAAACGGAAAAATATTACGAAGGCAGAAACAGGTAAACTTATTCATTTCTTTAATTAAATTAATTCGTTTTAATATTATTATCATATAATATAGGTATTTCAATATAAACAAATATAAAATAAACTTACATGCAATGTTCTCCGCCATCTGTGACAGCCGCCCAATCGATTAACGCTCACATTTGGTCATGTGTGAAATGGGCCGAAATTATTCTACAGTTTTGTAAAGGCAATAAAAGTTACAATGAGCGCATTAGCATAAAATGTAGGCGCGTCCGCTCAACGCGCCGTTTACCTGTTCACAAATAAATTACACCCGGTGCTATAGCGCAATTACCCTGCCTGCCTGCCGACAATGGATTGCCCCTGTCCCAAAGCGGTATTATTGTCATCAAATTTTTATTTTAATAATGATTCAACAAAAAAAAAACAACAATAAAACAGAGTTGGAATATGTTAAGAAATGTTATAAACACACTGTGTTTGAATGATCAATCGCTTGCAGGGACAACATTTTAATTTGATTTAAATATGTCTATCTTTATTTTTTTACGCAGAGCTAGTGCTTTCAAGTCGTTATAATGGTTAACAGCTGCCGTTTTTACGTAGAGCTAGTGCTTTCAAGTCGTTATAATGGTTAACAACAGCCGTTTTTACGCAGAGCTAGTGCTTTCAAGTCGTTATAATGATTAACGACTGCCGTTTATACGCAGAGCTAGTGCTTTTAAGTCGTTATAATATGTTAGTGATAATGATAGGAGATCCCTTGTTATCGAGTATGATTGTCAACTATCTTGCTGATTAAAGAGGCCTGCGCGTATATTGGTTTATTGTGTGCAAGCTGTTGTACTTCGGCGAACACGCAGTCTTGACAGCTCAAACCTGAAATTTCAATGGTAATAAGATCAAAGCTCCAGGAGGATTTACTTTTCCTATCTTTATTTAACAATCTTTAAATTTTAGGGCGAGTGCTTCCAAATCTAAAGGCCAACAACAGCCGTTTGATGATATTGATAGGCGATTCCTCGTGATCGAGTATGATTGTCAACTATTTTGGTGATTGAAGACGCCTGTGCGTGTATTGGTTTATTGTTTGCAAGCTGTTGCACTTCAGCGAACACGCACACATAGTCAAACACGAAATTTATATGGCAATGCGATCAAAGTTTCAAGACGATTGGCAGGTTTTATCTGGTGTAGCTTATACTAGGCATTTTGCGTTGCTTAATAACAATATAATAAATTATGATAAACTGCATCTAAACAACGCAGAAACATAAATTAAGATATACTATTATAACGGTCTAAGAGTAAAACCAGGAGTAAATCCGTAAGAAACGAACTTAGGACGCCCTGTTGCTGAGTGGTCTTAGATCTCAGTCACTAGTTAGCAATTTACTGATTTTAAAAAGGAGCCCTATTTTTATTATTAAAATTTACGGTTGATTTCGGTCATTAGAAAATACAAAGGTACGTTTTACAATTTTATTGCGCATCAATGCAAAATATAGTACAAGATGTTACAAAGTATAAACTTTAACATTATTTATATAAAATTATAATCAAAAGAAGCATATACGTATACATACTATCACATACACAAGATTATAGCAGGCCAAGGCCCAGGGATATATCTTACGCATGGAACGGTTCTCAAAAAGCAACACTCACTTAAAAAAATCGTTTAGAAGAAAAAAACAGAAACAAAAATTCTCTATACATAAAGAAAAACATAATAATTCTCACAAAAATATGAATCGAAACCCTAATCATATCAATAAACAATTTGGAAAAAATGAAAAGACAAATCCCATGACATACATAATTAACAGTTATACGAATTAAAAAAATATATTTACAAAATGTAGAAACCAAGATTACAAAATAAAATAAAGGCGAATTCATGCACCAATATTCAATCATGCTCAAAGCATAGTAAAAAAAAAAGCTATAAATAATATATAATTTAAAACTTAGATGAATATGTCAATCAGAATCGTCGAGTATAAATGCAAAACAATGGTAAACCCCCTATATTTTGTAGATATACAGAATCACTTCACTAGGACAAATCACCTGCAACGAAGTGGTTTTATTTTTTGATAACGATTTTCATATATTTGTCCTAAAGACAATACTTACAATCCTAAATACAATACTTAGCACTTACTTGAAACATTCATTGTTAAAAATACCACGATACGAGTATCTCAATAATGTATTAGAAAATCTTGGCACAAAGAACTACATGTTTGTCATCCCTAATGATATATAAACCAAATGCATCGTGTTATATTTCATCTTCACTCAAAGAATAAAGGATTATTCTAATTGTATTGACTGATATACTTCACATGACGAAAATACAGCAAGGAGACAGCAATTAATGACCTGGATTCTGTAGGATGGTGTAAAAAATCTAGCAGCGTTAACGAAGGATAGAAGAGCTTGTAAAGAAGTAGTTTATTAAGCGTACGTTTCCACAGATTCACAAGGTGAGGAATGTCTCGCTGTTCAGCGCTTATCAGATCATGAAATGGCCCTATGTTCAAACAGAGATTGCCTTTTGGCCTTCCCAGTTCCTTGCTCCTCCTTCGCATTGTTCAGTATTATTACGCCGTCAGGCTCTGAAGAAAGGTATAGATCGTTTAGCCTAAAGAGTAGTTTTGCAATAGTGTGAGTAACACTCTCTGTATTACACAACTTGTGTAGTAGTATTGGATTTAGAATGCCACACGATTGGTTCGCGCAGAGCGCACGTTTGTATTGTTGTGAAAATACTCGGTGATTAGAAAAACACTACCACGTCGAAATTAGGAAAGGGAAAACCGCTTTCGGGCCAAGCAAAGGAGATTGTTTTAAATGTTGGTAATGATTGATAATAATTAGGGATCGGTCGAAAAGGTGCTGCAATCTATCAGTGCGATTTTTTTAATGTAATGTATAATTAAAAAAAAATCGAAAGCTTAGAATGTACTTTGTTGCCCATAACTTAAAGTTTCCTAGAATTTATTGTAGTATCACTCCATCCACTATTATTTTAAAACTGTATTATTTGGCATTGTAATTATGATACATTAATATGATAAATAAAAATAATAACTTACATACAATAATAATTGAATTTTTATGTGCAATCTAATTAAAGCTGACGAACAATTTTACTTTAAAATACTTGTACTTATATTTATTTTTAATCTTCAAAAATTCCATTATTGTTATTTAATGTTTCCTAGAATCTGCCATGCCTAAACCATTAATATGTTAAATAAATTTACTTTAATTTTTTGTTTTATGACTATTATAATACAATTTAAGCTCACAGCATTTTTAATTTATTCTACAAAACGTGTATGTTCATTTCAATGTTTGAATATAAAATATTATTTTTATATTTTTTTTGTTCTTTCACTTCATTAAAAAAATTTACTGACAAGTTTTTGTAAACGCGCTGTTACTCACACTTGCCAAATGACTCTTTAGGCTGAACGATCTATTATATATCGGCTGCCGTAAAACTCGCACCCTCGCTGGCTTATTTTAAACGGCAACTTAAAAATATTACATCCCTCTTCGACGACGAATGTATTTCTCTATATTGTTTCTTTTCACGTCTTCGTTCTCCTTTTCCAGTCTTAGGTGATGTTTGAATATATTTTGTTTTGTAACGCGTTAAGCTTGTTTTTTTTTCATTTTTATGCGTGTCGAGATAAATAACACTATAACCTTACACCTAGCAATTAACATAAGTTGACGTATTTATTTAATGATTGGTGAGAAAAGATTAGCATTTGGCAACAAAGTAATTAAGTATCATTTTCGTTTTACTCAAGGCTACTTTGCAATCAACCAATGAAATTGAGCTCTCTTAAAAATAAATTGTATGGAATATATCATCATGTCCAAAACGCATAAGATACCCACACACACATCAAAAAAATATGAGACGATTGTATTTGACTCGCCCTTAAGCGTTTTACGTAGAGCCCTGTCGGTGTGAACTCTTCGACAGGACATAATCAGAATCGGAGGAACTTCACGGATGGTAGCACATTGATTGCCGTCTACCGTAAAAGCTTTTGGGAATGACACATGATATAAATATACTCCGTTCCGCTTGTCAGCGGCCGACTATTAAGTGTTTATTGTTGTTTAAAGTGCGTGGAAGGTAAATATGGACTGGACATCGATGGAGTTGTCGATAATGCTGTTGGAAGTTACCAAACAATAGACTTAATAACAATGGATATCGATATACACGTACTTTAAAAGCGTAGATTATATCTAAGGTAGCTAAACGTTTTAAATAGTAATCGGATAAGGTTTGAGATCACCTGATCACTGTAGTAAGATAAGTAGAGTCGTTTATTTACAAAATCATCTAAAATACTTATTTTATTTATTTCATTCATAAGTTTCTAAACGTTCGAGATATGGGTGGTGATATGGGTACAGCTTTTGGAAGCGGAAGAACGGACATTTTGAAGATTCTGTAGTTTGTACGGCTGTTGCTTCATACATACCATAACGCCGTTTCCATATCGGGATAGGCCAAAAGGAGACAGTACCAAACTTTCCTATCGCGACACACATCTTTTGCCTCTTTTACATCCATACACCTTATCATACAGCTCCCACGATTTGTCTGACTGCTTTCAAAATATGATATACTTAATCCAGCCACACTTTCCCTGATCTTCCTTAACCACGCATTCCAATGAAATGTGCAATATATATTTATTTTCTTCATTAATTTGTCCCAGTGTCCAAACCATATTTGAGTAATATCTTACTCAACGCATCAGCGTTGTGTTCCTATCATCCCTGATCTCTTCATTCCTTATTATGTAATATACCTATATTATCACATGTATTCTTCCTAGTGAACGCATTTCTTCAGCATTTATTCGGTTCATTTCAATTTAGCTGTTGCTTCATAACATCCATATAACAAACATCCACCTAATCCATACTTGGAAAGATCAGACTGTAGAACAAAAACTTGTTAAAAGTTGGCAAGAATTTTTGCAACACTTTAAGGAAATGAAGGCTAGAGTATATTTGATTATAAGAATTCGTATTAAATTCCTTATTTGAGCTTTTTAATATGATTTTTCATGGTAAAATAATACTTATTTCTCATATCGAAAGAAAGTAAGACGACCTCCGTGGCCTGGTGGTAAGACACTTGTCTGCCGATCCGGAGTTTGCGGGTTCCATCCCCGCTGGAACCCAGATTTTTTTTAATAGGATTCCAATCTGGTTAACACTTAGGGCCTATAAAAATATCTTTCTGGTTAGTTGGAAGAGATTGCCACATGGCAATAAACTCGCCAGGTTAAAAAAAAGTGTTTATCTGCCAATGAAGTCCTAGGATTTATAATAAAGTCTCGACGGTATTTAGAGGTGGCGCTGTTACGAGATCCCTTCGTAATTCATTGATTCGCAGTAGATTAGAGTGCGACTCAATCATATGGAATTCAAGAGGAATCTAGAGATCTGTAGAGCGAGTCCAAAAGAGATTTTGCATCACCTTTTTTCGAGGGAATATGAATTTTACCCACGATTCAATACCAAAATGTTTGATCGGTATGCTTCAATATTACTTCATATGCATTAGAAGATATCTACAATACAAACCTATGCGTAACATTTACAGTTTACTCTTTGTTAATTGACAAACTTTTGTTTGTCAATGAACAAAGAGTAAACTGTATGTAACGGACAATTATTTAAGCTATCGTGAATTACGATTAATGTTACCGTATTTTGAACTGATCTATTGAGAGCGTCACCACTCGCATATGGAATGACCTTTTTAAACGAATTTTCCGTTATTGATATGTTGCATATCTCAGTTGATAGATTGAGGATCGAGCTCATTACTTAACTTTATAGACATAATTGAGCCACTTCACAGGGAAATATTGTATAAATAATAGTTGTTCCTATGGTTAGCATTTTTCGACTTTTATATTTTTAATTTTGTAATTGTGTTATGTATTTTATTTTATGTAAGGAGGTTTAATCTGTATCAAATGAAAAATATGATAAAATAAACAAATAATAGAATATATCCAACCAAAATACATTATAAACTTAACAGTCTACATTAAAAACTTAAACTAAATAAAAATATCTTAAGTCAAATGTGTTACTATCACATATCGGAAGATCTACTCGTACAAGGGTTTCTTTGTAGTTTATATTTCTTTGGTAAGTTTTCTGCTGTTTTTTTACTAGATGTGTTTTTGAACACATATGCAGATGTAAGGAGGTTCTTAAACAAATTACTGCAGCCGCTACCTTCCTATGCTTACACAAAAAAAATTATTCTGTCAATAATACTGGGTTCACATCCCGAATAAGAGCGCCCTTAAGGGTGGTCTACAATTGCCCTTTTTAATAAGATAAGGAATCGAAACGACGAAATTCAATTAACGTATCAACAACAAGATTTAGAGATTGTGCATTTTTTTATCTTGCTGATAACTGTAAATGTAAAACTGAAATCGAGAGAATAATGGGTATAGTGACAAGTACTTATCGTCATTACTGAGTCTTGTAGTCGAGGATTCCCTCGCCATTCTAATGCCAATTTAGTTGGAAAGGGAAGATGTGCCGTGGAATTTGTTTTTTAAGTGAGTGAGCCGCTGCACACCAGCAATCGCATCGGTCATACTGGATCTGATGGCACTCCGAAGTTAAACGATCAGAGCTGCTTTTTTTTAGAAAGAACATACGCGACATAAATCATAGGTATCCTCGAATACTTACGGGAAATGGCTGTATTATTCGAAGACCGCACGGCCATGCGCCGCTGTCAAGGATGTGCTAGTCATCAATAGAGCCGATAATAAAATATTTATTGTACAATATAATATTATATTTTTAATGTCATTAATAGAGGGTATTACTCCCAAGTTGAAGCACCCTTGAAAAGAGTCTGCTCTCTAAACGGCGCCTTAAAAATTGTCCTATTATTTTTGTAATAATCCAAGCTAAATCAAACATTCTACACTTTAATCTAAACCAAACAAATAGAATTGTTTAGATGTTCATACTTAGAGAGGTGATAGAGATCTGCGACAGACTCAGGGTTGACCCTTGCACTAGTATCTCTCTCCCATCCAAATCATCCCATCCATTATCCACCCCCACGCACGAGTATGTGGGGAAACGGGTGTCTGCCCATTCGCAATGCTCTCGCAAAACATTTTTATCGGCTGTAAATCGATGCCCGACAAATGTAATGTCCCCCTGTATCGACACAACACTGGGATGTTTAACTTTTGTGTCCGTGGAGAAATTAAATTAGATAAAAATAGTGTTTTTGCTTTTTCTCATATCTAAAAGCTTGACATATGCGGACGTGTGTTATTTGGATATTACGAAGGAACAGCTAGACAAATTACAGCTGTACAGCATTGCCTAAATGTTTTGAGATTTATTTTTAACCTAAGAAAGTGCGATCACACCACTTCATATCAGAAGGAGCTGAAGTGGCTGAAGGTGAGATCTGATATCGACTCAAAATTCATATACTGTCAATATTGTATCCTTAGCTGTCCCGCTGCCTCTTCTTATCTCGTCGAGAATGTTCAGCATCCTTTCGATTATGGACTTGCGCTACGCTCAAACAGATATTGTTTGCTGGATGTCCCAGTTCCTCCATTTTTTACGTCGTCATTTACTGTCCATACAGTGATACTCGAAAACCAGTTACAAACTAATGTTAGGTTCGCTCCGTCATTGGCATGTTTTCAAAATAGACTGAAAAAAACGCCTAATTTCAGTCCCTAATATAACGAATTTCATTCCTGATTTCTCTTTTCTCTTCCTCACGTCTTCCTTTTCCTTTGATTCATATCTCAATTTTATAATAACCAGAAATACAATAAGTAAATGCTACCTTTCGAGAAAACCAGAATGGAGAACTTTTAAAAAAATCTAGGTTCCAACGGGAATCGAACCTGAAACCCCCGAGATGGTAAACAGATGTCTTTCTAAATAAGCCCCGGAGGGCGTAGAATTATCGATAAGTAATCAATCAAAAGTTTCAGCTTTAAATTCATGGAACTTCATATTAGAATATTAAATAATAAATTATTTTGTGATTCAACTAACTACATTAATCCCCGCTACACGTGTTTCTACCTCATTCTGAGATAAGACATAAATAATAATCAAAAGATAATGTATACAGCAAACTCTCCTCCAGATTTTTCTAACTACAATTCGATTAATATTATTATTATTGAAATGTAATTAGTTAAATAACAAAAGTGATTTACTGTTAAATCTCTATTATCAAAGATTAATTAATTTTATTATAAAAATTAGAAAATCTAATAAGATCATCTCTGGGAATTGACACTTTTAGACCCTTCTTCCCACTTAGTCTCCTGATAAATTGTTTACGATAGAAACGGGATTACTCTCTCCCGGTCCGCGTGGCCCAGGATCATCTACAGCCAGGATCTTAATTGATCTTCTATGACGAATCCTTATCTGATGGGCGCCAAGTATCTGAGACGATCAATAAAAACAAATAGTACGTACTCAATGCAACTCAGTTTCTTAGACTCGATGAGTAACATAATATACTCTCCCTAAGATTGGAAAAACCAATCAACATTTTTTAAAATTATTTAGATTTACTTCTTAAAAGTTTATTTTGTTGTATCTACATTTATAAAATGTTATCAATTATAATATTAATATAAACTAAATATGACTCGGAGTAAGGAGAGAGAACAGATCTCTATTTTTTTTGTCCAAGTTTTGTACAACTTCCTCTACATTCATACATAATCTTCTATTATTCATACTTCTAAACTCAAGTTCTTTCAAAAGCTGGTCCATTTGATCCAGACATATTTTCCTCTGTCTACTTCTTTCACATACACCTCTACTTATGGTTTGTATACTGGTTAAGTAATTCTTTCATCATTCATTCTTTCCACATGCCCACAATTTTCCTCTGTCTACTTTTTTCACACACACCTTATACTTATGGTTTGTATACTGATTAAGTAATTCTTTCATCATTCATTCTTTCCACAATTTTCCTCTGTCTACTTCTTTCACACACACACCTTATACTTATGGTTTGTACGAGTATACTGGTTAAGTAATTCTTTCATCATTCATTCTTTCCACATGTCCACAATTTTCCCCTGTCTACTTCTTTCAGACACACCTTATACTTATGGTTTGTACACTGGTTAAGTAATTCTTTCATCATTCATTCTTTCCACATGTCCACAACTTTCCCCTGTCTACTTCTTTCAGACACACCTTATACTTATGGTTTGTACACTGGTTAAGTAATTCTTTCATCATTCATTCTTTCCACATGCCCACAATTTTCCTCTGTCTACTTTTTTCACACACACCTTATACTTATGGTTTGTATACTGGTTAAGTAATTCTTTCATCATTCATTCTTTCCACATTTCCACAATTTTCCTCTGTCTACTTCTTTCACACACACCTTATACTTATGGTTTGTACGAGTATACTGGTTAAGTAATTCTTTCATCATTCATTCTTTCCACATGTCCACAATTTTCCCCTGTCTACTTCTTTCAGACACACCTTATACTTATGGTTTGTACACCGGTTAAGTAATTATTTCATCATTCATTCTTTCCACATGTCCACAACACCACAAAGTAGCTTTCTTCATCTTACTTCAAACATCCATTTTATCCATACTTATTGTAGGGAACATAAAAATTATATTCCTCTAATATTGCGCGACGATGGAAATAACATTGCCGTACTTTTAATATGAGTAACGCTTAACTATTGGATTCTTGTTCCAAGACTACAATGCCGTAAAAATATTTTCCACTTATAGATCGATTTTAATTTTTTGAACCTTATCAGTTGAATTTTGAAATTGTCTAATTTTTTTTTGATTAGTTTTATTATGTTGTCTCGTATAATTAGTTGCATAGTGACTTTCATTTGGTGGCACAAAACATCCTAGTTTGGGTGGATTTCCGATTTAAAAAAGTTCAATATGGTGTACATACTAATATCGCATAGTTACCATCTGTTCTATACAATAAATATCTAAGGAATGTTTTTTTTGTATTATTTTCACAAAATATTTATGTTTTTTATGTAGTGGGAAGATCACACTTCCGAGACATATTCTATTATATTATAGTTAAAAACGAATCAAATAACTATAGAAATTTCTCAGGATATCAGTACTAATCAAAGTCTCGCGATATTCTAATTATAAAACCTGTCTGTATCAGTCCAATGATATTTACGAAACATGGTTAGTAAATAAGTGTCTGGCATCATAAGTAACCCCCTAATCATGGAAGTGGTTACACGATGTAACAGTTCCACCTTCCTTGTACATTGATGATGGATTGGTGGGGATATTCGACTGTAGAATACACAACGTACACTTTTTAATTTTGGAATAGAGGTAATTGCGTTCCGACCAGGAACTGAGAGAATTTATATTGAGTTGTAATTTTGTACAATCTTGAACCGTCATTATTGTCTTGAAAATCTTCAGATCATCAGTGAACAACAAAAATGTTTGATATTTTACGCTTTTTTTCACTTTCAGTGATGATTATCCACGAAACGATTTTTTTAGTTATTCCAGCTTTTTTAAAAATGATGTTCTTGAACACCTTAGACGGATTTTAAAGTGTAAAGTCTGACAAGAGCATGTACGGCTACATTTTTTCCTGGAAACCGTTAGAAGGTAGATTCAAATGTGAACAGATAGCAAGACCCTACCCCCAAGATGCTGTGTATAGGAAAACTCAGTTGTCGTTCGACCTTGCACAAGAACATATTTCACCATGAGAGCCGCGTACGCATCATGTAGTATGTGTGTATTTTTTTTTAATGACTCTTATCCCAAATAGTTTTTCAGGTTTCGCCGTACACGTTCTTCCCAAACAGACTGTACAACACAATAATTAAAAAAATTAGAGAAATATGTATATATGAGTACATATATTTAAAAAAGAATTGGCCAAATAGTTCCTTATACCCCTGATTTCTGGGAAGTTATTTGAGGGAAATCACCGTGGAGTTAAAACCGGCGACCTTTCACACGGAAGTCCGGCGCGTTACAGTACAGTCATGCACCTTGTATACTCGTATAATATATGACTCGATTTTATTATGTCCACTGAATTGTTTGTTTTGGCTACAAAATCCCACCCCTCTTGTGTGTGATGCCCGCATCCATCAAAACATTACCTTCGCTTCATCAGGTTGGGGCTGTCCAGGACACTGCCCCTATGGAGACCAGAAACGGAACTCAGAAACTCCTCGTCCTTTACAACTTGCCACCTCCGTTACCTCCACGTTCTGCACACAGCAAGTAAATCCATGATATATGTCTTATCTTAATTTTATATATATTTTTTTTTTAAATCGATGGTCGCCGAGTTTTAAATTATTTTCAATGTATCAGTAGATAAATAAGTATATCTACTGATACAATAAATATATGTGATGTAAAAATATTCAAAGCAAATTTAATTGAAATTTTTTATCCTCTAAATGTAGACAATATTCATAATGTGATTGATTCTTGTATTATATCTTGGCAGATTTTCCTATCTCGATACACACATTTCGCTTTCTCTACATCCATATAAAATATCTGATAATATTCGTATTATATATAGTTAATGAATTATAGATAGTGGAAAAAAATCATGAAACGAGTATTTCTAAATCAGATTATTTCAAAGTCATTATAAAAATCTAAATATTTTTTTACTTGTAACCACGAATGCGAGGGGAAATAAATTATATTGTAATAGAACCCAAAAAACTTTATAGTTAACCATTATTACAAAAATTTTAAAAATTCCCCATGTTCCCCTTTGAAATGTCAAATTAGCATTACTCCAGGAGTGATTTCCGTGCGGACGTATCGGAAAGTGTACGAAAATATTTTGACTGATGCGGTGGTGCACGCTGAATGTCAGACCTGTGTGGAATGTTATACCGGAATATCCTTCCACTCAGTGATACGCCCTCGGCAATCATTTGCTGACATATTATCTATTTGACTAAAGACAAAGAAATGAATCCAATAAAATGCAAATGAGTTCTTTAAAACGCAAGTTTTCATAGGGCTGCACTCGCGAGGTATGACTTAGTATTTCCAATGCACCAAAAGACTATTCTGTTATGTTATTACTTAACTCAAAATGTTTCAGCTTGAGAATCATTTTAAAGGGATCTATGTACTATGATATTAACCTATAGAGAATATGGTTGCAGAAGCGAGATTGAGATAGACTGAATATACGATGTGTATGGACGATCGCAGACTCCCAGCACGTGTCCTATACGGAAGAAGTAAGCAAGTGAAAAACCAGTGGGCAGAAGAAGAGCTGTCTGCAAGAGTCGCTGACTTTGTTGCGGGGCACCCGAACACTGGAAGCAGATGGCTTGTGATCATGGAAAGTGAAGAGCTCCCGGTTCTAGAGCTTATGGCGCCTCAAGAGCTAGACGTATAAGAATGATGAATTCTGAAAGTTGTATTGTTATTTGTTAAATTCTTTCATTAATTTCATCAAAATTTATATTGTATATTATTATATTTCGTCATCATAGTATCCTCTTATAATTTATTATAGTTGTTTTTAAATTCATTAATCTCTGCAAGAAGCTTTTAAAACAGTAATCTATAGGTAACGTACTTATCATCAACACTTTAAATTATTTTCTTCTTTATGGTATTAAAACAATTCATCCAAAATTTTAGCAAATAAGTGTTTATGTTATTTTAATGTGACGAATTTAAAGTAGTTGTTATTTCAAAATCAAAATTATAAATTTTTATTTAAATATACTTGTACCAATATATTTTTCTTTTCGCAAAAATTTTTGTTTGTTTAAATTATGTGTTTAAGTTTTGGTGTGTTTTTCTATTTTGCAATTGATTACGATTGTTGGTATGTTTAAATACTCGTATTTATTAAATTGCTATTTTGATTTGAATTTTACTTTTGTTTTTTTTTTGTTTTGTAGAGACTGCGGCCGTTAAAGATGAATAAATAGATATTAAATAAAAAAGTATTGACTGAATTTACTATAAAGTGTAGAATATTTATAATTGTGTCAACCCTAAAAATGATTGGATCTCCACGGGCCGGGTTAACTCGTATTTGTATGACATAAGCCGGTATCTCCGTGAGCGCATTTAGCTACAAATTCAAATTTCCATGGGAAAGTCCAGATGTGTGGGGAAAAATGAAATGTCAGATGATTTCGGCAAATTTCACCCTAATGAAAATTTGACATTCTGATGGATCAGCCACAGGACATACTCAGGTAAGGGCACAATCTCTTTCATTTCTCTAAATGTTGTATCATGGAGAAATTTTATTTTTGGACGTCTTTCCTATAAAAGAGTGTTAGTTTAAAAAAAAACTTATGGTATGTGGATTATGGAAGAACGACACACACGGCAAAGAGTCAATTAAATGGATGACATAACTTAATTACTCTTAACTTTTAAACGTCAAACTGTAGAAAATAGAAATGACGAAGGAAAACAAAAAAAAACTACAGAAGTTTCAATACATAATATGATTGATTCACAGATACCCCAGAAACACATTCATAGAAGAATCGAAAAGCGTTGCCACGACACTCATTCAGGCTAGTTGGACCAGGGTCCTCCCTGAAATGGTATCCCAGTCTAGCTCAAGTATGTCTTCACACAATCATTTCAACTACCAACTCCAAGTTCTTTTTCACAATTCCGTTATATATTTTTCTCTTGGCTTCGCTTTGAACACTAATGAACCAACGTTTTGGAATACGTTCATCTGATAATCACACACGTCGTAACCAAGTTAACTGAATTTTTTTCAATTTAATTTAGAGAGTTAGGGGATGAACTCCTGAATCTCCCAGTGTCTATCCACATGTAAACTTCATATGTTATATTATATGGTATTTTTAGCAAATACTTCAATAAAATCAGTGAAGATTTAACGTATGCATTTTTAAATTCAGACCGCAGAAGCAAAAAAAATACTATTTTTTCGGTTTTCAATAGGAAACCAATTTCATTCTACACTTGAATAAAGCAAGTTTAGTATGTATGACATATTTAATAGAAGTACTATGGTGTAGGGTTTCATTGTTTGTTCTCATCTACACATTAGTTTGTATAGTAGTAGCCTAGTTGTTTAGACGCTTGTCTTCCCACCGGAGGTGTCAATTTCAATTCCCGATGGTACCTAAAATTTTAATTGAATAAAAGCTCGTTTTGTTCTTATTTTGCTCTATGTGCGGTTGTATTGCCAACACAATGAACTATGAACAAACTGCCTACTCCAATGATTATTTAACCGATGACACGATTAATGGGACCGACGACACTATTTTCCCCCAGATATGCTCGTCAAGATATTAGCATATCCAATTTGAATATATTAGAGCGCACCATACGAATGAGCATTTTGTTCCTAGAATAATATTGTATTTTATTATACTTCAATTATATACAGTACATCTTGGTGGGTATATTACAACGTAGAAACCTCTTCCAACCAATCAGAAAGGTGTGAAATAAGTCTTAAGTGAATACCAGACTAGAACTGATTTTTTTAAAACCTGTGTACCAAAAGGAATCGAATTTACAACTAAGAAATTATTGTTTTTTTAAGATATTAAATAAATCACCTATAGTCTTAATTTAATATGAAAGTTTTCTTTTATCTGTATTTTATTTTTATTAAAGGTAAAGAATATCCAATTTTAAGAGTTTCTAGATTCCTTTCCACCCCTCCAGCCCTGACATCGCTCCTGATTATCCACTAGGGTGGTTGATTGCACCCCTGTTTAGCCATTTGTCAGATGTTCGTGACGTTATCACGATATTATTTATAAAACAAAAGAAAAATTACATTTGTTTTTAATGTCGGCCAGGAATCGTACGAGACTGATGTTTCATGACCGACCGTGAAGTGTAGGTAGTTGTTGGTTGACTGGTGGAATTGACGCGAGACAGACTTAATGAGATTTCGCTTCTGTGTCATGTGACATGATAACAAGGGGAGATATATTGCTGAAAATATTTTAATATTATGAAAATACTCAAAAATTAACGAGACAACGTCTTAGTACCAGCGATATATGGTGGAAAAGGTTGTATTCCACTTCCGTTGTATACAGTACAACCTTTTGATCTTATTACCATGTTTCGAAGCCTGTTTCTTTAACCGTTGAGTTAAGTTTCATAGAGATATATAATTTTATCTACTTAAATTTTATAGTTATAATGCAATAGAAATGCGTGCACGAAGAATAATACGAACGGAAGTGATTAGGGATAAGACTGACGTATTGAGTAATATGAAATAGAACACTTTGTGATGGTTCATGCTTATGGAACGAATGAACGTAGAAATACTAACAAATCAAATATACTGCAAATGTGAGTGAGAAGGCGGAGTAGAGGAAGACCGAAGGAAGTATGGCTACATCAAGTTAATGATATTTCGAAAGAAGGAAAAGTAATTAGTAACAGAGTTCTATGAGAAGGTGTATGGATGTAGAAGAGGCGAGATATATGTGTTGAGATATAATAAAGCACTCTATCTATCTCAGCAGGGAAATATATCATGGTATGTATTATGTATATAATATGTATATTCTAACAGTATACTTTCGATAAATATGCTGTATCAAACTTTCACTGTATGCAGTATAATCTGGTAGGCTTATTGTCATGTGGCAATCTCTTCCAGCTAACCAGAAGGATGTCAAAGATATCAAACTGGATTTTTTTTATCAATGTTCCATTTAGGCCGCGGATGTCGTTTAAGGTTAGCATGTATCATATAGAACATGTTAGCAGATCTAAGCTCACCCGATCAACAAAGATCTTTATACAAGCCCACTGACACAAAAAAGACGATTGAATAGACCAAGGTAGAAACTTTCAGAAAGCGTGCAGCATGTTCTTAAGTGGTTGGAAGTGGTAGAAGATAGTGGAAATGGTAGTTGAATGATCGACTTGGAAAAAATCTTCCGGGAAGCAAATGCTCTGTATGAGGTATTTGGCCACCTGAGGCAAGTAGGTATTGAAAAGTATAAAAGTATAGTAAAAAACACTGTTTCCTCTCGGCGTAGGCAAAGAAGAGAGAGCACCAGATTTTATTATCGCGACACGCATCTTTCACCTCTTCTACATCCAAACGTATTTCCATACAACTCCTGATTTATATGACTTTTGGCATCTCCTTATTTTCAAAATATCATTCACTTAATTTAACCATACTTTCTTTAATCATGCTCTACCATACATTATATTCAAATGTGCACTATATATTTGTTTTGTTAGTTTTTCTTCCATAATTCGTTTTACATGCCAAAACCATCTCAGATGCATGAGATGAACACTGATAATTGAGATTTTAATATTTGATTTTATGTATGAATTTTATATTTTTGTGTTGAAATCTTGACGAATCTCTTATAAGTGTTCTTTAATTAAAATAAATAATAAATCTGCCCCTTTTTTCATAATTATAACTTTGCTTTTTTTTAATTGCATTGAGTTTTATTAATTTCATTAATTAATAAAAGGATGTTAACTCTCTCACAATAATTCTGAAAAGTACCTAAGTAGTTTACGAAGTATTTAATAATTCTGGCAACACTCGCCTCGGTTAAACGAATTTGTCAATGTATTTTTCATAAGTTGTAACTTTTGACACCCTAATTATACTTTCATCACCTCGAAGCCGACCAACTTTGTTGGAAATGTACCTAATTTCGCGTCGTTTTTCTTGTCATTCAATTATACCAAGTGTCAAAATTTCATCGTTTCATTTTCGACACTCATTTGGGAAGGAATACTTTTGGAAACAATAATTTAAACTAGAAGACGGAATGTGTTCGTACTATAAAGGGCAAACTAAATTATCTCAGTTAATATATAAGATAGGAAAGAATAATAAACAGAATAGGAATCATTAAAGAGAAAAACATGAAAAGAAAGGATGCGGGCTAAACTCAAACCATCAACTTCTGTTTTCATGACAGCAACTTTACCAGTTACTCTACCGCATCAAATAGATTTCTCTTCAGAAAGCATCCCTTAAACGAGCCTAGGCCGCTTACTTCCTTTGTTTTTTATACTTTCATTGATCATTATTTTAATTGATAAAATATCCACAGGCTGGATATCACCAATATGGAAATGTCTCAAACAGTCAGATGTATTTCGAAGATACATTACAATTAATTATTTTTTCTTATTGAATATGCTGCCCATATAAAGGAATTTTTTTCAACAATACAGAATATTGATTATTTTGGTTTCGACATCTGCCCGTTAGATGTCATATTTATTATTACGACCAATATAAAATATCGTTTTGGTTTACGACCATTTTACATATTTTTATGTGATAGTATTTTATATATATTTTTAGCACACACCGTGCTTTTTTTGGTTAATATATCAACCAAGAAAGCGTGGTGTATACTAAAAAAATATATATAATACTATCACATCAATTATCCCAGTATTTTTACGACAATGAGAATAATTATATTAAACTTCCATTATATACAGTATAATCTGGTGGACTTATTGTTACATTGCAGCATCAAACCAACCAATAAAAAACATAAGAGGCTTCAAGTGAAAACCAAACATTTTTTTTTAAATATCATTAATCGAATTCCAACAGTAATCGAACTCGTCACCCCCTTCATCCTTCTTTTCCTTTGATTCATTACCTTATCATTGAAATAATTACTTGACTCTATTTCTTCCATTAGTGATATGGATTAGTAATTTATTTGTTTATTTAGGTCTAACTGTAGTTAGAAAAATATTTTTACTGTTTTTGTCTGATTTCATTGCCGTATCCGCCCATTGAACGTTGGCGACCATATTGGCTTACATTATTTTATTCACGCTTGGTTTAAAGAGGGGCGTTATTGATTTACCGAATCACATTCCTAAATTGCACATTCTCGAATCACATTGTCAGATGCGGTAAAAATATATACAATGAGTTGAACGTGTGACAAGTCGATGTATGACACAATCAGAAATGTTTTAATTAAGATGAATATGAGCTAAAAACGAATGTGTTAAGTAGAGTGAATAAAAGTATTGGGGTCGTTTGGACATGTTGAACGAAAGAATGTCGAACGACTATCTTAACTTCATACGAATGCTATCGTCTGTGTGAGTGATAGTTAAGGACGGCGGAAAATGAATAGTGGGACCAAGTGAATTAAATTTTGGACGTAGGAATAAGATAAACAAAAGGAACTGTATGAGAAGATATTTATACACTCAGTCACTAGTAATAGGGAGATATTGAACTAACTAAGTGACACTAGGGATATATTTTCGCCATCGTCTAGCAGTATGAGAAGAATCCTGGCTTATATTCCTACAAAAAAAAACTAATTAGTAGAAGACCCTCTTTGTAACTGGAGAAATCAGTGCAAAGAGGTCAATAAAGAAAATGTGTGTAGAGGAGACGAATGAAGCATGTTTTAGGAAAAAATATTATATTACCTACTTTAACAGGAAAATTTCGTATTGGTATATAAATATATCATATTCTTTGTAATTTGTTTTATCAAACACTGTTTATTCCACTTTTTGTAACGGTATAACCCTACCGGTTTCAAGTATTTCACCTCATCATCAGAGGAGCACAAACAAGACTTATTTGTGCTCCCTTGATTATGAGGTGAAAGCGTTCAGGGTTATGCAGTTACAAAAAGCGGAATAAACAGTGTTTGATAAAACAAACTACAATATCTTTAAACCTCCACAATGTTAATGCCTTAACTATAAATAATATACATTTATTCTTGGATTCATCAACCATGAAGTCTCCGAGAATATACGAGTATGTATTGACATATAATATTTTTTAACATTATTTTTTAAGAAATAGGACAACCTCTGTGGCTTAGTTGCTAAGAGCCTGTTCTCCTTTTTTTAATATTTCAGAACAGGTAAAATATGGGTTGGGTTTATTTTACATATTATATTATAGAATATTTTTGCTGTGCACATTACACCGTGGCAGATTTAATGTGTTGATCACTTCCAACCAATCAGAATGCTGAAGTCAAGTTAAAACCAGACGGGAACAAAAAAATGTTTTCCAACGGGAATCGATTCCATAGCCCACAGGTTGGAAGATGTGCATCTTACCAATTAGACCACGGAAGTCACTATATGTTCTTATATAACACTTTTTCGTTTTATTTGTAGTTAATGATTTATCACTTACAACAGTACAGAAAAAAAACTGCAATATGTATTTAAAGCAAAATGTGTTTACCTTAATAAACGTGACCTCAGTATAAACTGAAAACAGAAGAGAAAGGCATGTTGTACGAAAATGATACGTGCCAAAATATTGTTGTCACCCTCATCCACACTCCATCACGCCGTCTCCCTTACGGGGTGGGGTATGCAGAAAGTAGAGAGCGGCTAAACTTTCCTATCGTGATACACATATTTCGCATCTTCAATATCCATATACCTTTTCGTACAGCACCTATAATTCCTCGGACTTAATACATTTTCTTCTTTCAAAATATCGTACACTTTATCCCACCATACTTTCCTTAATCTTCCACTTCCACTGAGGTGCATGGCCGTGACGGTAACGCACTGGACTTCATGGGAAAGGTTGCCAGTTCGAACCCTGCGCTGTGCTACTCCCCTCGAACGACACAGGCATTTTTTTCCGCCTAATACTCGGGGGTATAAGGATACCTTTGATTTCGGTCATATATACTCGTATATTCTTTCAAAAAAAAGGAGAAAAAAACATGCCGGTTTGCTCCGATCGTCTCACTTCAGGTGTGCCATCAAATGCAGTACAACGGTGTGGTCTGTAAGTTTGTTGGTGTGCTCACTTAAAAAGAAAAAACTCCACGGCACAGCTTCACTTTCCAATTGCACTGGCATTGAAATGACGATGGAATCCTCGGCCTAGCAACGACAACGACAAATCTTCACATTTGAACTGTATATTTGTTTTTTTAAATTACTTCCTTTATTCGTTCCACGTGCCCAAACCATCTTTAAGTGGTCTTCTTCATCTTGCTCAATATATAAGCCTTAAGTTAAAACTTATCCCTAATCACGTCATTCAGTATTCTGTTATACATAGTCATCCCATATATTCTTTTAAGTGCACGCATTTCGACGGCATTCATTCACCTCTTTCTCGTCAATGTTTCTCTCCCCTACATCAAAGGTTCTAAAATATTGTTATTGATATATTTGAATCGAACAGTATTAAAATCTTGTCAGATTTTAATACTGTTCGATTCAAATATATATGTTTTAAAGCCCCATTGACTTTGTTTCTTCGCTACCCGCCATTCAATATTCTTCATAAGTCTTCCATCATCTGAAAAAATACGACCTAATTAGTACAATTCTTTAAGTTGCTCCGACCTTTCATTACTCGCCCATACATCGCATTTACTTTTTTTCACACTTGTTAATCACAATGTCTTTGAATTTTGCAACATTCATTCTCAAATATTTCTCCTTACATCTCTCACATAATTTACTTATCAAAGTCTGTAATTCATCCTCATTCTCTGCTAACACTACCAAGTCATACATAACATACAGCAATCCGCAGACGCACGCATTCACCTCTGTAGTCACTTTCGGTGACAGTATAACTGCTACACAAAAATAAAATAAATAAAACCAGAGTAAAGGGCCACTCTTTTCACTTGTTAAAACGTAATATCACTCAAATGTGACCATATGTTCCCGTTAAAAAGGTAACACAAAAAAATAGCGCGAACAGGTGTATAAAAGGGATCGGCCGCGCGCACAGTAGGGACCTGTTTCAAGCCAATTTATAGCCGCGTCCCGACACTTTATTTCAATTTAACCTTACGATGTGTTTAACTTAATCGAGGACATTAACTTAACTTACTTAATCACTGTACAGCAGCCATAAAATGTTCTCTTTCAACACTTGACCTTTCCAGGCAATAGACATTTTGTTACATTGAAAATGTATACAATCTGATTTTAATTTAAGACTATGTTCATGAAACTTTTAAATAAAATATATCACTGAAGTTTTAAGAATCCTTATAACTCATGATTAGGCGGGAAAATGCGTGTTGTTAATCGATGGGAGTATCACTGCGCGGGGTTCAAACCGGTGACCATTTGCACAGAAGTCTAGAGCGTTACCGCACGGCCATGCACCTCAATGTCATTATCAGAATCAAAAGGGTGAAATCGGAATTCATTTTTCAGTAAACGGATAAGTTAAACTGAGTTTGTTTATTTTTATAAATTTATTTTTATTAAAAGAACTCTACAGATTTTGTATTGTATTTACACTTTCGTTTATAGAGTACAACCTACCGAGTGTATTGCCATGTGGCAATCTCTTCCAACCAACTAGAAAAATGTTAAAGAGACCGTGAGGGAAAACCAAACTAGAATTCTTTTTTTACAAAATGTGGGTTCAAACTGGAATCGAACCCGCACCCCCCGAGTCGGGAGACATGTGTCTTATCAACTAGACTACGGAGGATGATATTAACACAAAACAGACCATTTATAAATAATACCAAGGATTAAAATCTCAATTACCAGTGTTTATCTCATGTACAGTTCCGTTATCTCAGCAGGTCAGTAAAAATGTTGAAGTACGAGGATATACCAATACCTACGTGTATACCTGAAAAAAAATCACTCACTGCTCAATCAATTTACCCACAATTCTAAAATTTTACAGTGTTGAACTCAATATGTCCACATCCGAGTCAGCTATCACATTGTAATCTCGGTATATAAGACACTCACTACTGGTTTATAGTAGCCGATGTCCCATATAAATGTTGCTACGGTAAACAAAGCAGGTAATCTAAGAGAACGAGAGATAACACTTAAAGCAATACGTTACCAACACGTTAGTGAGTTCACAAGACCATTCAAGTCCTTATAAAGAAATATAAGATCAAAGGTACATCTAAGAGCCTTAAGCTATTGAAGATCGAAAAAAGTAAATTATCACTGTACGACCCAAGAACATTTAGCAGCCCCTCTCAATGATACAAACACCTCAATACTCGTTGAATAGATTCAATCAAACCAACGTACAACCTTTAGTTAGGTTTCCATATTACAGATGCACACTCCATGTTGTTTCTTACCAATAAATTAAAAATATCATCAATAATAATAAATTATTGAATGGTTTTGTGATTCTCATTGGGAATCCCAGCATTCTAAAGAACTTCTTCACTATCTCGTTCACATGATAATCATCAATAATAATAAATTATTGAATGGTTTTGTGATTCTCATTAGGAATCCCAGCATTCTGAAGAACTTCTTCACTATCTCGTTCACATGATAATCATCAATAATAATAAATTATTGAATGGTCTTGTGATTCTCATTAGGAATCTCAGCAATCTAAAGAACTTCTTCACTATCTCGTTCACATGATAATCATCAATAATAATAAATTATTGAATGGTCTTGTGATTCTCATTAGGAATCCCAGCAATCTAAAGAACTTCTTCACTATCTCGTTCACATGATAAAAAATTACAAGACGAGTCGTAATATACACCAAGAGTAAACATAACCTTCAACACATACAACGTTAGAACATTTAGTGCACGAGTATATTCACAATATTTTTATTAAATTAAACTTTTTGAACATATAATATAAACTTATTTATAACTTTTTGTAAAATACGAACAATAAATTTTAGAAGTACTTTTCCGTTTACGTCATTTTTTATTAATTTATAACTTAGTGTGAGATGACAGTAGTGACAACTTACATGATCTAGTAGTAAAACGGTTGTCTGTCACTCGGAGTATAAGATTTAATTCCCGATTATGTTAAAAAAATAACCTAGGTTTATATAGTTATTTGTTGGTTGGAAAATCCACGTGGTAATCAGGCCGTCAAATTATAATTTATGAAAGACAATGTCATATAATTAATGGTTTTGCCATACGGCAATTTCTTCCAACCAATCAAATTTATGTTTTAAGAGAAAACTAAACTGGAATCCCTTTTTTAAATAATTGGCACCAACGGGAATTAAACCCGCAATCTCTGAGCTCGAAGACAGATATCTTACCAAATAAATGTATTGATACGATTTCATTATAACACCCAATAGCTGGGTATATTTGCATTAAACCTAATATGGTCGCAATGTTATTTATTTATATATATAGATGACAAGAATTTTTTTATTTAAAAAAATTATGAAAAAAACAACAGGTAATTTAAAGTAGACACAGCTTATATGGATCTGGGTTTGTTGCCTTTCATTTGCTGTCTCCAGTAAACTAGACTTTTGCCTGTATCTCACTGAGCAAAATATCAACGTGATTGTTCCGACAAACAAATATAAAATTAACGAACTCACCCTTTGTACACATTTTGACTTATTACCTCACAGTTATAAGTATTTACACATTTCACAGTTTTAAAGTAAAACCTTTACACAGAACACAATAATAATATAATTTTAATAAAAGAAAAAAATATAAACAGTCATTGTGAGAGCAGACTCTCTTCAATGGCGCTTATTGGAGACACAAAAACTTAAATACTATGGTAATAAATTCAAACTCTGTTGTAATCTAACAAACTATTGTTTTTTTTTCAATTTGTGTAAGAACTAAAGTGACGGGTGACAATAATTATGTTTAGAGTGGTTAATAATGTGAGATGCGTTGCCGCGCGGTAACGCACTGGACTTCCGTCCAGAAGGTCGTCGGTTCGAACCCCGCGCTGTGCTACTCCCCTCGAACGACACAGGCTCTTTTTCCGCCTAGTGTTCGAGGGTATAAGGATATATATGACTTCAGTCATTGTTCCGAAAATCACATCGTTTTTTTATGTTTTTATTAAAAATATTGATTAAGAAAAAAAGATCCTGAAACTTCTCCTTAAAAGAACCCCAATCTTCGCACGAAACTGCTCAAGTATAAAATATGCATAAACAAAGTGAATTTATTGTCATCAAGTTATATGCAATAGAGCCGCCTGAAGTCATCGTGCAAAATAAACAAGACGACACGACCATTACTTAAAGTAATAAAAAGTATTTTTTATTACTAAACTCGACTAGGATTTCTGATATTAATTTCGCAAGAGATATTCTTTACCCTCGCACTATTGTGTTGGCAACGGTCAAAAGCAGGTAATTGCAGTTTTCTTTAACAATTCAACAATTCTCTACATTTTTTTTAGCCAGCACATATTTTGCTTTTCAATTTACTTCATAAGAACTTTTATTTGTTCCAAAACAATTACTCCATTAAAGCGTATCAAAAATCGAAATATAAAAACATTACATCTCCTTTCACTGACATAGCGTTATTTTCCTGTTTTTTTTTTCATCACTCTTTTCTATGTTCCTTTTGTCCTCCTGACTATCATGAATATATAAATTCGTATTTTTTTTTATTCTTGGATTAAATATTAAATAAAATAAAATGAATAATGTCGGAATTACAGATTTCTAGTAATATTGTATATTGAAGAAATAAATATATTAAATACTTGGGACATAAATTGTTTTATAAGATTGTACTTGGTTCTCCTTAGTTGATGAACGAATTTGATTACTCGTAAAGTTAAATAAAAATTGTCATTATTGAGAAAAACGTCGACGGCATAGAAACAGTTCTTTTACAATAAAATAAGATTGCAAAACAGGGGAAATACCCAATCTAGTGGCCGCAGTCGCCTCCGCCATATCCTTACACTGAACTAATTTTAGTTTTTGCAATATTTTTAATTATTCAATAATATTGGGCTCGATTCCCAAATTACAGAGCCTTTGAGAATTGTTTGCTCTCTAATCGTGCTTTATAAATTGCCTTTCTATTATTATTATTGCTTTTGATATTAAAAAGAACTTAATTGACTGAATAGGAGAAATGGACGCAAAGCTTACGTATAGTCCTTTTTGTATAATGTTCTTAATTTTCTCGCCACCCTCCTAAAATATTCAGTGTCTTCCACTACGCTCAAGCAGATATTTCTGACTTTACCAGTTGCCAGTTATATTTTTTATGTCATCCTAACTGTCTATAAGTGAGACTCTGGAGCCAGTCACCAACTAATGTAATACTCGCTCCGTCATTGGCAAATAAAAAAAATCTGCTTCTTTGATGATGCCTTTAATAAAGTAAAAATGATACAATTAATAATGCAGACTGCAAATAGAGTAATTTAAAACTGCCCCTTTATGCTGCGTGACAATATTTTATATTGTCAAAGACCAGCGGGGTGCCACTGTATCCGAGTTGTCGCAGGGTTAAATGGTCCATGTAATGATCGCTAATACGCGGTCACTTTGTTATTCAATTTTACAAAAACACTCGAAAATTCATTTCAATTTAAGCTTTCCTTTCGAAAAATCGAAAATATCATAAATTAATTAATATCCAGACAACCATGCATGGAAATCGATCTCCATACCGAGTACGAATGTGAGTACCATGAACAAAGAATCAATTTGATTTCTCTTCTTGAGGAACGGTCTCTTGTTGGAGGTTGGTCACCATCATGGAAATATTTATCCTGTTCACCGCAACCCGGAACAGGATCCCTCAGTATAACTGCATACAAACCACTCTCGCAAGTTCTTAAGCCAAGAGATGTGACTTCATCCTCCACCTTGTTTACAATTTATTTATCCCTGGAAGATAAGTTACCTAATAATGTATCTTATGCCCCTCATTGTGTGGCCGAGTCACTGCAATTCGCGAACCTTTCTAGTTCCTTATACACACGAACAAGAAATTCCACATTTGTAGGGTCAGGGAATCTTGAGGAAACGTCTGCAAATCCTACGTATAGTTCCGTATTTATTTTACTTTGATACGAAATTCTATCAAACAACTAGAAGAAAAAAAGGTTTTTCATGTCCTATCTCGAGGCTCTCTTCAAACGGAATGATCCCAATTTATCACGAGAGCAACACTTAGGTCTTATTGGTGCCATGTTTCATCGAAAATTCATGTGGTCTATTTTCAGAAAGGAAATTTTTAATAAGAGGTGATTGAATTAACATTTTTTAGTTATTTATTATTTACTCTTATTACTGTTTTGCTAATGACTTTTACATATCTAATGTTTCAAGAGTCATCGCCAGATCGGTAAAATACGCTTGTCTTGGTTACGCCACATTCGGGAATGGGTCCAGCCAGTTGAGGAATTATTTCGTGCCGCCATACAGAGATATTTTCTTAAGTCTCACCAACGTCAGGAAGTATGAAAACTGAAACTGAAATCTTATGACTGCGCCATTTGTGTGCATTCAGAAGAAGATCTTCAAGAGATAATCAGTGTTAATGTTTTCACTTTCATCATATACAGTATAACCTGAAGGGCTTATTGCCGTGTGACAATCTGTTCCAACCAACCAGAAAGATATTAAAGAGGCCTTAAGGGAAAACCGGACTGGAATCTTTTTTTTAAATAAAGGATTCCAACGGAAATCAAACCCACAACCTCCGAGCTGGGAGACAAGCGTCTTATCAACTAGACTATGAAGGCCATAGTATTTATACTGAGGTGCATCAAATAAATATGAAAAAACTCGAGCAATAAAATGAATGGTTGAAGTAAAATAGGCACTAAGTACCAAAAAAAATAACAACAAAAAACTAAGTATGCAGTTTCATTCTATGACATATAGAACGAAACTGCATACTTAGTTTTTTTTGGTACTTAATGCCTATTTTACTTCAACCATTCAAATGTTCTTCAGGGAACGAAGTATAACAACGACATGACATTCGAGTAAATGGTGTACGACTTAAAAACGTTCCTGACTTCACATATCTGGGCATCGAATTCTTGTCTTGATGAACTGAATAGTCGCCTCAGAAGCGCATCAGCAGCTATTGCTAAACTAAATGAAAGAGTATCCTACAACAGGAATATCTCGAAGTATACCAAAATCTTTACAAAGCGACTGTCTTTGACACTGGGTCTGATACTTGGGTTCCCTATAGGATGCATATTTGCAGTCTAGAAATCACATTCATAACTCTCACAGAATATTACATGATCAACGTGGAGGAGCACTTCGAGATTGACATTGGAATAGGGAGGGAATCCTCGACTATGAGACACAGCAACGATATCAAATTTTTATCCTACATTCTTTAAAATTATAATTTGTCTCTATAATATGGTTTGCAAAGTTTGAAAAAATGCGATTTTTAATTTGATAGCATTCCAGTAGTGACCAAATAATAAATATTAATGTTAAGTGTGATAACACTAAGGAACTGGAAAAGGAAAGTAAAAAATAGGGTACAATTAATGTGTAAAGATCCCGTCTGCTTGCCCTCTCCTCCCACTCCCGGTTACAGACGGTTATGGGGTGGGGTCGCCGGGAGTGAGACTGGGGGACAGAATACGAGGGATGTGGAATTAGTGTTATTGATAAAAGTCCTCCGACCGGAATGTCCTGCGTACAGGACGAATTACACGACCCCTGGACGAGGAGAGTCAACAGCCTTGTTTTAGTTTTATTGTATTTAAATTTACAATTTATTGCATACCGTTTTGGTTTTACTCACTGCTTCAATCAATATTTTAATTGTAATATCAATCAATATTGTAAATGTGAATTAACACAAGTTACATCACGGCTTTTCTCTGTTAGTGTAAACATAAAGGACACAATGCCGATTTTTTCCTATTTCGACAAACATATTTTACCTTTTCCACCACCTCCCCCTTCTCTTAAAGTTCCTACGATTTCTTTAGTTCTAATATTTCCTTCTTTCAAGATATGATTTACTTGATCCCGCCATACTTTCCTTGATATTCTTCTACCATGCATTCAACTCACATTCGCACATATTCTAAGTGCACGCATTTCTACAGTATTGGTTCGAATCATTCCGAATTTTATTATATGATCTCCACAAAAAAAACCGTCTACACGTTCTACTATTTTCTCAAGTAAAATAAAATCTACTATTAGAGAGATTAGAAAAACGTGAAAGATGTGTAACAGTTTTCTTGTTCAAAATGTAAATAAATTCACCTCATTTTTTTAATCTCAAACGAACTCTTGATTTTGGCCCCTTTTTCCGAATACCACCAAGAATCGAAACCAAAACGCCAGGTGGAATACAAACGTATTGCCAACTAGGAATGTTTACAAGATTTCACACTAAAAAAATCGGAACCCTACGTTCAACGTAGGTTTTTATTAGCTATTGTCTTTTCGAAATAACATTTATGAGTATGTATAATAATATTTTTAATTCTTTCGTTTAATAAATTACGTTTCTTATTTACTTTTCTCACGTTTTTACAGTACAAATTTTAATTGCTTCAATAATTACAAGCGTGAAAATATTTTATAGCATCTATACATACCATCATGCCATGTTCCTTTTGTAGTAGATACAGTGGACAGATCTCCACGTCTTTCTATCCATGTGAATAGCTCTCGTATCCAAATCCATAAAATTGTCATAGATTTTCTTTTCTAACAGTTATTGCCTTTCCCTCAATTAAAATATCTTCAATTATCTCTTTCGAATCTTTCCTCGTTCATTCCAGATATTTATATTTTATTCGTAAATATTTCACAACTCATTTTCTCAATATGACCTCGCCATCTATTCTTTTCTTTCAGCATCCGTCTGTAAAAAAACAATTATAACTCATTTAACTATTCTTTTTTATCCTTCCCTCTATTCCTTTTTCCCAGCTCTTATTAATCCTTTTCTATGCCCAGGTTTTATTTCCATATGTCAAGGCGAGCACTAGCACACCACTGTGCACAAAATCGTTCCTCTCACAATGTGAACCCCTGTTTTATTGCGCTAACATAATTTCAAGACACCCAAGATACCCCTTACATGATCACTAACCAGCAATATCGAGACGATTCCTCCGAGTAAAGCGAGTTTGCTGAAATGGAAAGAAAAAACACTTGGCAGTTGGATGGAGCTACCTAACTATAGATCACTGAACAGACTCCGAATAGGAGTAACTAGACGTATGTAAGGTAAACATGCAAATATGGGGTTTCTTTAACGAAAAGAGTATGAGATGTGATTGTGGGAATATATAGGACAAATAACATACTAGTTTATCCAAACATAAGGACTACATGCTCTGATCTGGACTGATTTATGGAAATGCGACCTATTTTGCCTCCTTCTAGAAGCATGTGAATGAACATTATTATCGGAATACTTCTCTTTTTTTTATTATATTAGTTCAGTTGGACAGGGGGGAATGGAGGAGAAGAGTTGAAATTGCTGCAAACCAGTCTTAGGACTGCAACCACGGAGAGAGAGTTCAGTTGCCAAATCTTTAACATACTAACGAAAAAAATATGAATCGAATTCTTTTTTTTATCACGAGTAACACTACGGCTAACCCCACGTGTACTTGCATCTTGTAAAAATTCAACCCGCATCTTTCCTTGCCCCGCAAATCCTTCAAGTTACTTTCTTTTGTCGATCTTAGGACCGATACAAACGGTCACTAAAACAAAACTACAAAAAAAGTAAACGAAAAAGATGGAGAAATATATAACTTATCTTCCATACATTCTTAAGGGATGATTCATGTTCCTTTAGAGTTTAATAGCGTTCTCCGGGAATAAGTTAATTAAATCACGTCGAGCTAGAAAATAATTAATATTATCAAGATTGGTTATAACTCTCTCCGTCGTGGGCGTGGTTCAACCAACTACTCAAGAGCATAATAATTATTTTATAATGACATGGAGTGTTTCCTTTCTCCCTCTATTTCCTTTTTCCCACTGTTCCCTCTTATCTTAACAGCGGAAAGTTTTAAGTTTTATAAATTTTAAACTGTAGATCCCAAGAGCTGAGTTGGCCCATTGTTAGAAGGAATAAGTTTTACAGCCTTGTCAGATGGATGAAAAACGTTTGACGACCTCACAACGTTATTAAAAATTGTCAGCTCATATTTCAATAGATTAGAACTAACTAAGCTTGTCATGGTACACGTTCCTTGTAGACCCACCCGGAAAAATGTTTTGTTCCATAGTGAAGTTGTAGCAACAAATAATATGTACAATTTTTGCATAACGAAACTGCACACTTTGGGCAGTAAATATGGGCATTGTAAGGACTTTTACGTGACTTGGACTACTAACAGAAGCACAGTGAAAACATTGTTCCAGCAGGGGTGAATCATTAATTTGTATGGGTTTGCTTTGTTATTGTTCTTGTACTACTTTTAAAAACTTGGCACAAAGGTCAGGTTTACTAAAATAAAATAATATTTTTTTTTGAGATTCTGTATTTGAGGTATATAAAAGTATATATCCTTCTTCTGCTCCTCCTCCGATCTCCGAGGTTGATAAGACACCTGGCTTCCCACCAGAAGTTTTGGATTCGATTCGCGCTGTATATAATTTTTTTAAGGGTTGCAGTTTCATTTTACTTTTTTATGGTCTATTAGAAATCAAACAATCTCATTTTATGGTTGTAATTTATCTTCGTCTTGTTTCAAACAAGACGCTTGCGCTCCCCTGAAGATGAGATGAAAGCCTTGAAACCGGTAGGGTTATACCGTCACAAAAAAGTGGAATAAACAGTGTTTGATAAAAATAAATTACAATATCTTTAAACCTCCACAACGTTAATGCCTTAACTATAAACAACATCATTTTATGGTGTATTAGAAATCATCGATCTCATTTTATGGTCTATTAGAAATCAAACAATCTCATTTTAAGGTCTATTAGAAATCAAACAATCTCATTTTATGGTCTATTAGAAATCGAACAATCTCATTTTATGGTATATAAAAAATCAAACAATCTCATTTTATGGTCTGTTAGAAATCAAACAATCTCATTTTATATATTATACATAACTTAATACATACCGGTGAAGTTTTCATAGATTACATATTAAAAAATCATGAAGTAGACTTGAAACAATATAAAATGTTATTATTCGAAGTACAAATAAAAAAATCGAAAAGAGAAAACATAAGTAAAAAAAAAAAGATTTATTAAGGCGTGTCGCTCGCCATCACGTCAATCAATGTGTAGTACAATACTCATTTAATCTTCCTTCGAAATCAATTATTGAAATTCCGAATATGTTCAACTCAACGAATTCCTTATTGTACGCAAAGCAACTTTTATTGATAAATTAATTAATTACAGACTTCAAGTCTCTTTAAAATCGTTCTATTCGGCCTCTTAGCATTAAACCCACCAGGTTGTACTGTGTTCAACGAAAGTGTAATACTTCCTATTTCAATCAGCTTTTTTTATCATACTACGAAAATTTGCCTTGATTCATGACCCACCATGACATGTCTAAAAAAGGTAAAAATAGAACTGGAGAAAGTTCCACAAAAAATGTAAAGGTAAATAGTGGCCGGCGCTGGCCGTGGCGGGAATATTGTTGGATGTAATCGTTCGTAAAACTCCTTACATCCTCCAATACTAAATCGTGCCTCTATTGCAGTTTTTTCCCCTTTCAACATTTCTAATGACAACTATTTTTTTCATCACATCGTATTTTTTACACTTACGTTGTATGAATAAAACATGTAGGGCTTAATACTACTGGGCAATATATTTCAGCATACCGATCCATCTTTTTTTTGGGTCATGGAATCCGGATGGAAAACAAACGACTTTCCAATTATATCACGAAGATATCAACAAACAACTAGAATAAAAAACGTTCTTGTTATGTATTACGTATACAGTACAATCTTGTGAGTTTATAACAAACAGTGAGAAAGATGTTAACAAGATTTAAAGATAAACCAACGTAAATCGAACCCGTAACATCCAAGTCGGGAGACAGATTCCTTACCCCCTGTGCCTCATACCATTTAAGCTGTGACAAAATAATAGTTTACCATGACATATTTATGTCAAAATTGAGGCATGGGAGTGAACCATGGGCGTGAAAAATAAATTAAAGGAGCCAAATAAATGTGTGAACTGAGAAAAATATGTGATGTGTAGATGTACTCGTATGACAGATGAAAGAAATGTAAAAACTGATGTATTCAGCAGAGGGGAAAGGGTGAA
This sequence comes from Odontocerum albicorne, assembly GCA_949825065.1. Classification (NCBI taxonomy): domain Eukaryota; kingdom Metazoa; phylum Arthropoda; class Insecta; order Trichoptera; family Odontoceridae; genus Odontocerum; species Odontocerum albicorne. The sequence continues at coordinate 18,117,539 of OX463858.1, forward strand.
TGTCGAGATGATTTGAACATGGTAAACGATTAGTTGACGAAAGACTGATTAGACAAATTGACCATGCAAGCGTTGGATTAATTGAAAGTAAGAAAGTGAGAGAACCTAAAGGGTTGATTTATGGATGTGGACATTGAAAATTAATGTATTGTACATACAATCAAAACATTAGCGTAGATGACTTCCGTGGTCTAGTTAGTAAAATGCACATTTTCCAGCCCGGAGATTACGGGTTCGATTTGATATTCAATTTTATTTTCGAAAAAAATGAAACAAAACATTTAAGATTTACTAAAACGTGTCGCTCGCCATTATGTCAATCAATGTGTAGCAAAATACTCATTTAATCGTCTTTAATATTTTTTGTCTTCACTTATGGCCTATTTAACATGTTTTTGGTTGGTTGAAATATAAGCTCACCAGAAATGGTCTTCGATCGGATATCTTCACCTTCCTAGTGGTCCTAACTTGCTTGTCCAAGGACTTGAACTACCACGAAGATTGTGATGTACCCTAAACCACCATAGGTGTGACCACGTTTGCAGTGCACACGTCATGCTTTAGTGTAGTTTCATTAATTCCCAATAATACTCGAGATGATTGATCCAGACTGGCGGTTATATCGTAGAAGAATGTCCTCTGTATTAATTCCTGGAAGGACTGGAGGAGATCCATTGGGCTACTCCTGAGGCTGTATCACGAATACGAAACCTAAACATGACGACTTTTAGAAAGAACCCTTGCTAGAAAATAAAAGTATCAGAGAAACATGGCAATAAAGACAATACATTCGAAAATAAATCTGCAAGTGAAACTAGTCTAAAGCCTGCCGGGAATCCAGTCCTCTAAGTCAGCGGTTCCCAACCTGTGGTACGCGTACCACCGGTGGTACGCGAGTGGATAGTTGGTGGTACGCGAAAAATAATCAGTAATGGCGGACATAAAAAGTAAAAAAAAAAAACTGTCATAAAAATATCATTTAAACTACTATATTTTTCCTATAATTCATAATTTTAATTAATAATATACAGTACAGTTGTTAATATGTACAGTCGATGATCGAAAATCCAACAATCAATATCGTATTTTTGGAGTGCACTTTTAAATTTAGCGCGGTAGCTATCAGTAACTTAAGATGTCGCCGTCACTGTTATGATGGCGCTGTACTCCATTCACTTGAGTGCGCGGCTTACAAGTGACAGGTGCGTTATTGTTTGTGATTGTATCATATTTGTTTATTAAACTTCATTGATCCCGTGTGTTAATTAACTTTTTTCTTTTTTAATAAGACATGGATCAGTGGTTAAAAACCGGTATGTGCCAAAATATCAAGCAAAACACGGACAGTGATGTATTGCCAAGTTCTACAAATGGCAGTTCTGAAAATTCGGTGCAAAACGTTGAAATTTTGCAGTCTTCAGTTATACAAAAAGGCGTTAAGAGAAAATACTGCGATGAATATATAAAATATGGATTTTCGTATACTGGAGACGAAAACTGCCCTAAGCCCAAGTGTGTAGTGTGTGGGGTAGTGCTTTCCAATGGATGCATGAAACCTTCATTTCTTTCGCGACATCTGCACACGAAACATTCGGATTACCGAAACAAAGATTTCAATTTTTTAAACGTATGAAAGAAAATACTAAAGTTATATCAACTTACGTTTCAAATGCTAATAACGATAACGAACGTGCGGTAGACTTGAGTTATCGTATTAGCTATCGAATCGCCAAATGTGGCTATAACCATCAAATTGGCGAAAAAATAATTTTACCCAGTATAAAGGATGCCGTTGAATTTATGATTGATCAAAAATATATCCCAAAAATAAATCGTATTCCTCTTTCAAACAATACGGTATCGAGAAGAATTCATGATATGTCCGAGGATATCGAGGAAACAGTGGTAGAGAGAATAAAAAAAAGTAAATTTTTCTCAATTCAAGTAGATGAGAGCACAGACTTGGTAAACAATGCTGTATTGCTTGTTATTGCTAGGTACGTGAAAGACAATGAATTTGAAGAGAACCTTTTACTTTGTCATTTTCTCTCCACACGTACAACTGGTGAAGACATTTTTAAAGCCATTGACAATTATTTCACATTGAAAGGTATTAATTGGTCAAACTGTTGTGGATTGTGTACTGATGGTGCCAGGTCAATGTCAGGTTTATATATTGGTCTTCGCGGCCGCGTCTTAAATGTAGCTCCTAATGTAATTTGGAGCCACTGCTGTATCCATAGGCAAAATCTAGTAACAAAGCGCCTTCCTGAAGAATTGAATCTCGTTCTCAACGACGCGGTGAAGATTGTTAATTTTATAAAGAAAAGCTCCACCAACTCAAGAATTTTTAAAATTATGTGCGAAGATATGATGAGTATTCACACTTCTCTACTTTTTCATACAGAAGTGAGATGGCTATCTCGCGGAAAGGTGCTAACCCGCTTATTTGAACTAAGGCAAGAAGCGCAGATTTTTTTTCAAGATAATCATTTTGATCTTTCTTCAAAATTATATAATTTGTATTTTATTCAGGCACTTGCATATTTATCTGATATTTTTTTTAAAATAAATGACTTAAATTTGACACTTCAGAAAAGCTCGATGACGATCTTTAATGTTAATGATAAAATTGAAAGTATGATTAAGAAATTAGATTTTTGGAAACAGTGTATCGAAAACAATCAACCGGAAGTATTCGAAACTCTACATACTTTTTTGGTTGAAAATAAGGTTAGCTTGTCTCAAGATTTACGAGAACATATAATAGTTCATTTAACAGGATTAAAATCGTCTTTCATGGAGTATTTTCCAAAACCCGAAAACAAAGATAATATATATAATAATATATAATAATTGGATTTCAAACCCCTTCTATGCAGAAAATTTGGAAAAAGCTTCATCGTTATCAATAAAAGATAAAGAAAGTTTAATAGGCTTATCAAGTGACAAAACTTTACAAGTCAAATTCGAACGAAACAATCTAATTAATTGTTGGTTAAACATCGATAAAGAATATGAAGAACTTTCTGAAAAAGCTCTCAAATTCTTATTACCGTTCACTAGTACGGAATTAGTAGAAAGAGCTTTTTCTTCATATATTTTTTTAAAAAATAAGTATCGCAACAAATTGGACGCAGGTGGAGATTTAAGGGTATATCTCACATCTTTTGAACCAAATTTCAAAAAATTATGTTCTTCGAAACAAGCACAAGGATCTCATTAAATTTATTTTGCTTATATTATTGTGCTTATATTTTCGTAAAATTTGTTTAAAAATTAAACTTATAACTTGATAACAATGTATTATAATCTTAAGCAACACTTTCATAACTATTATTTTCGATAATAAATAGAAAATTTCGGTAATAAATATATTTTTAAATACAATTTCATTAATATTATTATATTTAAAACAAAAATTTCGCCTGCGGCGCTGCTGTAAATTTGTAAAAATGAAAGTGTACATTGTCTCGTTTTCATCAGAACAATTTTTACATTTACCGTGTTTAATTAATTTTATATACATATATTTTCTATTAATATCTGTAATTTTTGGAAAAAAATTGCCTGCGGCGCATTTGGTTTTTTTTATACAAATAATTTTATTTAATTCTATGTAATTTTTTTTTAATAAAAATTAGTTGTTAAAAAAAATACTTCTTTAAATGTCCTGGTTTTGAATTTCGACAAGAAATGAGCTTCAACACCTTTTATTTAAAAAAAAACATTGTTATATGTAAAGTTCAAATGTCTCACTTTTATCAGAAAAAATAAAACATTTGGTATTTTTTTTAAACTTAAATAAATTGAGTTATGGGAAATATAGTCACCCTATAAAATTTATAATGCAAATAGAATAACAAATTTCTCGAAATACAATCATTTTTACGAAGTGGTACAATTAAGCGTGATGTACTACCAAGTGGTACGCGAGCCAAAAAAGGTTGGGAACCGCTGCTCTAAGTCATAATACTTGCACTGCTAAAAGATTTTATTTTATTTTATATATTTATTTTCAACTATATAAATGGAGAAATTATTGCCAAACTGTAATCTCTTCCAACCAACCAGACAAAAAATACGTAGGTTAGTGAAAATTTTAGGTTGAAATATTACAACGTTATTTCGTTCGATAAGCAAAGAAAGAATATATTAAACGCTATAAAATTATTTTTTTCATATGACAAGAAAACCTTCGAAAGGAGGACAATATGAACTGACAAAAAAAGGAGAGCTCTGGAGAAACAAACCTCGTCATTGAAGAGATGTGTAATATTTTTTTAAGTCGCTGTTTGAAGCAAGTTAGTAAGGGCGGAAGTCTTAAGGCAACCAGTAACTGCTTCCAGAGTCTGACGGCATGGATAGTAAACGACGACATGAAGATTTCTTTTCATAGATTCGACATTTTTATCTTTCGCACTATTCCCTGATGTACTCGTATTTCAAATAGAAGTCACATATATGTTCCTCTGTACTTAATACCATATTTGGCTTGAAGGATGCAAATTAATCTTTATAAAAAAATAAACAAGCGAATGACAATGGTTAACATAAGAATGCAATAAATTATAAAAAAACTTTCATGGTAATTAATTATTCCCCATATATCGTAGGTAATGACCACTTACGCATATGTATCATTCGGTATTTACGAGATAATTATGCGGCGCATCGTTATTTTAGCAATTACACAAACTAAAAATGCTTGATACTTTTTAACATGTCAAAATGTCAATTTTACAACAGACATTTATTCTGTATTGTAATGAAATTCTTTTAAACAGGTTCGACTCACTCGGATGTTCAATGTGCACATTCGCGGAGTTTCGTTCATTTGTATGGTTAAACGAATAAACCTATATTTATATATTGTAATTAGTTTTATCAAACGCTGTTTATTCTATTTTATATAACGGTATAACCCTACCGGTTTCAAAGTTTTCACCTCATCATCAGGGGTGCACAAAAAATACTGAATTATGTTCGAACTGGTACCGACATACACACTTCAAACGGTAAACATTCAGGTTGGGGATTGTGGGTGGAGGGAAGCAGGAGACAACTTCAACGAGCAACGGTGAGACTCTGGGAATATATGTGTTTGCCAGATGTTCACCCCGATGCACTGACTTATAAATTTCTAAAGCCTCTAATATGTCCAATTTATTTCCGTTACTACTGATATGTAAGAATTTGGCATTATCGATAGAAAATGTGTGATTTTCACGGTGACAATGATTAGCCATTTCAGAATGAATTAGAGGATTTGTTAAGGCGGATAAGGGTTCTCGACATCTCTTTTTAAATGATCTTCCTGTATTTCTTATATAGAAATTATCATATTCAGCACATAAAAGTTTATACACACCACTGTTCCTAAGTTCAATTTTTGCCTTTCCCGTTAAATAAGAGTTGGATTTTTTTTTTTTTTATTGTTTATTATACAATACCCCGTGGCATACTCTCATCAACTCGATGAACAGTGACACTCTATGTATATATCACGCAAATCAAACCTCTCACACTTCATTACTCCAGACAGACCGAAATGTGCAGCACATAATCAACAAACACATTCAAGAGTTCACATAAGTCATTCCTCATGCAAGCCCAAGTATTCAAACTCCTGTCGCAACAACAACCACGCTCCGATTGACTGCTTAATTTTTTTGTCCCCTTTTGCCTTTATTGAATTCGACAACCCATTGTATGTCATGGGAGCCAAATAGGCATTTTGCCTTTGGGCAAAAGATGTTCTAACTCTAAGGAAGGTGATCTGATCAGTTGGCATGCGTGTCATGTGTATCTGCTGAGTTTGCATTTACTTTTTTTTTTCTTGTTGATAGTACTAGAGAATGGACTTGAAGTGTAAGTTGGCTACGTTTGAGATCCGATACTCCCTGAAAAGCTGCGCTGTAGGATACCGGGCAGGAAGTTTATTAATTATTTATATAACAAATTTTGGGATACCTGCAGTATACTATATGATTTGGTGTTAAGGTGCATCCCCCCCAAACCGATATACCGTAGCAAAGTGCTTTCGGCTTAGTTAATCAAGTTTTTGGATTAACGACCACTGAAATAGATACTTACTTATAGTTCGCCATTGTACGTATAGCAAATACTACCTCGCGTGGATAAACAACACTTGCACATGTCTAGCGCATGTTACTATTGTTACCTCTCGTTTCTACCACAGTTGTCTTACCTTCACCACTTTGCTGGGTCCAAGATTCGTTATGTAGTGTTGGCAATATTATAAAATAACCATACATACCATCACACCGTCTTCCTATCAAGGTAGGCAAAAAGTATAGAACTCCAAACTTTCATATCGTGACACACATATTTCGTCTCTTCTACATCCATACCCCTTCTCATACAGCTCCTACGAATACTCGGACTTTTTCAATTTCGTTCTTTCAAAATATCTTACACTTGATCCAACCATACTTTCTTTGGTCTTACTCTACCACACCTTTCACTCGCATTTGCACTGCATATTGTTTTTTTAGTTTTTCTTCATTAATCCGTTCATCAAACCATCTCAGAATGATCTTCTTCATCTTGCTCAACACATAATCCCTAAGTTCACACTCATCCCTAATCTTGCTCAACACATAATTCCTAAGTTCACACTCATCCCTAATCTTGCTCAACACATAATCCCTAAGTTCACACTCATCCCTAATCACTTTATTCCGTATTCTGTCATATACTCGTATAGTATAGTCCCCCCATGTTTTCTTCTAATTGCAAGTTTTTCCACATTTCACGCCCATACATCAAAGTTGGTACTAATTGTATATCCATTGCATCTTATTTATTTAAAAGTTGATCTTCTATTGACAGCAATGAAATAAAAAAAAAACAATAGGTCATCGATTTATTTAAATTCTTAAACGGGCGCGACTACGCCAAGCGCGGCTCTGGTTACAAATAAACATATTTTCACCAATTATGAAACTAGCCACTACTTTAATTAGATGCTAAGTAAAACAACCTCTCTGGGTGGTTAATAACAAGAAGGAAAATTTAAATGGTAATTATTTAAATATTATCACTCTTATGACAATTTAAATTCTTCTTAAAAACCTCAATATTATTATTTTTATTTAAAATAGTGGTTGTAGCCATATACATCTAAACAGCGATTATTGTATATAATATAAACTTCTAATGAAAAAAAAACTTAAACGACTTTCATTTATGGTTAATTGTTTTTGTCAGTGCCCATGGTTTCGTTTTTCATTAGAGTTAAGTTCATTTAATGACAATATATTCACCATATATTGCCTTTGGGCTCTTTGTTTTGCGAGTTTTCTTGTACTGTTCATACTATCAGGTTGTGGAACCAGCTATCAGTTTATAAAAGACTCACCACATCGTCGAAATGTTTTAAAAAAATTATAAAAAAAACATAACATCTCCTTTTAGTGACATATCGTGTTTTCCATCATCCGTTTCCTTTTCCTGACCATCAATGATCTGTTAAATATGTATTTTTTTTATTTCTATTGCTTGTGTATTTTATTCATTTAGTTATTTAAATATAACACAATTTTTTTATTTCTATTGTTTGTGTATTTTATTCGTTTAGTGATTTAGATATTACACAGTTTTTTTCATCTCAATATTGTTAATCTCCCATTTTCCCCCAAAGCTGTGTAAAACAATTATATGGTTGGTTGGAAGAGATTACCACTTGGCTATAATCCCAGTATATAGTACTAGACAATAAGATTTAAAATTAATGCAATAAAAAAATATTTTATACGTGAAACACCCATTTTTTATTACACTTTCAATGTATTTACCAGAACCCGCCGGATTTATTGTCTTTTATAATATAATAATAACCTTTTCTATTGTAAATATCCAAAAAAATGTGGAAAACGCCTTAAGTCAAAGCCAAATTGGAATCCTTTTAAATTAGATATATACCAACGGGAATCGAACCCGTAACCCCCGTGTCGACAAAGACAGGCGTCTTAATTAGGCCACGGAGGTAAGGCTCAGACATCCCTTCTGAATATGTCGGTTTTTACACAACTCTATATAAATCATCTTTAAATATTATCCTATTCAAGACACTAATCACATACACTTCACTACATCTAAAACCGAATGTGTCAAAATCTCATATTGGAAGATCTTTAAATGTTTTTTTTTAAAGTTCGTCTATTCTTGGACAAGTTTTCCGCGATTTTATTAGCTAACATGTTTTTTTTATACAATAAATATATGCAGGTGCAGGGAACTATCTAATCTTATGGGCGCAGCCACGGCCTTCTTACCTTTACATTCAATTTATATTTATTTTGTATTTTTTTTAATTTGTCTGCTTATATAATAGTAGGTTTGAGTGCCGAGTTGGAGCGCCCTTGAATATAATTCGCTCATTAAATGGCGCTTCGCTAATTGTCCTCTCATTAATATTAATAAGAACATGAAAAGTCAAAAAACGATTATGAATAATAATATAAAACTCATTGCATTGGAGGAAAAAACTGATATAGCAAAATAGGGAAGAAGTCATTATTTTTGGTCAAGCAGAAGATAGAACGTATGGGATGGTAACATAGTAGGTAGTCAGTTGTCACGTAGGGTATCAATAAATACATATATAATATAATGCAGGGCGTCTGGGGGAAAAGGTCGTAAAGCAGCTTGTCGCAATTTGTAGCCCCATTTAAGGACACTTACCTTCACCTGCACACACCACTGCCCCAATATATCTTGAGCTCGATCAGAGACGGTTTAAGTTGAGAAAATTGTCATACCAATAGCATAAGCATCAAGATTACTATCACGTCATGTCTCAGATATGTTAGAAAATTGTCATACCAATAGCATAAGCATCAAGATTAATATCACGTCATGTCTCAGATATGTTATGTAGGCAGATAGAACGGATCTCCACTCCGCTCTATTCTGGCAAACATACGAGTATATCACTTCTGACACGTCCATATTATGCTCACTATGTACATTCATATATACAATACCATCATACCATTTCCCTGTTGGGTTAGGCAGAGAGGACAAAGTACCAGATTTTTTCTATCTCGACACCCATCTCTCGCTTCTTCTACATCCATACAGCTTCTCAAATAAGTCTTACTATTTATTTGACTTTCTATATTTTCTTCTTTTATAGTATCATTTGCATGATTCAACCATACTTCCCTAGTCTTACTCGATCACGATTTCCTCTCATAACGCACTATATATTTGTTTAGTTAATATTCATTCATTCATTCGTTCTACATGCGCAAATCAAATCATTGAGCTCTTCTTCATCTTACTCAAAACTCGCCTTAAGTTCACATTTGTCTCTAATCACTTCATTCCGTATTTTGTAATACATTGTCACTCCACATTATCACTCTGTAATTCATCTTAGTGCACGCATTGTTATAGCATTTAATCGGCTCTTTTCAGTACTTTTTCACGTCCGCGTTTCTTTTCCACACATCACATAATGTGTACTCCTCGATTATAAAGACTTTCTTTCAGAATTTTATTTATTTTTTACTTTCAAAACGACTCGAATATTTTATAATACTCATATTGATTGTTTTGTAAATGTTTCGTCGTTCATTCTTTCTACATGCCCGAATAATCTCAAATTGTCGCTATAATTTTAATTTATTGTTACGGTATCGCTTTCAAAGAAAAAGGAAATTCGGTTTAAGTCAGGAAAATATTATATGAATTTATTCACTCTCGTCCGATAGTATTATTTGTTTAGACATCTTAGAAAAGATATTGACAGGTGTGTTGCGGCAAGTAAAAAGGTCTACGGCACATATGATACTATTTTTAGAGATAAATCAATCGCTCAACAATTATTTACAATGTGGTGTGCCAGTGCCAACCTTGATGTACGGAAGCGAAGTATGATGATTCAAAGAGAGAGATAAGAACAGAATAAATGCGGTAGAAATACGTATATTGCGTAGAATATTTGGTATAATAATGTTTGGTAGATATTTTCGGACATGAGATAGACATGAAATATTTCGATATTTTGGCCCGAGAGACAAATATAGTTGTGCAAAATGAATTGAGTGCGACGAAAGAGTGGAAGGAGATAGTTGGAGACATTTTAACGGAAGAAATTGTGAGAAACATGAGAGCATATATGACGAAATGCATGGATGTAGTGAAGGTGAGAGTTTTGTGCGAAGATAGAAAGGTTTTGTAATATTCTTCTCTGCCTACCCCAAAAAAGACATGTTGTGATTTAAACTGTGTATGTATTTTTGAAATTTATATTCCCAATTATTTGACACCTGTAAAAACTTAGCCTTTTACACTTGTTTCACAATCCCCCGCCTTTTGTAACGTCCCAGGACTCGCTTGATAAATCGCCGTAGATGTTTACAAACGAGCTAAATAAAATGAAGACGAATGTAACAAAACATAAATTGTCGTGAAAGAAGAATATAAAAAAAGTCTGTCTTGCATACCGGAAACGCTATTACAGTGTCACAAGATGTCTGTTCTGAGATCGTGATCATGTTTATTCATTTTTGTGGAGATGGAGTATGTTGACAACATGATTGCTGTCGAGTATTTGCTGTCTTTGGGTTATTCAAATAATTGATACAATCTTTTAATATTTTAACTTTCCACATTTCTCCTGTTACATCATTGTTTATTGGCTTTCCCAGTACTTTCATACAGAAGGTCGTAGAAACGATCCACGCACTGTGCTAGTTCCTTAGAATGCAATTGGCATTTTTTCCACCTGGTATTTAAGAGTATAAGGATATCTACAACGTCGGTCACGTTCATTAAAACAAATATATCAATCGTCTCAATTCAGTGCGACATCGGATCTAGTACAACGGTGTAGCCAGTAAGTTTGCTAGTGGACAACGGTCACTCACTGAAAACAATCACCATGGCACAGCTTCGATTTCCAACTTAATTAACGTTAGAATGGCGAAGGGATCCTCGACTATCAAGCCCAGCAACGACGATGACGGCTTTCCCAATTCAACCCCCTTCTTTTTTTTACGTCGACTGAGACTCTGGAACCAGTTATTAACTAATGTAAGACTAACTCTGTCACTGGTATGTTTTAAAAGGCGACTTAAAAAACTTTTTATTATAAGTTAATACTGTAACGTATTTCGATCCAGATTTTTCTTTCCTCTCCATCATCCCTTCCTTTTTATTTTATTAAAATGTAGTCTTTTTATCGACCATTAAAAAAGGTGACGAAAGTAATATTCAAATAAGACTTTTGAGTACGCGTGAATGGAAAGATTTTGATTGCTAATATCTCACTAATCATTTTTATTATGTACTAGCTGTACCAGGCCACGAGTTGCTGTGGCTCAGTCTGGTTAAATGGAAAAGAAAGAAAAGAGAAAGCACACGTTTCTAATATGTTTAATTTCCCAATGCTTGTGGGTATACAATATTTTTGATGTCTTTCAGCCACTCTCAATCTGTCGCGTTCATCGCCGTGCTCGCAAATGATCGCGTCACTCCAAGAAGTCAATTCGCGATATGGTTTGAATGAAAGATCGATTGCACTGAAAAAGAAGAAAGCAAGTTATAACAAAAACATATTAAATTGCGAAACATTACAAAAATAAATTAATAATATTGTTAAGTTCGTAGACGTCTTTGTTCTTGGTGGCAAGAATAGCTCGTTCACTCAGCCAATCGTGATTCTTATAATTGATTTGAATATTGTGAAATACTTTTTCAACCAATTCTTCTTTTGACGTCACAATCAGTGATACAGCAGTGTTTTCGCAAACGCGTCATTTCGACATAACGTGAAGAAAGCAGTTAACGTTGTAGCCGGTGGATTCAGGGTTATTTGTTGCACATTTGCAGCTGTGAAATAAACGCGTTGTCCATTTTCTAGATGCACTGCTAAGTAAACAACAGCTGGACTTCGTTCATGTATGGGAAATGAAAGAATTCGCCATACAGTTTCATTGCTGCTTATGTATCTTCCAGCCTGATACTGTGCGATTTCATCGATATGTATGACCGCATTCCCATCCTGCATTCTGGTTGCACGCCAAAAACTGCCGTGTCGCTGCCTTTATTCACGTACTAACAAATGTATTTGATCGATTTAACGGAGTTACAGTATTCCACGTTTATGTGCGCTTTGTATGTTTTTGATAGCAAATACGAATATGAAACAGCCCAACGGTTGTCTACTTCGATGTCACGGTTGTATGGTTGCTAATTTACCGCCATCTTCTGTTGATCTTCTACTGTATAAAGGATATCCATCGTTTTCTGTAACTGTGTTGGATACTTATGCTCGAGGATATCGCTTAGAGCATTTTCCGTCTATCATGCATGGTGAATTTGGTTCAGTGTACCGCAAGGTCCATGTATCATATTTTTCGTCACACTTTCATGCAAATCCTTATCGACGTCGGCATCGGGTATTTCAGCGCACATTACATTGTCGATTTCGTTTGAAGTGATTTTGTTATAGAGCCAGATTAGTAAATGTGCATGTGGCAATCCTCTCTTTTGCCATTCCACTAAGTACATCCAGCAGCGCACAGACCCAAACACTTCATGTTTTACCATGATCTGTTGTATATCGTCCCAAGCTGGATTGCATGTGAATGTAGTGAATAAATCTAGACACTCGTAGTGACGAACATACGCAATTGTATCTTGAGCGTACTCATGCATATGACGTGGACTGCCTGTATATGAAGATGATATATTGTTCGTGAATTATGCAACCATGTAACTTCCTTTACTTAATTTTGTCTGGTTGGTTGGAAGAGATTGCCATATGGCAATACGCCTGCCAGATTTTAATATAGTGAAGTGTTTAATAAATTAGTAATGCGGGTCTATTAATTATTATTTTTATGGAAGAATACTAGGGGGCATTCTTCTTGCTCCCATGACGCAAGGTGTTGCCAAGAATATAGGCATAAGTATATTCAGTATGTCACCGAATCGGTTCAATATCTCTAAACCGTGCGCCACTAAGTATTTAGCTATGACATTGGTTCTATAAAGTGGTACATCATAGAACAGAGCAGCGGCTCCCAAACGTTTTCACTGGCGGACCCTTAGACATTCAGTTAAATTCCCATGAATATAAATTTACTATGTAAATTTTTGCAATATTAATTTAATTTTTTAGGAAAACTAACATAAGATTACGTATTTTATATATTATAAAAATATAATTCGTGCAATACATTTATACTATGTTATTTCTTCTTAATACAAAGAATGGTGCAACTTTTTCTTTAACAAATCTACCCACCAACAGATAGATACTTTTGGTAGAAATCTATCAACAGCTTTAGTCGATACCTATCAACAGCTACGAGCATTGAATGAATTGCTTACTTTTAAAAAGCAGGCCACCATTAGAAAAATGTATTCATTCGAATTTGTTACGAACTTTTAAATAAATTTTCTAGCATGATTGTAGTTATTTTGGAGAGTTCGCGGACTCTCTGGGCTACTCTAGCAGCCCCGGGGTCCGTTTAGGAATTGCTGGAATAGAAGACTATTCCCTGCACAGTTGTTATGATCGGGAACATAAAAAAATGTGCCTCTAATATTGCGAGGCAGATGAAATTACATTGTGGTGTGTATTAAGAATAAGAATAACGCGATGCACTACCATAAAATGTTCTATATGGCGTACATATTTTGAATATTTACTTTGTCTGGCGATTTTTATAACCTTTGCTACGCTAACTTCGCCTATAATGTGTAGAGCAATTCGCAATACACCCAACTCCACGTGCTATTGTCATAAATTGGACCATATATTATGCCGAGAACCTTTCTCGTAGAAATAACGAAAACTTTTGAGTCCTATTTTGTGTCCAGGCAGGTAGATCTACATGAAAAATAAATTCGCTTGTGTGCAACAACCCAAAAATACTACCCCTATCCCTAGTATATTTGATGAATTTATAAAAGACAACGTTCTTTCTAGATTTCCAAAATTCAATTATTAAATATTAGACAAGTTAATTGATTCAAAAACATTTAATTTGTCAGTACTAATATTCAAAATGAAAAGGGTACTATAAAATTTACCATTTTATAGGGAAGATATTTCTACATAAATGCAATAGTATTTTTTATTATATGGTAACATTATTTTCAGTTTGACAAGTACGGACTTGAAGTTGGTGCGAATTTAACTGCGCTGTCAAAATATATTGACAGTTTGTGAGATTAATATTTACCGGCTAATACATTTAGAGAATTTACTCGATATAATGGATTTAAAAGTGAAATTTTAAACAGTGTATGTTGAAAAGAGTTTTATAGTATATTTGATCACACTGTAAGTCGAGGATTTTCATTAATAATATTTATATTTACTTTCTACATAACCTATATTTTTCGCGCCAGCAAATACTGTATATACGCTCTATAGTAAAAATGTATATGTATACATGTATATTAATTGTTTATTTCATAAGTTAAAATCGGTTTGCAAGTCCAATTTCAATATAAATCGGACATTTGTTTCCTTTTTTTCAATATTATTAAGATTAGGTAAAACTATAATTTATTGTAGTCGGAGGTTAATTAGTTGTATAAAAACAAACCAAATTGATAAGATTACAATGTTTTTAGACATGTAGTCATTTTCATAGTGGTTTTATATAATAATAATAAATACAGGTTTATTGATAGCAACATAGTATGTACATAATACATTTAGACACATTTCAAAAACACATTAAAAATAGAATACATTAAAAAACAGAAGCTATCAAAAGGTCTGTATCTATATCAAGAAGCTATCAAATATCAACTTCATTTATTTATTCGTAAAGTACCCTTCAGTATATTTGAATTTCATATTGAAGATCAGGGCCAGGGGTCACGACCGTCAGATTTCATGCTTTAGCTAGTCAAAAAGACGAATTTGTAATTTTCACAGAAGTCAAGTCATATAGAATTTATATTCTTTTGTTTTATGCCTTGGATAGTTAGAAAGACTAATGTGTTTATTTTGATTGAGACAAATAATATTCACAGCCTCATTTTTCATGCTTTGAATGGTTATAAAGACCAATTAGATTGTTTTGATTAAGCAAAATAATATTTAAAGGGTATTTTTCCATACATTGGCTTGTAAATGACCAATTTATTTATTTTAATTGAGTTAAATAATATTTACAGCTTATTTTTTCATACTTAGGCTGCTTAGAAATACCTTCTTCTCCCTGGCTCCATCCCAACTCACTGTCTGCGAAGACTGTTGCTCTCCTCGTCCTCAGGTTGTATGCTCTTCTGTCTCGGACTACGTCCCCCAGGCCGTGCCTCTGCATCAGGTTATCTTTTTGCACCACCCATGAATTCTTTGGTCTTCCTCTGGTTGTTATTCGAAGAAGATCCATGGAGATTGCCTGGTTCACAATGTGATCGGGTGCTATGCGTCCAACGTGCCCATACCATCTCAATTGCCTCTCCTCCATCTTGCTGTTGATGTCTGTAACACCAAGGCTTCCACGAATGCGTGAGCTTTTTATTTTGTATCTTAGGGACACACCAGCTGACCATCTTAGCATGCGCATTTCAGCAGTTTCTAGTTGCCTAGAGTAAGAGTTATACATCGTCCAGCATTCGGAACCATAGAGGAGTGCGGGTCTGACAATAATTTGGTATACTTTTCCTTTTAACTTTACTGGCATTTTCGGATCACATAGAACTCCCGTCATTGATCTAAACTTCATTCATCCCACACTAATTCTATGTGTTACATCTGCTGCACATCCTCCATTGCTATGGATGAGTGACCCAAGATACTTAAAAGAGTCACAATTTGGTAATGTTTCTCCATCCATTTGCATTACGGGAGTGACAGCATTTGTGTTCTCGAATGGTAGGTACAGATACTCTGTTTTCTTTCTGCTCAGTCTCAATCCATTGTCCTCCAAGATTCTTCTCCACCTTTCCAGACTATTTTGCAGGTCTTCATGTTTTTCACTTATTAATACGATATTGTCTGCAAATAGTAAGATCTTTAGGAGACTGTTCATTTCCTGGATAGTTAAATAGTCCATGACTAAGATGAACAGTAGCGGACTGAGTACCGATCCTTGATGTACCCCCACCTTTACAGGAAATTCTGGTGAAGTTCCCGAAGTGCACCGCACTTGCGTTTTCACGTCAGGCTGCTTAGAAATACCAATTTGTTTATTTTGATATAAATCAAACTGTATTCACAGTTTATTTTTTCTCGCTTAGGCTAGTCAACGTTACTTAATAATTTAAACATTAGAAATATTAAAAATGTATGTATATTGTGGTATTAGTGAACGCTGGTCCAGTTCAAATAGCCATATTGTTGAAGGAAGTGTAAAGGAAATAATGCTCTGCTTGCTATTTATGGCCTCTATTCTTCTTAGATCTACTCATTAGAAACATCTACTATTTTTGGGCTGATTTAATTAGGTACAACTTCCAATTACATTCAAACATGATTAAATGTTGAAACAATGGATAAACCCCCCTAGATCAATCAAGACATTAGATATCGGTGTGTAAAAAAACGATTCTTTGTATTATAATCAGAGATCTTGGGTTCAATTATAATATTCTATCCAAAACCATTATTTTAATTTAAAAAATCTGGCTTTCCCAATTTCGTGACAGAAATAATATAATTAAATCTTGACTTATTCAGACATACATGATATTGGACTGTACTTTTGACAGGTAGTATTACAGTTAAATTACTATCATAATCAAAAAATCCGCAAAAGGGATAAAACTTCAGTTGTTAATCCATTAAAAAAATCCTTTCATTCATAATTATTATAACATATCCTGAGGTAAATGACAAACGTTTATAACATCACATTTTAGTATTTAGAGTAATTATCCACATAAATTGAATTATAATTAAAACAGTTTATAGAATCTATTCTATCTCGGTAAAAGGTATTTAAAACGCTTAGGTAATTTTAATTGATTTTTTCACTTTTATGGTACTCCTCGGCGTATCCACATTGGGAATGTGGACATGTTTAAACTCATGGCCAGGAGACATATATTGTCTTAAGTTAGTATTAGGTTTAAGACGTACTAAATTAGTATTAGGTTTAAATTAGTATTAGGTTTAAATTAGTATTAGGTTTAGCCCCTTAAATTAGTATTAGGTTTAAGAACTACTAGTTTTTTACCTGGGATTAAGAAACACTAAGGTACATGGACACAAAATAATATACTGGACTATTGCGCAAAAGGTCAGCGGTTCAAAGCAGGTGCATTGTTACTTCCTTTGAAAAACACAGCATTTTCTGAATCTAATTTTTGGGGTTATTAGGATACCTCTGCTTTTGATAATTTAAATAACTTTTTTTAAAATCACTATTTTTTTTAATGCATGATAAAAAATCCAATCCAAAATTGGTTCGAACTTACTAAAATGTTAAGAGATATTTTGTTCATGTTTGCTTTCATGTTAGGATACAATAAACTATGACAAAAAAAAGGTGTCAAATTTAAAATAACCTTATCTCTATAACTTGTTTTTGGTAATTACAAACTTAAAGCAGTTTCCCCTATTATATGTGTTACTCCTTAAAAGAAAAAAAATAAATGTTTTCAATTTCATTTTTGACAGGTGAATGCTGAGAGGTGAATGTATTCAATGAAAAATGTCTCGCAAAGATGACCTAGATTGCAATACTTATCTGCCGGACCATCCAAATTCTATAGGATATGAAAGCTTAAACTCTTCCCAATCTTCCAACTCCACTTCTCCATCAATATTAAATAATATTAGAAAGAGATACATTTATAATAAAGAACATGAAGAAAATTCCAAATTGGGAACTATTCCAGACTCAATTTCTGGATCCTCATCATTGAACAGCGTCATTAATGAATGTACATCGAATAAGGCGTCAGATAGAGTCACTATAGCCAGTAAAGTGGAAGAAGCGAAGATGAAGATGGAAACCAGTAAAATTATAGATATCAATAATATCAAAGAAGAACCAGTTGATAATAAACCAAAGGCGCAAGATGTTAGAATGATCAGTGGAGTATCTGTTGAGTTTCCCGTTAAGCCATATCCAGCACAAATTGCATTAATGAGCAAGGTAATTAATACTTTTATTAATATTCAAGTTCAAAATTTCTTTTCTTTTTATCAAACCGTTTCATATAATTTTAATAAGAATTAAACATCATTTATCATAAAAATTTTCAAGTTAGCAATTGGTTAATTTTTGTTACACTCGAGATCCAAGAATTTTAGGAAAAAAGTGGAAAAATCTATTATTGTTTAGATTCCAAGAATTTCATAGCCAAATAACATTTGCTTATAGGCATAAGCAAAATTGTAAACCACATAGGACACAGGATGTAAAACATATACATCATGTAAAATTATTTCCTTTAAACAGCTTTAAAAATCATTTATGGTAATAGATTTTCAATGTAAATAAATAAATTATGTTTTCTTGTGATCAATAATCACTAAAATAAAACAATGTTTATAATTAAGATTCTCAAAAATAATTGTTTTTTTTATAATCATATTTTTAACTTGTATTTTTGAATATCCAGGATACACTCGTACCAACAGTATTATTCATAAAATATAATACTTAATCAAAATTAGCTTATCTTGAAAACAAAACTTTTGTTGTATACAACACAACCAATTGCTATGAGAAAATCTCTTTCAACCAACTAGAAAGATGTTAAAGACGGACTTAAGTGAAAACTTGACTAGAATACTTTTTTTTTAAATCTGGGTTTCAACGAGCTCAAGTCCGCAACCCCCAGGTTGGTAGACAGGCTTACCTTAGTTTTAGATGTGCAGATTTGTTAACTGCTTTAGATTTTCAAATTGCTATTATCACTGACTTGATGTATTTATCCACAAAAATACAAAAAATGTTGGGTTTTCAAAGAAATGACTATCCATTTTATTGACTATTTCAATTTTTATAACAATCATTCAGTAAATATGTACATACCACTTGGTAGTACGAGTATATGCCACCATTGGAGTTGGTATGAAAAATGTAGGAGAACATTTAATTTATTCAGTTATGTTCAACCTTTTTACTTTTATTAACAATATAATTGGTTTAGTTACGGACCAATTTATTGTACCTTATGTAAAATTGTGGTATGTGTTTCACTTCACCATTCTGCACACTGGATTGATTACGATTGACACTTTTTTTATTAGCTTTTAACCCTGCAAATGAAAGTATTTTCGTGATAAGGATTCAACCTCCACGCTAGACCTGTTTTGAAATATTTAGGAAAACATAATGACTTTTTATCGGCTTATATGAAATGAAAAAGACGGAATTTTACTATTCAATATACATTTTTACTGGTTAGATATTTTCAATTATACAGAATTGAAGTAGCTTTATTTTTTCATATTTGCCAAAAAATATTGTTTGTGGGTCCGATCATTCTTCATATATTCATCCAATTAGTTTTTTTTATTACACTTTTGTTGTATACAGTACAACCTGGTGGGCTTATTGTCATGTGGTAATTATTTTCAACCAACAAAAAGATGTTAAAATGACCTTAAGTGAAAACAAGACAGGAATCCTTTTTTTTTTAATCTGGGTTCCAACGGGAATCGCACTTCCAAAACGGTAGTAAGATGTCTAGACGTTTACAACCAGGCCACAGAAATCGTTGTATGTTCACTACCGACTTGATAGTAGCAAAGTACCCCCATGGGTTAACTTTTTGCTAACTATTAGTGCCTGTATTTTATCTGTAATTTTTGGGTGTATTTTTCCATCGAATAATAAAAAATAAAAAAATGACCCTATTATACGAGTATACTGGCCTCTGATGGTCACGAAAAATGTCTCCATTTCTAGATGTAGCCAGATTCACGCTGAGGTTATACTGGCACATACACTATATCTCGACACGCTATATCGCGTTAAACGTCCCTATCGCATGCCTTACATCACACGATATAGCGTGATCGGCAGTGAATGTATTAACTGTTTAAAATATCAGTATTCAGGTGTGTAATTTAGTACTCTACATATTGTAGGTTATCAGAGGCATCACCCTTCAAGAAAACTGTCTTCTAGAGAGTCCCACAGGATCTGGAAAGACCTTGGCACTTCTCTGTTCGTCTTTGGCCTGGCAGAGGCAGGAGAAGGGTAAGTCGTTTATTTATTGATTATTTAATCTAATAATATTTAAATTCTGCTGTAAAAATAATACCGTTAATTATTCTCATAGTTGAGCTATATATATTTGTTTATTTTATTTTAATTTGATACAGGTAACCAAATACATGAAATAAAATTCTTAATTTAAAAATAAATAAGAAAATTCTAAAAATGATAACAACACCAATTGAATGGCGTTTTGGTCAAGAGGTACATGTCATCAATTACTTATTTGTCAGTTTGAAGTTTTGCAACACTTGTATTCCTGAAATACAGACCTCAGGTAAATTTTAAAGGTAAACTTTGAATACATAAATAATTTATGTATTTAAAGTTTACCTTTAAAATTTACCTAAGGCCTGTATTTCAGGAATACAAGTGTTGCAAAACTTCAAACTGACAAATAAGTAATTGATGACATGTACCTCTTGACCAAAACGCCATTCAATTATACTCATGCTTTCCTGTGAAGTGTCAGTTATGTCTACAGTTTACTAAGGAGTTCAATCCTCAACATCCACCGAGATATGGAATATATCGATATCGGAAAATCCATTTAACAAGGTTATTCCGTGTACGAGTAGTGACGCTTTTAATAATTCAGATCGTGAATATTGGAACGAAAATAATCTTAATGTACGATGTTGTGAATATGTGCAAAAAGGATCCGACCCGCAAAAGACATTTTTGTAATTTTAAATATCGAAGCGAAAATAACTCATTCCCGAAACACCTGTTCTCGGTATATAATCATGGCACCTAAATATTTAAAGTTTTCAACACTGTCGACAAGTACGCTATTTATGCATAGGGGGTAATATATATTTAAAGTAATCAACAAACTGAAAAATATATTTGCTTTAGAGGTTGTTAATGCCCTAAAATAAGACCGTATTTTTATTATAATTTACAGTAGAACCTGGGTATATATCTTATCCGGTTTAAATAGGGAAGAAGGGGGTCCGGATAAAGAGATATCCGGATTGTATTGTATCATACTTTCGTTGTATACAACACAACCTGGTGGGCAGAAAGATGTTAAAGATGTATTTAGTGAAAACCAAACAAGAATCCTTTTTAAAAAATCTAGGTTCCAACGGGGATTGAACCCGCAACATCTAAGATGAAAGACGCGCGTCTTACCAACTAGGCCACGGTGGTCGTCGATAGTCGAGAGGAGCGAAATAAACGTCCATAACGTAATATTATCTAATAGCTATGTATAATGTTATGTAAATAATAATACGAGTAATACATATCTTCAAATAATCAATATGAATAATTTGTTGGTATACAAATATTTTTTTGTCAGAAATTTGATTGCTAGCTTTTATTTAAGGTAGCTCTAACTCTTCTTTTCGCAGTCGCCAAATCACCTTTACTTTATATCATACATTTAAGTTGTCTCATGGCAACCTCTTAAGCTTTGCAAAAGCTTCATAATGTTTAGGACCAATATCCCCCTCCACAATCAACCTTGTCTTCTAGGTCAAAAATACGGCAAGGACTTGTGAAATTTTGAACCTGTAGACGAATTTCTTGCTCTTCGATAGATCACAATGTGCCTGCAAGTATTACGCAACTCACTCGAGAATCCACTTATCACTATTATTAATTGTTGAACTTTAAAGGGCAGCCTTATTCACAATTTAAAAAACTGTATGACACTCATCTATAATATTATATAATTTGCATAATGCCGTAAAACCGAAAATGAAATGAAACATACTGTGACCGCGAAGGGAAAATTAAACGAAATATATTAGCAGAATGTACTGCATAATGTAAATATTCCAATTTTTAAGCACATGCCATCAAGGTAAAACAAGTCGTCAATTGGAAGATAGGTACTTGCAATATTAAATTAGGTCGTTTATTTTTTAAACACAATATTTGTTTTGCACTTTTTTATAGTACAAATGAAAATACGTTTTTTGTCATTCGCATTTTGAGTACACACAAACTAAAAAAGAAGGTTATGTGAAGTATCACACAATTTGGTGGTGTTTTTCAAGTGATCAAATGGAAAAAAACATCGATTTTTATCAACATATTAAATGCGTAAAGTTAGTAACATTCAGTGCAACCGTTAACTTTTAAACTGTATACAAAAAAACATTTAAATCCTGGAATACCCGGATTGGCAGAAGAACAACATTTTGCTGTAAAGCGAAGAAAAACAGACCAATAACGGCAACGGCGACAAACTATAAACGCTGAATAAAGTCAATTTCTTAATGAGGATTGAAATCATAGATCTACAACGAAGATCGGCAAACCAAAATGAGAGACGCTGGCAGCAGCCTAAGGCAAATATAATAGTATGATGATTGATAATATGCAGCAACATCAGAGTAGACACGGTACAGTTGGAATGGAAGATTTTGATCAATCATCCATCACAGAATTTACGTGTGGAGATGTTAATGTGTGTTGCACTTCATCTTCTCTGCCTACCTCGTAAGGGGCATGGCGTGATAGGATAGAATGTTTAGGGAATGTCCCTTAAAGGTATATGATGATTATGATTGTTGGTAAATAATAAAACACGTTAGATCGCAATGCGGAAGGAGAGTGAATAGTTTATTTTCATAGTAACGTAGGTACTTATAACATTTTAGAATGGGCGCGGGAGTGCGCTCGCGATATGCTTCTGTCTCGCTTCTGTGCATGCAGAAATGGTCAATTGTAGTATGTAGGTAACAATCTATTTACGGAACCGGCGAGACAGCGTGGTGCGTTCTCTCTCTAGTATGTAGTGCGGTCCGCTCGTTACGGGATGACTGGCCGGCGGGTGATCTTTGGACTTGAATGGCCGGGGTATGAACTTTGGACTGTTTATTTAAATTTTGTCGAGGAATGCGAAGTTCATCTCATCGGTCATTGACCGTATGTATGCGACAATATTCAGCGGCGACCGTGGATCCCTACAAATGTAAGTAGATGTAAAAATTAACAAGTATTTAGTCATTGTTTTCACACATCCTTGAAGGGGGTTTCAGCTAGTAATATATGTTGTAATTATAATTTAACAAAACGAGTCAAGCGTGAACTCTTCGAGATCCAACAAGTTTCTCTACGTAATAATAAACCAATAAATTGTTCAGCTTACGAACTACTGTATGTGAGCGGTAACCTGATTACAACAGCTCTTCATTATTGTCCTGGCATACCTGTCGAAACATATTATCATTATGATTTGATCTTATTTATAACCCTAATTATTATAGTTAATGATGACTGCAGAATTATACTAAAACGTTTTCCTATAAGAAGTTGCTTTAAGAAACTAGATAATACACAATGAATGCATGAAACGTTTGGCACTTCTTCCTTCAAATATGCAACAACTCACTCCACGACAGTGACCTATCATTGATTGTGCTCCATAAGTGGCGCACGGAACAATATTTGTCATGAGTATATTATTTTTTGCAAAGTACAATTTCATAGTTGAAAACCTTGATAGTACTCGTATTTTTGTATAATATGTAATAATATTTACAATGAATAACATTTGTAGACTCGTTCGATTATGGAAAATTGTGAGTTTTGGAGAATAGCTTTAAGTTTATTTTCAACACTAACCGCCATTTCGTCAATTCGTCGCCTTAGTGTGGTATCGTTAAGTAGCCATGTTTTTTAAGCTCAGATATGAGATGATGATGTTGAGATAAATTCTTTGATAGAAGGTCTATCAAAGTTTCTTGAACGTTATGGATTTTACCAGTTTTTTGTAATAAACTGTAATATACTCGTACGATGATAAGCTGCAGTTAATCCATATTCGTTCTTTACATTTTGTAATAAACTGTAATATACGATGATAAGCTGCAGTTAATCCATATTCGTTCTTTACATTTTGTTTCTGGAATTATAAAATGATTGTGGAACGATTTTAAAATCTTTTATACAGTTTTTGAAAATATTCAATGGGTTTATTTATGTCTATCTTTTGTTGCAGAATGTTCTCGCAATTGACTAAGTTTAATTGCTCGTTTTGTGACACCAGTACGCACATTGGAAGCTATTTGCTGGTAATAGATTCGATGAAACCCATTTTCAGATGCTTTGAGAAATATCCACAAGCATATTTTTTGAGACACGATTTCAATATTTGAATAAAAATTACTTTAGTACTCGTGTTATTATGAAGTAAACAACAGTTTATATATTTTTAACCCTTACATTAATTTATAGGTTATAAAATATATATTTTAACAGCTGGACTAAACATTTAACAGTTTTTTATCCTCTTTTATCTATGCTTCTGTTTTCGAATATTCTATAGAAATTAAACGAAAGGACACGATCGAATGAAATTTAAAACTATTCAAATCATCGCGTGACTTAAAGAATTTATCTATGAGAAATGCCTGACTGTTTATTTAAATTTGTATCGGAATCGAATTAACTTTATGGCATTCGCGCTAAATTATTGTCTATTCCTAATAAATAGCATGATAAAAACTAACTTAGTACATTGTTTTAATTCAGAAATGGTATATTTCAACCAACCGAGCTGATCGTTCTGTCTTTTAGAGGGTTAATTAAACAAATATATGCATCAAATAACCAACCCAAAAAGCAAAAATTCCCTTATTCATCTTTCTTCTGACTCGTTGTTTTATTGAATTTCGCCATCTTCATTAGCTGCACCAACTCCGTTTACGGTTCTTGTAATATTGCTCCTAGAATCGGCTAAGGGGAGTGCTGATACCGCTGAAGATCGTCCTGTGGTCTCAATTTGATCATGATCTCTCCTGTCCCCTTTTCTCGTTGATACTTTCAATCACCACAAATCAAACACCTTTGAGTTGTGGCCAAAGAATCCTCCGTGAATGGTCTTTGTGGCCTACTTAGTAAGAATTCCGTCTTCTCAGCCGAGTGATGCAAGTTAAATTCCCGTAAATACCCATTTCTTTTAAAATATCGTAGCATGTATGAATGTGTAGATCTATTTTAATTCAAATTGTCTTTCATCTTTCTTTCTTTTTAAGGCTTTCAAATTGAGCGGTTTTTTTAATTCTTGGATAAAACACAGATGTCGTCGCGAACTTGCCTGGGTCTTGTGACATTTGAGAAGTGTAATATATGACATTTATAAAAATTGAGTCTTATACGATACAACAACGCGTTCAAATTGTTGAATTATTTTATGTATTGTAATCTCCGGAAACGGTGATGTTAATTGGCCACCAAGAACATGTGATCTGACGCCGTTGAACTATTTTTTCTGGGGTTACGTGAGAAGCCAGGTCTAAAAGAATGACCCCAATCAATTCCTGAGGTGAAGGACGAAATTATTCGCGTTATTGGCGAGTTAGAACCGCAATTATGCCAAAATGTCATCGAAAATGTTGACAAAAGAGTGGACATCTGTGGAGTTGCAAAATGTGGAAGTTTGGCGGATATTGTTTTTTATGTTTAAATGTCATAAATTATACTTCAATGACCAATAAAAAGATTTTGGAAATCAAAGCAAATTGTGTGTTTTATTCAAGAATTAAAAAAAAATGATTTAAAAAACCGCTCAATTTGAAAGACCCTTTACTTATAATTTTATATCATCGTTTCTCAACCTGTGGGGAAAATAAAAATAACTTACGCGTATAAAAGGAAAATAACCCGTAGCCCATATTACGTTTTTGCAAGCGGTTGCGATGTCTTATTTTTAAACAGGCTAAGATATAATACTTTATGTGATGATTAATTACATTTTTTACACCTCAGAAAAATCATCATCAGAAACATTCTTAATTTTTTTCGTTGCACTTTAATTTTGCTGAAATAAAATTAATATTTTTATTATACGAGGCATATCCAGAAAGTAAGTGTACTGAATTTTTGTTGGTTACATTTTTTTTTATTTAAACAAAAAAATTACGTGGTTACCGTAGTACATATGTAAGCTATTTTTCGACATAGTCGCCATTCCTCTCAATGCAGGTGGTGAAGCGGGGTATCAACTTTTTGATGCCTTCCTCGAAGTAGTTTCCCGCCAACCCCTCCGTCCACTTCTCCACCTCCTCCTTTACCTCCTCGTCGGTTGTAAACCTTTTTCCACCCATGTGCAGCTTCAGGGAGGTAAAGAGATAGTAATCTGAAGGTGCTAGGTCAGGGGAATGCGCGGGATGGTTCAGGACAGCCAAGGAGCAGTTTCTTCGTGGCGTTGGCCGTGTGTGGTCTGGCATTGTCGTGCAGCAGGCAGACTCCCTTTGTCAGCATGCCTCTCCTCTTGTTCTGAATCGCCCTCCGCAATTTTTTTAGGGTCTCACAGTATCTTGCAGAGTTGATGGTCTCCCCTTGAGGCATATATTCAATTAAAATTATGCCTTGACAGTCCCAAAACACGGATGCCATGATTTTCTTGGCTGAAATTGTGGTTTTGAACTTTTTGGCGGAGGGTGAAGAGGTGTGACGCCACTGTTGAGACTGGTTTCAGGCGTGTAGTGTGCAACCCAAATTTCATCTCCAGTAACGATGGAGCGGAGAAATTCATCTCCATGGAGTTTGCAGCGCCTCAAAAACTCTTGCCCGGCATTATTTATTTCGCACTTGGCGGGAGATTGGATTGACATTTTTCACGAAACGTGTTGTCGCGTCGACACTTCTCAACGTACTGACCTCGAACCGGTCTCGTTGCGGAGGGGAAGGGTCAGGCTACACGGAAGTGTAGCCAACATGTCGAAAATAAAATCCATCCGGTCGTGAGAGCCTCAGTACACTTACTTTCTGGATACGCCTAGTATGTTGATCGCATACTTGGAAATATTAAATTAGAGTTTTGTCAAATAATATGATGAATTTGCATATTGTACAATATTACATCCTATTTTATGATCGTCTCTTAGCAGCTTAAGTTATACATTTTCATAGCACATTTTCACATTTCACTTGGTGCGTGTTCACATGTGTTAACGTCGGTTTCGATAGTGTATCATTAACTTGTTGATAAAACACCAAAGAAAAATGAATGGCAAAAGATATGGCGACTTTAATAACTTTTGAAATCGACGAATACGTTTATAAAATGGTTTCCACAAATGATATAAAATGTTTTCCGAAAAGTTGTTTCGTATTTTTCGGTAAGATTTATTTTTGTTTATTTAACACTTTTATTGCAAATACAACCCGACGGGATTATGGCCAGGTGGCAATCTATTACAACCAGACAAAAGTAAATTAAGCAAGTTACAAAAAACATTCAAATGGCTATCCATCCTCACGAAATTCATGGGCATATACGTGAACATACGCCCATAAACCCCACAAAGACAAACAATTACCCGAATATTCCTTTTCATATAAAGTGAGATATCATCAATCAAAGGAAAAGCAAGGGATGGTGGAGAAGAAAGAAAAGTCAGGAATGAAACGTTATATTACTGACTAGAAATTAAGTTTTTTCTTTCGTTTCTTAGATGTTAAAACAAACTCACTGCTCACTTCATTTCAAACGTGCTGAATGTATATTAGTATGCAACGTAGTCGTTTAGCGCATTTTACTGGGTATTCGTTGCCCAAATTGCTTGAGCAGTTTTATGGCAATATTTTGAAAACGGAACCAAATAAGTTTTTTTCTTTTTTCGGTGCTTGATGCAAAGGAAAAAAATGCAACACAAACCATCAAAATAATATACGAGTATGTATAACATATGACGACTATGCAGTAAACGATCGTATGTAAATGTGGTTTAAAAAAATCGTAATGGTGATACGAATTCGAAAAACATGAATCCAGGTTTATTGCTTGTCATTTTTTATGATAACGGTAAACTTGGATTTTGCCTGTATCTTTTGACGGAGATTTGATCTTTTACACTTTTGACGGAGTATTTATTAATTGTTACGTCAAAAATGTTCCTTCCAAAATGTTCTTAAGTTCCGAGTCCTAGTAACGTTTGTACCACGTGATTGAATTAGTGCCACGTGAGGTTGTCTTTGTTTGATAAAAAAAAAAACATCACAGTTCCTTGCTTCTGACACACATGTCTTGCTTCTGCCAGATCCATACACCTCGTCATTCATAATCTATATAAAGACTTTTCACTATTTCCTATTTCAAAATGTATTTGGTTTTTCTAAGTCTTTCCAAACTTTTCATATTTTCTATACTATTAGTTGTTAACATAAGCCGTGTCCGTTTTTTTTTTTCAATTTAAAAATGAGCACCAAAAGTAAAACGATATGGTAAATGTTATACGTCATTCGAAAGAAAATTTTCTGCTCTACAAGGTATTGTGTTTGCTTTTACGTTACATATATTATTTTATTTGATTACAAGCCTTCAAAATGGAATGGCAAGTAGACGAAAGTGAGCATTTTCGACACCTCCTTCTGTTCGCGTTCAATTGAGGGAATAAATCTACCAAAGCAGCTCGCGATATTTGCGAAGTGTACGGTGAAGATGCTACGAATGAAAGGACAGCTCGTCGATGGTTTTTCCTTCAATAATGACGTCCAATTGCGGACATGGTTGGACGAATTCCTCGAGTCAAGACCGGATGGTTTTTATCGCACAGGCATTGAAAAACTTGTAGAACGTTGGCAAGAAGTTGTAAAAAATTAAGGAGAATACATTATTAACTAATTTGTTGTAAAATAGTGAAGGAGAATACATTATTGACTAGTTTGTTGTAATTTTGTTTTTATTGTGTCCTCTCGTTCTCTTTATTTGGAAAAAAACGGACACAACTTATGTTAACACCCAATACTTGTATAGTTATATTTTTATAAATCGTAGTGGTGGTATGTATAGTGCCCGGCGGTAAGTAATACACATTGGGCCATCGTGTGACAGAGACAACACTCTACAAAGCCGTGTGTATTACTTACCGCTGGGTACTGTACGAGTATGTACATATCCAAATAATTTCGAGTATGTACATATCCAAATAATTTCAAAATGCTCTTCTTCATCTTAATTAATATAAATTACATCAGCTTGTTCAAATTCATCCCTAATCATTTCATTCCGTATTTTGTCATACATTATCATCCCGTGTATCCTTTTCAGTGCACCCATTTTAACAGCATTTGTTCGACTTTTTTTCAGTTTTCCCACACTCACAGTTCAATCCCATACATCAAAGTCGTTCCTAGAGAAACTGGCTAAGAATTTGTATGAAAAAAACTTTCAAACACTAATGTGGTTATTTCACCCGACGATAATATTCTAATCATTGCGCCAACAGAGGAGCAAAATGCTCGACAATTAGAAAAAAAAATCGAACCACATGCAGATGCGGGGAAATACCCAATTAATAGCCGTAGCCACCACCTTCCTATTTTTTAATCCAACTTACTTTATTTTTTGGAATATTTTTAATACTGTCCATAGAGTGATTCAAATCCCGAGCTACAGCGCCCTTGAGGAGTGCGCTCTCTAAACGGCGATATAAATTGCCCTACTTTTAATATTATTAGTACTTCAGCGTCTGAACTGTTTCTGTAATAAAATATTATTTCTTAATCCTTCTTTCTCACTTGCAAGTTCTCTCCTTTCAAATCCTTTGAATGTCTTGCAAACCGTCTTTTAACCCTCCCTTAACTACGCCCCGAGATTCGTGCGACCAAGTAGTCTGTAGCGTGGATCTTTAACGCAGATTCGTTTCGAAATCTATTTTAAAAGGGATGGATTTATTAAAACTCTGTTTATTAAAATATTATATTGTATTTTGCCATCCGTGTCTGTTAGTACCCTTTTAATTTATTTTCAAACGATTTGATAATCACGAACGGGTATATCTTTGGAGTTACAACCCAAAAAGAAATTGTTATCGTTAAATTGCCGTTAAAAAGAACATTTACAATTTGTTATTATAGGCGCCGTTAAAGTCTATTTGATTTGAATGACGCTCAGTCTGACTTTTGTCACGAAGCCTTTTATTAATTGTACAGTGCGTAGTTATATAAAATTTCCTGAATTTCTTCCTTACTAACCTGTCGATACCTGAAAATTAATTATTAAACTTTCAACGAAACATTTTTAAAAATAAAAAAAATAAATATTACGCCAAAATGCCTTGTCTCAAAAAGACGATGGAGTTGATAATATACGACTTCTGTGACCTGATTGATATGACGATTATCTTCCAATCCACTGAGTTACGGGTTCGATTCCTGCTGGTTCCTAAATATTTTGATAAAAGGTTCTAGTCTGATTTTGGCTTAAGGATTCTTTGAAAAAAACTGTTTTGTTGGAAAATATCGCCACATCGGAAAAAATCAAACCAACCAAATTGTACTGCATACAATAGAAAACTAATACAATTCAAATATTTCAGCTAGTAAGATACGTACCCACGACTATATTCGGTCCGGGAAGCTGGGCTTACTAATACCACTTAGCATAAGGTAACATATAGGGGGATGTCGTTTTTGATAAACCGTGAATGCAGTTTCTACCCGTGGCCTTATCCTACAAGGTTTATTCTAGGTTTGTTGGGATACTACTTTCTAAGCGTGAGATGGGATATGAGGGTATCTTATATCTTGAAGTTGCTGACGAGAGCAACATCTAATCCAACTATGCTGGAAAAGATATGGGTTTATGTTCCTGACAACTTTTGGAGGTACACATCTATTTAGACTGACAACAAGTAGAATTAACTTGCCAAGTGCTGCATTTGTTAAATGGGTTTGTTCCTTTTGTGTTAACCGGGTTGTTCCTTTTGTGTTAAACGGGTTGTTCATTTTGGATAGGGCCTCATATATTGACATATTGGACATTTCAGAAAAAGATTTTTAATAAACCATTTTGAGCTTTCTTAGTTACAGGAGTTGGTTGATTCGGTTTAACAATTATTTCTTATTTGTTAATTTTTATTTCTTGTAACTGTTTATATTTCTCTATAAGCCTCGTATGAAATTGGTTTTAACCTGTATATTTAAACTTTATAAAATAAATAAATCAATAGAAACGTCCAAATCTTCATCATATTTATCTAATTAGTTGTGAGAGATTGCCTTTTGCCAGTAAACTCGCCAAAACAAATTAACGATTAACATAATTCCCAAATAGGACAACGACTTGAAATTGCCTCCCACTTAACAATATAATATTTTAACGTTGGCCCTTTCCTGCTGCAACATATTTTATATTATAAAGATTTACATATTTTACAATTCCCAAACTTTAATGGTGTTCCGTATCAGATGCTCCGCCACCGCAGTGGCGGCTCAATGATTCGGAACGCCTGTCATTTAATATCGAGAATGGGACGATTTGCCTCTGGAACCGTTCTTTGCTGGAACATTTCTTCACAATATCATATTTGATAATATTTTACATGTTTATGTCTAAATACATCGCTTAACGGATCCTCTCGCTACGATTGTTTTGTAAAACTATACTACCTTCTACCTTATTGAAACTTTGCGGTACGACGATGTCAAGTAGAAGAAGATGAACTAGTAGAAAAAAATGTTGACAACAGACAACCTTAAAACCGTTTAAATCAACTATCAAATATTCTAAATTTGTTAAGGAAATTACCCAAATTTGTAAAATGATTATGGTAAAGCGATCTGTGTTAAATTCAATTAATTTTCGTACGTAGTTATTATATGAATTATACAAAAATGCAATCAACATTTAATACATTTAAAAAAAATTGGTTTGCTTTGTTTCGTATAGTTTTTAATTTCAATATTGAAGAAATTTTGTTTTGCATTTTTTACTAAAAATAAATCATTTTATGTTTTTATTCATTATATATGTATTATTTTCGTGGTGTAAGAACAAATCATTTTTCTAGTTGTTTCAATTTTACTACTAAAAACTAAGTTTCTTATAACAAAGTAGTTCCTCGGAAAGAATCTACTTCGTTGAGGTATTATTACTGTGCGTTCGTTACCCAACACAAATACTTTTCAAGGAAGTTGGGGTACTGGATCTCCTTGAGGTATTTATTAAACAACTAATTTTATATTACATTAATCATCCACTGATTAATTACTGTAGCGTGCAGTCATACAACAATAGGTGACGCACTGAATCTGGTTTCGATTCTACGCTTTCATACATTATTGCGCCAATTTACAACACATTCTTGGGGGAGTGGGGATTTATATAATTTCGCGCATTATAATTTGAAGAAAAAAAACGAGCAAAGTTACTCTTTGAAAGAGGGAGAGCAAGGAGCTTTTGGATATGTCCACATAGACATATGAATATGACTGATTCAACTGTTGTGTGATAAGAGAAGTTGTTGGATATGATTTTTATGTTATTGTTGAAATTATGTCGAGGTTAGAATTACGTAAGTGATAGCTTGTTATTCAAGTAGAATATGAATACAAATTGTAAATGTTTCAGCTGAGTGTTTTAGTATTTAGAACAAATGTATGAGATTTGTGATTAACGAACGAAACCACTTCATCACAGGCCTTGCCTTATGAAGGGGTTCTCTTCATTCACAAA
Source organism: Odontocerum albicorne (assembly GCA_949825065.1). NCBI lineage: Eukaryota > Metazoa > Arthropoda > Insecta > Trichoptera > Odontoceridae > Odontocerum > Odontocerum albicorne. The sequence goes on from OX463858.1 coordinate 18,150,143, forward strand.
AATTAAGGTTTATTTTGGATTGTTTTGTGCTCTACGGGTTCGATTTCTATTAAAACTATGTAAATTGTAAATGTTTTAACCAATCTTTTTGTGCATCTTTTTTGTAAAATATTTTGCAGATAGCAGGAGTGTGGAATACAATTTTAACATTTTGTTAATAACCGGTCATCGAACAATCGTCAGTACTGCTGAATCTGGCTACTCGTCCCAACCTTTCCCAGCGTATTATAAATGCTTGCCGTTTTAACCCCCACGGGCGGAGCGAGGGCGCCACGTGGGGCCTCAGCGCCGCTAGTTTTGACAGTTCGCTACCGGGGACCATCAGCCCGAGGGGGTGAAGAACAGAAATTGGTTATACTGCTGAGAAAATCATGGCGTTGTTTTCTAATTTTCTTCTCTTATTCGATTAAATATATCTAATAGTTTCGGCACGTCTTCGTCGTTCGAGCTATATACATTAGGTATTGTCTCTTAAAGAGTACGCAGAGAGAATAGATATCCAAACTGTTCTATCTATGCAGTCATATTTCACCTCCACTACATTCGTACATCTCGTCATGCACAATATTTAATGATTCATGTATTTATTAATTAATTAATAAACAGTACAGTGTACCTAATAACAATAATTAACAAAAACAAATATTGTGTGCTTCATACAATACAAAACATAAAACAATAAAAAAAAAACATTAAAAAATAATAAATAAAATTCATATTTAAAAAATGAACAATCCATAAAAATGAAAGTGCAAAATCCGTATTTAAAAAATAAACAATCCATAAAAATGAAAGTGCACACGTCAACACTCGAAACTTTAAATTTCTTACTTAACCTTTTTTTTATAAGCCTGGTCCATTTGATCAAACCACGTTTCCCTCGGTCTACCTCTTCAACGCGCACCTTGCACTTCTGACTTATATAATCGCTCAATCATTATCTTCACATGCCTAAACCAACTTAACACTCCTTCTTAATCTTATTTTAAACATGTATTAATTTCTGAAGTCTTCGTTCCACCTTATTTCATACATTGACACCACATTTTTCTATTGGCCCTTTCAATATCACTCTCAACTCGCCCATCACAAGTTAACACATTGCCTACGTAACAAATCTCATAATTACCCATATTAAAGCTTCAGTTTCTCTGAGTTAACCGGTACATCGCATACACTTTTTACCACACCTCTGTATATTACCATAACTTTTGATTTTGTTAAATTCACTTTCAAACCTTTTACTAAGCATCTCTCATACAGCTCTTTTAACATGTCCAAATTATCTTATAACTTCTTTCTTCATCTTACTTAAAACATATATTTTATCAATACATTAATTTATATTTTCTCTTCATTCCGCATTGTTTCATACATTGACACTCCATATATTGTTTTCTTAGTGCACGCATCTCCACAACATTTAATGATAATAATAAACTGATAAATTGTATAGCGCCTTTTAGAGAGTAAAATCTCCTCAAGCATGCTCTAACTCGAGACTTGAACCCGTCATTATTAACAGATTTAAAATATTATCTTCTCAGTGTCATGTCAGGTTCCCCTTGACATAGAATATCACTTGAGAGTAAATATATTTGTCCCCGGCAGCCCGAAAAAGATCTCCAACGCCCCTTATTTAAAATATTACAAAAAAAATATTGTTGAGTGTAAGAATAGGAAGATAGTGGCTTTGGCCAATAGTTTAGGTACTACCTCGCATATGTCCAGAAAAACATATTTGGCTAGAAAACCTCGGAAATATTACCAAAGGAAGACGATTTACAAATAAAGCTTCCGATATGTGATAGTAATACATTCGGCTTTTTGTGTAGTGTAATTTATGTGTGTAGTGTTCAATATACAATCATAAATTTTGATAAGACCTCCCAAAAATGGTTATCTTCAAGTGTTTCCTAAAGCTCCACACATCACCCAGATCTCAAACAGTAGGAGGCGGGCAATTCCACGCCACAGTACCAGCAACGGCAAAATTTTTATCATAACACTCCGCCCTGTTTTATCGATTCTGAACAATTAATTTTTTTGATCTTAATTTTATCCTTCTTCTGTCCAAGTCCAAGTTTCACTTCCACACGTCAAGATCTCGATTTTGCCACAACGAATTATCCATACTTTCGAACTTTTTATCGAGTTGAAAAGTAGTCCGATGGGAATAGAAATCGGGTGACGAAGCAACGGAAGAAGTAGTTCGGGTGTCCTCCGTAGTATGATATTCCACTGTCTTAGTATGATTGTTTTAAGTGCCTGGCACAACTCAGCTCTACACTGTGCTCTATCCACCCATTGTACCTACCTACACCTCCCGAGCCAGATTGGGTACCGATGGTGATTGACGTCTATCATATTTGTAATTTTATCTACAATAAATTACTGTTATTATTGTGGTTTATATTATTAATATTAAATATAAGGAAAAGGTAGTTATTTTAAATAATTTCTGGTTTGTAACTTTTTCTTGTGTAACATTATATTATGAAATTCAAATTACCCGTAATACATTTTGATAAATTATTCTGAAAGTGATTTGACAGTTTTATTTGTTCACTGTCGTTATGTATTTTTCTTATTTTTCTTTCTCCCTTGTTCAATGGGTCGGCCGCACATTTATTTTATTTTTATTTTTGTGGAAGATCTCTTCGATTGGATGTCAACTTTTTTTGTTTGCTCAGGAGTAATTTGTCTAACCCATTCTTGGTTTGTATGTTCCGGGTAATTATTTGAGACAACGCACCCATATATTGTTGTATCAATCTATAAGTCAAACCAACATGCTTTTGGAAATGCCTGTAGGTAGAGTAATCCCACTTTTAACCGTGTCTGTCCTCATATGGCCGGTCGTGTTTCATGTGTGTATCAGCTCCTGGAAAAATCACTTAAATTTGAAATAATTTAATTTTTCAAATGATTTAACATGCTATATTACATCATAATGTTTATTATGAAACATGTACATGTTTAGCTACTATCATTTTTATCAAATAAGACTTAATTTTTTGTATGTGTTTTTTTGTACTTGTTATATTTGGTTCTTGTACGGGAAACCTATAATGTACAAAGGACCTGATTTTTTACTTGTTATATTTGGTTCTTGTACGGGAAACCTATAATGTACAAAGGACCTGATTTTTTTAAATAATAAAGTTTAATTACATTAATTATTAGGTGTACAAATAAGTTTCCGCCGTTTTTTATAAAAAAATGGGCATTTATTGTGAAAGAACGGAACCTCATGTTTTATTCGAAGTAGTACCCATCGCTTGCCACTACTTTTCCCCATCTTTCTGTCAGCATACGAATACCGCGTCAGTCATCATCATCATCTTTTGAGGCTATCCACGAATCGACTCAATTTTTGGTATCTTCATATGATGTGAAGTGCTGCTCAGACAGGCCATGCGTCATCGATCAAAACAAGTGGTAATCAGAAGGAGCAATGTCTGGTGAATACAGCGGGTGGGGTAAAACTTCTCAATTGAGTGTTTCCAAATAGGTTTTGACCGGTGCCGCAACATGTGGACTAGCATTATCATGCAGGAGAATAATTTTGTCGTGTCTGGCGTAGTAGTGGGCGCGCTTTTCCTCGAGTGCTCGACTCAATCTCATCAATTATGTTCGGTAGACAGCCCCAGCAATGGTTTCATTCGGTTTGAGCAACTCATAATACACGACACCAAGCTGATCCCACCAAATACACAACAAGAGTTTTTTTCCATGAATATTTGGCTTAGCCGTAGATGTTGAAGCATGACCAGGGGATCCCCATGATTTCTTCCTTTTTGGATTATCATAATGGATGCATTTTTCATCACCAGTGACTATATGGTGCAGAAAACCCTTTCGTTTATGCCTGGCAAGCAGCATTTCACATGTGGAAAATTGGCATTCAAAGTTTCTCCGTGTCAGTTCATATGAATCCCAATTTCTTTGTTTTTGAATCATTCCCAATGATTTCAACCCATGTGAAATTGCTTGTTGAGTCACTCCTAATGTAAGTGCAAGTTCTTCTTGCGTTTGGCACGAATCTTGATCCAATAATACTTCCAATTCCGCGTCTTCGTACACTTTCGGCCTTCCGCTACGTTCTTTGTCTTCGATGTCAAATTCACCGTTCTTAAACTTTTGAAACCACTCACGACAACTTCTCTCACTTAAGGCAGCCTCACCATATGCTTCTACAAGCAATCGATGCGCCTCAGCTGCAGATTTCTTCAAATTGAAGAAGTAAATCAAAAGTTCCCGCAAATGACGCTTATTCGGCTCAAAACTTGACATTTTCGAACACAAAAAAATATGTTATACTGATAAAAATTCACTAATATTTCAAGGTCATGTTGTTGACAGATGTCCAACCTTACGATAATGACATTTTACATCTGACAATTTTAACCATAACTTACTGGTGGCGCCAACTTTTGTCAAACGGCGGTGACTTATTTGTACACCCAATAATAAATGTAGTTCATTATTTTGTGTATATGTAGATGGATACGTGGTACATCTAGCGGGCTTATTACTCTATAGCATTTTGTGTAGATGGATACGTGGTACATCTAGCGGGCTTATTACTCTATAGCATTTTGTGTAGATGGATACGTGGTACATCTAGCGGGCTTATTACTCTATAGCATTTTGTGTAGATGGATACGTGGTACATCTAGCGGGCTTATTACTCTATAGCATTTTTCACCCTATCAGGTCATCTTAGATATATTCAACTATTTTAATCCATAAATATTTTACAAGTTAAATATAAACACACCATTACGCCATTTCCCTGTCGACATAAGCAGAGAGGATAGAGCAACACACTTTCCTATACTGACATATTTCCTTCGCCTCTCCTACATTCATACCAATCATACGATTTATCTGACTTTTTACGTTTCCTTGCTTCAGAATATCAGTCACTTGATCCGATCATATTTTCCATTGGTCTCCTCTCACACGCCTACCACTTAAGTTTGCACTGTATATTTGTTTTATTAGTCTTTCTTCATTCATTCGTTCCACATGCCCAAACCATCTCGGATCGCTTTTCTTCACCTTACTCAACATATTAGCTTTAAGTTCACTTCATACCATAATCACTATATCCGCCAGGAATCGAACGTGGTGAACCCGCTTGCTTAGCATGTATGTTAACAGTTAGACCACAACTGCCGACTTGTTTTCATTATTAGCATCCGGGGTTTAAACACACTTTCAAATTGAGCTGGGCTATGACCTATTATTAAAAATTATGTATCTTACAACTATTTCAGATGAAAGAAAAATGTTTGACCTCACAATTTCCGGAACTAACTAAGTTTGTCGTGCTACACGTTCCTTAAAGGCCCACTCGCCAAAATGTTTTATTCCATAGTGAAGTGATTATAACTAATTATTTGTACAACACCTGCATAACAAGACTGCATAGATATGGGCTATCAATATGGGCTTTCGTATATCTTTCAAGAGGACAGTGCAGTTGTTCTTACCGGAATTAATTGATTAAATTGTGCAATTTCCTTTGTTGTTGTGTTGGATTTGTCTTGTACTAGTTACTTTTCAATTATGCAACACTGATTTGATGACATTGTTTTTATCATATATCACGAAAATCTTTCAACTATTGAAATAACGTAAAATAAAATGCAATACTCCACCTGACTTTAAGGAGTGTTTTTTAAATAAAAATTAAAGCGTTCTTGCAGTGATATTATATGAGCTCTTTCTAAACCATATGGTACTAAAACGCTCTTAATTTTTTTCCTAGCAAACTATTGTACAAAGTTCTGCTGGCTTTTGAAACCCGTTCGAAAAGTTGTTCAAGATTACTAGAAATATAAGTATTAAATGTTCCTAACAACAAGATTAAACTACGCCGGTAGGAAATGTACTCAATCACAGAAGTACTACCGTGTCTATTGGAAGGGTTTTTATATGTTCTACATAGGACAGATTCGGATATTTTTTAATGGTTTATTATAATTTTGTATACAAGTTATAGAACAAATGCATACAAACATAAGTGTTGTTTACGAGGTAGGCAAAGAGAACTGATGTCCGAGCTTTTCTATCCAACCACACAATTTGGTCTTCCTTACTCTTATTGATACTACTTACTTTACCTTCTTTCAAAATCTGGTCCATTTGATTCAACCATATTTTCTTCGGCCTAACTCTTTCGCACATACCTTGCACTTGTGACTTGTATACTCGTTTAGTATTTGTATATTTATATGTTCTTTCGTCATTCGTTCTCTCCACATGTCCAAACCATATTTAAGTTCTTTTATTCATCTTTCTTAAAACATCCATTTTATCCTGCATTCATTTCTGATGTCTTCGTTCCGCCTTCTTTCATACATTGATACTACATTTTTTTTTCTAAGTGCACGCATCTCCACAGCGTTAATCTTAGAACAAATATAATAATTAACCAACTGCCTTACAGTTTTTTAGCTATGGCTCAACACATTTCTTATCGCAATGTTGAAAGTAAACACATTATTGTTTCTAAAACTGGGGACTTTAAAAAGCACTCCTCTGCTAATTAAAGTTACCATTGATAATCTTTAAATTAAATTTGAGTTTTTAAATATTAAGGAAATGTTGAAAATTCAAATATATTTCTATGGCTGAGCTGTATTGCGAATTAAATAAATATGATTGTGGCTTAATAACTTAATTTTAAAATTTACATCCGCTTTTTTAGCGTGTCAGTGGATGCACTATCTTGAAAGATATTTGTATTGATCGATTTCTCTCGATACTTAACCAATCCAAATGTCTGCAGTTTTGACGATACACGCATTGTAGCTGTCAAACTTCATTCCTGAATATTAACAAAAAAATATATGCATATTGTCGAACCGTGTGCAGTAGTACGGTTCGATTTGTGGTTAAAAATGTAGCTTTTATTTAGCTACTAAAGAATTGAGGTAGAAAAACTTCTGGTAGAAGACCTTTCTCTGGGTCAGGACTTAACAAAACCCGCTGAAAACCTGACTGCAATCACAACAATCGAATAGTTTATACAAATGGAACTCGGATCGCTAGAGATACCTATGCAGTCAGTCAAATGAGAAATGAGTGTCTCGTTTAGGACCCAACTTCTAAACTTCTTATTATTCTAACCTGGGTTATCTCGAACAAGAAACATACCAAAAAAGATTACATCTCTCTTCAATGATGAAACTGAATTCAATGAATAGCTCCTATTTTCATTCCCATTTCCCTTCTTTTTTCCAGTATTTGATGACATTTGCAATTTTTTTTACTGTACTTTTTTAATTTGTTTTTATTACTTTAAGTATATTTTTTTTTTGGAAAATGATATTCTCAACTTTCACCCAATAATTAGTACACCTGCGTAGCTCTTGTCTGGGTGGTTGGAAGAAACTTGTGATTTGTATACTTTACTATACAGTATCAAGGCCTGGTACATTATGAAAACATTTTTTTTCTTATTACTTAAGTAGTAATAAGAAAATAAATGTTTTCTACCTATATAAATATCGTCAGGTTTGCGTCTTGACCTACAGAACCTAAAATATTTACTATTTGGCCCTTTACAAAAAATATTTACCGACTTCTACTCTAGAATATGCCGTTGTGACAGGCTGCCTTAAGTTTGGACAGTCCGCATTAACAGAAAACTCTATCGATACATCAGCCTCGATCTTCTTCAGATTTCAGCATCGCAAACCTTGATTCCGTTTGGTTAAGGTCCGGTTCGACTTTTCCCAATTTTAATTATTGTGTTAATAATTGTTTTTTGCAAGTTGGCTCCTTATCGTGTTTTCAACAATGCATGAAATAACTGTACAGTCGGACCTCTATATGCAGTATTTTCACAATTTTATAATTGTATTACAATTTCAATATACGAGGTATAACCAATATAAAACCAGACAGAAGTTATGCCACTGGGATGGTGAGGGATGGGACTAATGCTTGTATTTCTGTCTAAGTTGTCAGTTGCGTTAAGTCTTGTGACTCAGTCTGCAAAAATCTTTGTGCTGTGTGCATCCATATCTGTTTCGCCAGCTATTTTACTAACACATGTTTTGAAACCGATGATGAGAAGACGGGACGTCCCTGTATAGGCACAACTGCCGAAAATGTCGCTGAAATTCAGAAGACAATCCCTACACACATCCTTCGGTTCTTCTCCATTCTTACACACCTTTTCTGACTACAATTTATCTGACTACGTTTCCTTTCAAAATATCATTCACTTGATACAACCATACTTTCATTGGTCTTCCTCTATCACGCCATCTACTCATATTCCAATATATATTTTTCAAAATATGTTGCATAAAAATATCATTGTAATCTACCACACGAAAAGAAAATCAAATATAACAAACTAAATCATTCGATATTACAAGATTTGAATTGGAAAAAAAACAGTATTTCAAGGGCGGCGAGAATACAACATTATAAGGCAAAACAATACTTAAGATAAAATGGAATAACCAGTCTCTCAGTGAAGACCTTAGATTAAGAAAATATCGGAAAAGGACCCTCCTGAACTGAACAACATCTACATTAAAAATATCCACCAAACCAGACATGGAGTTACCCAATTGTTGCATTATCACGAATAATGAGTTATGCACGTGCAAATGTTGTTAGCAAATTGCTATTGACACATCAGATTGCTCATTCCTGATAAACTCGGCCTTTTAACATCTGATCTGAATCGGGTCTGAAGATTGTAACTATTAAGAAGATTCAAACTACTTCGTAATGATACTTAAAACATTCAGTCGAATTAGACTGTTTTAATTGAATCCCTATCACATTTTCTCCAAAATTTCCCTTAAATAAACCGCAAGAGGTTGAATCGCTCCTTAGCCGATGCCTGGGATGTAAAGTTCGATTTTATTGGAGTTTCATGCTAATTTACCCCACCCATGTCGTATAAGGGTTGAAATTGCATATAGATTTACCGGGGTTTAACCCTGCCTTATCATTGTTTCAGGGTACAATATTAACCCCTTAAAATTGTGGTTTTGGGGTTACGTTTATTTCAATTTGTATAAACATGAAGTTTATTTTCAAATACATTTTATTATTTGATGAGAGATTTTTCAAAAACAGGAAACAGTAAGTCATACAATTCAATAATTGAACAAAAACAGGAATCAGTAAGTCATACAGTTTAATAGTTGAACAAAAAACAGGAAGCAGTAAGTCATACAGTTCAATAATTGAACAAAAACAGGAATCAGTCAGTCATACAGTTCAATAATTGAACAAAAAACAGGAAACAGTAAGTCATACATTTCAATAATTGAACAAAAGAAAAACAGGAAGCAGTAAGTCATACAATTCAATAATTGAACAAAAGAAAAAGCAAGTGAAACAGTGTCGAATTTTTCAAATGGTGTCTTTCTGAACGTTTCCTGTCGCAGTTTTTTTCTTAAAAAAATATGTTAGAATGATAGTTCAAAATATATTACTATCCAATGGTGAAGATAAAAATACTCTAGGTTGAACTATAAAATCATTCGAATCCTAGACCGTATCAAATAACGTCATATTTTGCTTCGGAAAGTATCCTGTCGTTCCAGCGTTCTTGAAACTTTTTTGATATTAGAACGATAGACCACAATATACTTTAACCTAATCTCTAGTTTGGTTCATTCAATTATTTAAATCCTGGAATGTATGGAATAACATATTTGCTTCGGAACCAATGGTTTTTGAACTTTTTCGTTTCACGGGGCTCTAAATATGTAAATCTTTTTAAACGTCGTCCTAAAAAACCTTACCAAATAGTGGATTGGTGAGCATGTAGCTCTAGTGAGCTACAGTTTCTCAATTTTAATAAAACTAAACAGAGTTACCTTATTTCTAGTTCTACGTTGAATTTTGTACACTTGATTTTTATTACAGCGATGATATACAATACTCAAGTATGCAGAGATAAATCGTCACAAGTAAAACCAGGGCCTTCTCAGCTTTAGCACCCAGCAAAGAATATGCATAACTTTTATCCAAAACTCAACCAGTTTCGCATCGAAAATTTTTATTTTTAATTTACTGTCGCAAAATAGCTCAATTAGGCCTCGGCCACACAGGTAGGAGCCTCACTTGGTGCTTAGAGCTACGCTACTAAGTGACTATAATAGTCACGTAGCGTGGTGTGAAGCGTGCAGTGTGGCCATTGCGATTGTAGGGGGCGCGTTGGTTCGCTAAGATATGTCACCTAGCTCGCAGCGTAACTCTAAACACCAAGCAAGGCTCCTATTTGTGTGGCCGAGGCTTTAGACAATAAAGTCAGATGGAAATTGGTTCCTGAATGAATCTTGAATCCATGTAAACTTCTTCTAATAGTATTTTTGAAATCAGTTGCTAATCAGCTGAGATAAGTGTTTTTGAATACAGTGCAAATATGAATGGAAGACGTGGTAGAAAAAGGTCAAGGTAATGTTATTTTGAAAAAAAAAAAGAAATATGAGAAGTAAAAATTCTAGATGTATGGGAGAGCGTATAGATGTGAAAGAGGCGAAATGTGTATTTTGAAATAAAAAAGTTTGTTACTCTGTCCTCTCTGCCTATCCCTACATGGAAATAGCTTCATGGTATATACCTACACACATGTGTATTGGTTCCAGGAAAACAGCACGCGAATGAAAATTCAACCGTTGATACGATATCGAGGGATAACCTAATGCTTGTTGAGGGATATCGTATCGCTTCCTATAATTCTAAGCGTGCATTAGCGCATTGAATTAAAAAATACCAGGAATTATTAAAATTTTCGAATACCCTGCCCCGATCCTAGAAATTAATGCGCCGAAACGCAAATTTTGAAAAACCTCTTTAAAAAATTCTTTACTTGTAATATGCATTATATACTTTGCATAATGAAGTTATACCAACATTTCTTACTCGCATTCTATAACATTGAAATACAACAAATTCTCTGGAGTATAAATTTCAAAGATATAAATTCCCCTGTATCAAAACTATATAGTTCTGTTCCTAACTGAACACTCTCAAGTCCAAAGACCGACTATATTAGTCAAGTAGTTTCTGTTTTATGGCCAACAGTTGTAAATTCAACCCCGAGGAAACTCCTTTGCAATTACATTACGCCAAGAAGGTAGTTTGGAACGTCCGTCTGTCTGCTCCCGTTCACCCTTTGGCGGTCTGACTAGATCCTTTCCACCCTCGCTTAAGTATCCTTGACAAGATTCAAAGACACGCCTTCTTCATCTAAGTTACTTTCATCTTGCTATGGGTGTTAGTTAGGGTGCAACTGTGGAAACTTATATTATTTTAATTTATTTTAAACTCAATCCTTATAAACTCTTCAGGGAGTATTTTCTGACATGAACAAAATCATTCTTTATATACGAGTATCTATATATTCAACATAGATTGATAAAAATTAACGTAACATTTGGCTTGGTAAAGATAACACTGTTGAAACTGAATAAATTTATCATTTTTAATGTTTTATTGGTTTAGAATGTTTTTTTAGTTGTTGCCGTGGTAAGTTGTCTTAAATAATAGCCGACGTTTCGAGAGCGTTTCAACCTTTATCCTCAGGGCAATGTCAAATATGATATTTGGTAACATTTTTGATCACCCTAGGATTAAGACTGCAACGTCTTCAAATCGTTGATCATCATTTAAACCAACCTACCACGACAACAGACCCTAAACATTTTCAACTATCAGAAAAGGTCGTGATAATCTTCGAATACATTTAATGCCTTCGTCTATATTTTTAGTTACAAAATAATTTGTTGCCAAATAATACTCGAAAATGTATGATATACAATAAAAAAGTTCTAGTTGACTTCTACCCATTGGTTTCTAGTGCGATTCCCGATGGTAGCCGAAAAAAAAACTTAATGAAATATATGTCCAGTTCCAGTCCAATTATTTTAGTTCGTTTGATAAAAATACACGCGCGCTAGACATGTTAAAAATATACGAGACAGGCACGTGCGCAAATTGTTATCTCTTCACATACTTTGCAAAACGTGGAAGGACTTACTACGAATTCTTGCCTACTAAATTCGAAGGTTTGAAGAATATATCCAAAACAATGCTGCCTGCCGGTCACACTCTTCAAGATGTCTCATCGTCAGTTTTTATATGTTGAGAGGCACCTTATTAGTGTTCTATTCCTTCTGTTTTATAAAAATGTTAGTTTTTTTATTCATTGTAATAAAAAATTGAGTTCCCGTCAAAAATAGAAGGAAACGCTGTAAATTTAATCAAAGTAAAATATGTAACTCATTCATAAAGCAAATATTTATTACCCCTTATAAAAACCATAAATGAAACATGCAAATAATACCACAACATCCTTCCTTCTCTGCTTCGTGGTTTTATTGACGATGAATTATTGGTCGGTTGTATTTTAAAACTCCATTTCCAACATTTATTTTATAAACAATGTACTACGTCCATTCACGCGGGTAATTGGTTTCAAGAAAACAACGCGTAAATTAAAACCGTATAAATGGAGCCGTTGAATCCTATTTCATCAATATATTGCAGAATAATTTAAACACTCTGACTGGTGCTCCCACAAGAACTTTTCTTCCAGAAAAGAACCGAATAAATGCTTTAAGAATGCGTGCACTTTGAATAATACGTGGGATGACAATGTATGATAAAATACATGGGATGATGATATATGATAGAATACGGAATTAAGTAAAAAGGGACAAATGTGAACTTAAGACTGATGTGATGAATAAAGGAAGAAAACAAAACATACAGTGCATAAGCGAGTAGAAGGCGTTTTAAAAGAAGATCAAAAAAAGAATATTTGGATTATGTGAATGATATTTTGAAAGCTGAACATGCAAAAGTAAGATAAATCGTAGGAGTTGTATGAAAGGGTGTATGGTTGTGGAAGAGGTGAAATATATTGGTCAAGTTGGAAAAATCTGGTGGTCTATCGTCTCTGCCTACCTTGGCATGGAAAAGTTTACTGGTTCCAAGAAAACATCGCGTAAATGAAAACCTCACAAGTAGAACCGTTGATACGATAATAAATAAAAAATTTGAAGACGGCATTACTCGACTATCATAATCTTCATCACCATCAACCCAGGATAGCTCTTGGCTACCTGCAGGATTCATTGCCACCGGTCTCTCTCAGCAGCATTGCTTCTTCAATGGATTATAGTATACCCAACGTGCGGTATTTCTACGTCCAACCATCTAGTCATCTTAGCTTTGGTCCCAATCAGAAAACCTTCCTTAATGGGTCAGTGTCCTTCATGCGGTATAGATGGCCAATACAAATAATTTACGCATTGTTAGTAAATACAGTTCTGAGTCACTGCAGTGAAATGATATATGTTTATGATTGAAGCAATTGACAGCCAATAAATATTTTATATGGAACTACGCGTTGTTAAGATCACACCTTGATGAGGTTCCATGTGGCACAGTTTGCCAACCAACCAGAAATATATTAAAAAAGCCTTGAGTAAAATTCAGACTGGAATGCTTTTTAAAACAATATAATACCAATGGAAATCGAACGCACAGCTTGTTGCGGCCATTTTGTACCTCAAAACAGTTTTTTTTTCTTTAGTATCATATTATATTCATTCATTTCCATTTTAAAAATCTTGCGCTATTGAGTTGAATCTTCTTCGTCAAATAAAATAAGCTTTTTATGAAGAATTCATTTGAAAATAACTGTTTTTCAAAGGGCCATTGTTAAAAAGAGGGTATGATGGCTTTTGCTCGGAACTGCATACAAATTCCTAGAAAAAAAGGATCGGTCAATTGCCCGGGGACCTGCTTCAGAGACGGATGTCTCTAACCTGCCTGTGACATAGCCTCTAGGTGTGCGGACTTCTGCTAATCTCCCTGGCATACTGGGTGGTCAACATCGCCATCCGGTAGCTCGCCATCGCGACGCCAAGGTCAACAAAGACGGAATGGAGCTGGCCCCAAAGTGTAGTTCTCCAGTCCGCCACGCCGTTGAAGCTGGAGATGTGTTCGCCGGCTAGCCCGTTGCATCAGTGGTCCAAGCTTTAGGCTGTAACAACCTCATGCCTTTCGAATGGTCCTGGTATCCGTAAGTAGACCAATTCTACTCGTATGTAAAACTATTTGGAACTTTTAATTTGTAAATTTCTTCTTGTAAATTATTTTCTTTTATTAAACATTTTTCTCCCCATTTTAACAATAAATCTAATTTCCTTATAAAATTTATTTTATTGCTAATACCGATACTTCATTACACTATATAAGAATAAATATTTTACATTAAATCTTGATTCACATCGTATAAAATATATTGGAATATGCGAATTAAACCTCGATTAAAAGAAGAGCCCGTATTGATTCTCGAATTGGGAGAGAGTTGTACAATATTACCCACTAGGTAGCAGAGGTTGTACGTTGAAGACTGCGCTGAAGAAGTTTATGCGATTTTTTCATATTTCAGGAGCGCAATTGTGGTGTCGATCAAAATAGGGAGCAGAATTTAAAAAAATCTTCAAATGTATCATCATATTAATATTTTGGCACGTACATCACAATCCGATTTAACAAATAAATAAGTGCGCCTCATAAACAGTAGGAAGCTCTTTAAATTTGAACCATTTTTAAGATATTTCCTGTTGATAAGAAGACAAGACCACAGCTGTGGATTTTTCGTTGACGTCTCCAATCAAGATTATGAACAGAGGGGGAGGATGTTAAATACAAAAAAAATGTTAAAAAACAAATAAAATAACGGAACGAAATGAAAATGGCATCACGAAATCCGTCGGAATATTCCCGCTAATTCGGTTAATGTTTGATTTATAATAAGTGGTAGCCGCTTCTTTTCCCCGCATTTTTACGACCGTCGCCATAATTTATATTTCCCTTTTTCGTGATTTGTCTAATCAGGAATTTAATAAGGAATAGATGGCTGAAAATGTTGTGCACTTTTAGCCATCGATGTTTTTTTTTTAATTGTGTTCCATGATGTGTTTTGGAATTTATTAGATCAAATAAATATACTTGATATCTTTCCTTTATTTTATGTAAGAGCCACTTATTATTTTCATGTCAAAGGCCCTATACTACTTCTATCCAGAATTCTGCCACCTAGTAGAACTAGGCGTTCCTTGAATCAAGTCTTCCACGAAACAAGACAGTTCTCCTAATTCCTGTGTACGGAACATGTTAAGAGATTCGAGGTTCTTCAGTACACTTCAGAGCCAGGTGGCAATTCTACAGGCAAAATCCACCAGCTGGGGCCTGATTCTCGTTGGATCTCTCAGCACTGTTTGTAATGTCTCTTCTATTTTTTTGGGAGAACAATCCCGACAAGAACGTGCACTTAATTTATTGCGGCTGATTTAAGATATCCCGTGATCAGACGATATGTCTTATTCAGGACCACATCCACCTGACCTCGTGACTCGATCTATTCCAGACAGGGCGTATTCACCTGCCGAGTAGCACAAGGCTGATTTCGTGATTCGGAGGACAAAAGGTGTTGCGTCCTAAGATGAATTATCTGAGCAGACTGTTCCGAGCGGTAGCTTTCTGTTTCACACTGCCGCAATGGATTTTGAACGAAATCGTCCGATTGAGAATTACACCAAAATATTTGAGTGTAGGACAGTGTTCCAGTCCTGTATCACTCCAAATAATACTGAACGGTTTGCTTCTCGGTTGCGTAGTTAGAAGGCGCAAACCTGTGTTTTAGAAGCGTTTGGTTTTCGCTCATTCTCTTTGGAATAATTGCCCATCAATTGCTCAAGAAGTTTCTGTCAACCTACTCAAAAGTACCATTGATTTGTGCACTATGAGCACCTACTTATGCTTAGATTCAATGTAAATTTGAATAAATCTCGTTACGACCCATGCAGCATTTTAGAGGTAGATCATGCAATGCAGCAAGTGAAATTAAAAAAAAAAGTAGGAGTAATAAGGGAACTCTTTGACGGGGGATACCGAGGAGTTAAGAACCTTTTGAGGTATCTACATAGACTTGTGTGTGAGTTACTGATACGAATGTAGAGCGTGAGATAAGGAGAGTAACCACTTCATCACAAGTCTGGTCTAGTGAAGTAGGATTTTTTGCAATGTTATTTACTTGTATTCTAAGGCTCGTTTTTTCATCAAACCAATTTGGATTTCAAATAATGTATTAAGTGCACTAAAAATTGTAAGTATATCTTGTGTGAATATATATATTTTTTAATTAAACGGCATCTCATCCCGTACAAAGATGGTTTGTACCTATGACAAAAAGTTCCGCAGTTGAAACATCCCGAGTTCTGCTAAACCTAGTAAACAAAAGGACGGATGAATGTCTTAGTAGGTCGACAAAACAGTCGATTGGGTTGAGAGATCTTCACAAGCTTGATACTGATTTCAGTACCAAATCTCGACACTTAAACACATGTCGGTTAGCTCAGCTGGACCCAACGACAGAACATGTTTTTACTCCTCCATGGTTTAAACTGGAATAATTTTAAATTCTTGTGTACTCGTTGAAATAATTTTGGTGAAGGTATTAGAGGTTTGTTGATTTTTTAACTTCTTTTTTAAAGTTCCTCTCTTCTTCGGAGATTGACGATCATCATATACGAATATATCTTATACCTTTGAAGCAGCAGCTCTGAACAGAGATATGGTGACATGGTAAAATCACACTCGTAAGTTCTTCAACCAGGAGATATGTCTTCTTCCCACGCTTCTTCTGCCTTGAAGGTTCCCCGGAAATATGCGTTGAAGAATTTTTTTTCCTTGCATATATGTAAATAACTGTAACTTTCTTCTTTTGATGCTGGATAATTCTTCCTTATCTTTTTTGCTAACCCATGAAACATTAGGCATTCTTCGATTATGCCACATTACAAAAGCTTCAAGGTTCTTTGTGGTGGTGCTTCAACACCATAGTAAGGATACTTTGTAGCAATGCAAAATTCACATGCGTAATTCGAGGATACTTTGTAGCAATTCAAAATTCACATGCGTAATTCGAGACTTAACCATTCTTATCGCGGAGAACCTGCATTTTGAAGAAGCAGCACAGTGTCATCTTAACTCTTTGATATCTTAAAACTGGTCCGATAGATTATTCAGCCAGCATTCCAGATATAATATTTGTATTGTTTAACTCTCTCAACAGTTTCATTATTTCTTTCAAGAGGTACCTTTGTCTGTACTACCCTATGATACTTCTTACTTTTGATGATCGATATTGTTTTTCTATCTTTATTCATCCGTTTCAAGATGTCATCACTATTTAATTTGTAAACCCATGAGCATATTTTAAAAAGTTCTATAAAATTGATCAAGTTTATTAATATTTGTTCACGAAATCGTTCGTTTTTTCTCCTCAGCGCGTACTGTCTCTCCATCGTAATTCTTTGATATGATATCTTTTGTATCAATCTTTTACGTTTGACAGTAGAGGCATTGGTTGATCCGTGGTTATGCTGGGGAGGGTGTGCCGCCTGGTGGCTGGTGGGGCAAAATTGGTAGACGCTGGGAGGGGGGGACAAACGAAATCGTTGAATTAGCATTTTGATGAGCGCCTTCTGTATATGTTTTTATCGAAATATTTTCAGCACACAGATTCGTAACACGGTTTGCCAGAAATTATGCAATATTCTATACAATTGTTTCAATTTCATCATTTTGTACTATAACATTTTCGTTGTATATTGTACTACCTGACAGTCTTATTGCAATGTGACAATCTTTCCGACCTACCATTTTTTTAAATTTAAATATTTAACACCTTTATAAGAATTTGATGGGCTTATTATGAGGTGGCAATCTCTTCCCACCGATCAGACAAAAGTAAATGAAGGAAGCTGCATGGTTGAAATATATCATCAAATTAATTCATTTTATTTGTACAAAATTCATGTGAAATGTAATAATGAAATCAAAAGTAAGATATCAATTAAAATAAAAAGGAAGGAATTATGGAAAGAGAAAAAAATCGAGATTGTTAAAGAAACCTTAAGTGAAAATCAGACTGAAATCTGTACTAAATAAACTGGGTTCCAACGGAAATCGAACCCGCAATTCACGGGTCGGAAGACGTATCTCTTAACCACTATATCACGGAGGTCATCTGTGATTGTTGAATGGTTGACCACATACAAAAAGTGTATATTATTGTGATATCGGGATCGGACCACCTCCGTGACCCAGTTGGTAAGGACGTTGGTATACCACCCGGGAATTTCGAATTAAATTCCCGATGATACAAACAAAATATATAAAAAGGTACCAGTCTGGTTTAAGAGTTTGTTTTTTAACAATTGTCGCACGTATTAGATGTGTGCGATCGTTATTGCCTGTCATGGTGCGTTAGTATTTCCAACAAGTGCGATGACGAACTGTTAGTTGCCTTCTCTAGTGTTTCTGAACTACAAGGTACGATTACTGAGGGTGAAGTAAATATTGTCTCCCGGCCACGCTCTTTTACATGTGTATCATCAATTCGGATGCTGTATTATGCTTTCGTTATGTAAAATACAATCTGGCGAGTTTATTGCCTTGTGGTAATCTTTTATAACCAATCAGCAAAATGCTGTAGGAGCCTGAAGTGAAAACCAGACTTTAAAAAATTATTTGACTTTGAATCTAATCTGCTGCCTCCGGGTTTGAAAACAGGTCTCAAGGCACGTTGAAGGGTACAATACGAATGAATAAATTATGTCGGTATCGACTGGGGATGAAAGAAATCAATAAACACTAGCCTTTACTACAAAAAACACAATCTCGCAAATAATACTCGTACCGGACAATTTTTGGATCGTGTCTTTCCGCATTTAGCCCAATAAAGCTGGTTCAGAAACCCCCTATAGCTATTTTTAAAAAGCATTACCCCTGATAAGCAACTCGAATGCAACTATTATAGTTCAAATTCATAGGGTTATTTCGAAAATGTTAGTAAATTTTGTGATTATATGCATTAAAAAACAATCAATTCCATTTCAACCCATCATTTTGTGACCCTGCTATCATCTTTCGTAATTTCAAACAGATCGTTCCGGTAACCCTTTGATTGTCGGTTAATTGTAATTGATAACTTAACTTATCATTTTATCATAAAAAAAATTGCTTAATTGTAGAGGTGTGGTAAAATAGACCTGTAAGATCTACTTCGTATGTAATTGTTTTGTTCGATTCTAAAAAAAAAATTTTTTTTGTTAGCAATCTTAAAAGTATTAATAATATCACTATCAAATATATTGTATCACGTTTTCATTGTATATAAAACCTGTGGTTATTTTGCTACTTAACATTCTCTTATAACCAACTAGCATGATGTTAAAAGAGGTCTGAAGGGAAAACCACACTTTTACCCTTTTTTGACAAAAATATATCAACAGTCGACCAATTAGGCCATAAAAGTCAACTATAGACTTACGTGATATATTTTTAGTTTCTTAGGGCTGACCGTTTGATGGATTTAATATTTTTAAATTGAATTCTTTATATACAATATCATATATACGCACTTATTATTCTAATAATCAAATAGTGAAATTCTGCGAATTGTTGTGTTATCCGTATTTTGCTTTGCATAGTACCCGGCGGTAAGTAATACACATCGGGCTTAAGAAATAAACTGTCGGCCATAATCGGCTAACTTCGGCTTTGTAGAGCGTCGTCTCTGTCATTCATACACGTGTTCCGTCGCGAGACTGTTAGCGCATCGTGCGACAGAGGCGACGCTCTACAAAGCCGAAGTTAGCCGATTATGGCCGACAGTCTATTTCTTAAGCCCGATGTGTATTACTTGCCGCCGGGTACAATATTTTTCAATGTGATTCCCCTATTGCAAAATAGGAAATCCGTCAATCTTAAAAATAAGTAGTCTATAATTATATCTTAACTCATCTTTCATACGGCACCCTTTTAACATATCTGAATTGGCGATTCGGACACATCTAAGAGCGTGGCCGGAAGACAATATTATTTTTAGCTCCAGTAATCGTGCATTTTGGCTTAGAACCACTGGAATGGGCACAGAACTCGCAGTTAACATTGTACGTGATGGCAAGACTATCGCCCTATTCTTATTTTATTAAGATACAATAGGAAAGTCGAGCGTTTTACCAATTAAGCCACGGAGGCTGTCCAAGTTCATATGACATTCATAAGTGCTCGAAAGAAAAATGTTAAATTAAATCATAATATCTGTTCATGTTGACGGCCTGCGTGGCCTAGTTGGTAAGACGTCTGTATCTCGACCCGGGGAATGCGGGTTCGATTTTCGTTGATACCCATTTTTTATATGTATTTCTTTCTGGTTTTCGATTATGACCTCATCTTTGTAATTGACTGTAAGTGATTGCCATATAGCAATAAATCAACTAGATTGTCAAAAACAAAACAAATTTTAAAAAATAACGTACGAGTAGCTATAAAGAAACATAAATTCCAATGAATAATGGCGTTTCTTCTTTCTTCGAGGAACTTTTCCATTTATAGATCGATTATTAAATTTTTAAGTTTTGTCTGTTTCAGTTCAACTTTGAATTATCTAGAATTGTTGTTTTAAAATTGAGGTCTTCATCGTTTGCGAACTGTCTAGAATTATCTAGAATTGTTGTTTTAAAATTGGTTTTATTTATATTGAATATTATATTGAATTATCTAGAATTGTTGTTTTAAATTATCTAGAATTGTTGTTTTATTTATATTGAATTATCTAGGATTGTTGTTTTAAAATTGATTTTATTTATTATCTAGAATTGTTGTTTTATCTAGAATTGTTGTTTTATTTATATTGAATTATCTAGAATTGTTGTTTTAAAATTGGTTTTATTTATATTGACTCATATAATTGCATAATTTCTTTAATTTGGTGGCGCAAATCATCCTGGTTTGGGTAAAATCCTATCTAAAAAGGAGACATGAATGGTTCAATTAAAATAAATAAATGTTCATAATGTTGAAGTTATTTTATAAATTTCATTTGAAAAACTCCAGGACAAATATTTCAATTTATACGTATGGTGTTTCATGATTTCTGGAGACGAGAGGGTCAAATTGTACGATCATTTTATTTCACCATTATTGCTTTTCACGTTACGAAATCGAAGAATTCGTTCAAATCAAATGTATTTGATGTTGAAGACCATGGTTTCTCAACATTTTTAGCCTTGCGACCCTAAAATAAATAGAATTCGTGACCTCTCTGTTAATATATTGATGCACGTACGCGTGGCCGCACAAATGTTTTACTTACACAAAAATTGTGAGCCTTGTCAGGTTATGATATTTACTGTTTTACGTCATTTAAAATAAATGTGTACTTACGTTTTTCTCAAAAAAATCTTATTTTCCTTTTGTACATGTGAGTTATTTTTATTTTCGTTACTCACAGGTTGAGAAACGATGGTTTAGGCGTACAAGTATCTATAACTTTTTGCCAATTCGTGATTTGCTTTTATGGAGGATATTTATAAGTAATATTATTTATTTTTCATAAATTGTTCTTAAAACATATAGTAAGTCTATCTATATAATGAGCAAGATATCCTTAGAAATGTTGCAGCTGATCTAGAAAGAACAAAACAATTTAAAGACCCATGATACCTCTTATAAAGTCACCAGCCAGCAGCCAAGATATTGAGACTGAAATTTGGATATACTTGATTATGCGTGGTGGTAGGAAAAAATTACCATAAAAAACGTAAAAAATATTGGTAAAAGTTTAAACATCCTACACATTTACCCTTTTTTCAATATCATAGCAATCAACTTTTTCCCTCTGTTTTGTTTTCGGCAAATGGTGCTGCGTAGATTTCGCCACACTCCTGTTGCTCCAAATAAAAGATTAGGCTTTCAACGTTAGTTGGATCAGCACTGTGATTGTATACTTTTCTCTTGTATGAAGGTACGTTCTTCTTAGTCTATGTCATCGATAGCTGCAGGTTCATTAGTAGTTGCACAATCTCCTCATAACTTAAAACTTCATATTCAGGCAAATTATCTTCCACATTTATCCCTTTTATTCATTTTTAACGTTTTTTTTCTCGTACAGTGCATTTTATTTTATGCAAACATTTATCAAATATAAAATAAAACAGATAATCGTGCTTTTTAATATGTTTTTCGATATGCTAATCAAACAGGGTACTTGTTAATATGAATCTATCCAATAATTTGTCGCAATGCTGCTACGCTACACAGTGGAAAGTATTTGCGTTTCGCAAGCCCGAAAAACTCCGTATTCACGCTACAGAATAATTTAGTGGGCAACTAACTTTGTGAGACCGTAAATCACAAATTGATCACGAAGCCCCTTGGTAAAGTTTACTCGGAACTTGTCTCCTTGCCGGCGACTGCGTCATTTACACGGAACATTATAAAATATGCACTTTTGGTGCAGTTGGCGATGCCGTTTTTGACACTTTAATTTGCATCCGGCACAGCGGCGGAGTGGACTTTTATTCGAACTTCTGTAAATTGTATTATATTGAGGTGTACATTTAAGCTTATTTTTTATGATTTTGGCTAGATGTGGTGCTAGATTGAAATGCGTAGTAGGGGAAGACGATGGAAAGTATGGTTTGATCAAGTGAATGATATTTTGAAAGAAGGAAATCTGATAAGTCAGAGAAGTCTTATGAGTTGTATAAGATATGTGGATGTAAAAGGGGTGAAAAATGTGTGTCGTGATAAGTCTGGCTCTCTCGTCTTTTCCTACTCCAACAGGGAAACGGTGTGATTATATATGTTATAATATAATATGTATGTAGCTACCTACTCTTACAAATCTTCAATCATTAGACTTCATTCGTTCGGAAACCAGTACGGACATTGTATGTTATAGTATCTTTCAAACTCATCCTAAACCAGTACGGACATTGTATGTTATAGTATCTTTCAAACTCATCCTAAACCCATACAAATTAGCTTTAGGGAGTATTTTTCTTGATGCCAATGTTTCATTCGTGTACCTTAGTTTATTGAATACATACTTGTACACACATACTATAGATGACGGAGATAGGATAGTTGACGAAATTTTGAGAAAAAGTGAGGTTAGGAGTAAGAGAAAAAAGTGTAGAATATATTTGGCTGTGAAAGGAGGTGAAGGAAATATTACATGATAAGAAAATTTGGCGCCCTGTCCTATCTGCCTACTCCAAACGACGCGATAGTATGTGCGTATAATGTATAAAAAAAATTAAAATGCGTTCTTAGGTTACAAGTATTTTATTGTATAATATTTCTATCACATACAATCTAGTAGACTATTCGCAGTATGACAATTTTTTTCAATCACTTAGAAATATTTTAAAATGTCATATGTGTAAAACCAGACTCGAACTCCGTTTTTTGGAATCCATCAGCAGTTTATCTTTTAATATTCTATATTGCTTACTAAACAATGCTAACATACGTATTGTTATAAAAAATAGAGAAAATTAGAGCGTCTATAACTTTTTAAATAAATGTTGTACAGCACCGGTACAAAGACTGTAAAATAGGTGGATGGCTGCCGCTCAATACGAGTATTCGAAGATTTTGGTTTACTTTATGCTTTTCCGGTGAAAAGTAGCAGGGTGAAGAGATTCCTCTTTAGCAGGTAGAAGTTTGTCGTAAGTAAAAACACAGAAGACGTTCCAGAAACTGAGAATATATATTTGGCGTTTTTCGTTCCTTATGTGCAGCCCATGGCTCATCGTAAGCCCCTTTATTCGCCCGTGTATGCCGTTATGGCTTGCTAGATACTGTGTATCTCGCGCGTTCTTCGCTTGCATGGGGCGACCGACTTTTCAAAGTAACTATTGCGAAGGTCACGCATAAGGAACATTTAATTACAATTGGTAATTACATTTTTACATGTCATAAAAAAAAAACAAAATAAATCTTTTTTTTTGTGTGACGCATACGTCCGATACAAATGTAGTTTTTTTCTCGCTGCTGTCGTTAACCTTACTCTGGAAAATTTTCTGTTGTTTACCAATCAAATATGTATGTCATGTTATAAATACGGGTAAGTCCCTAAATATAGTCTACAGCCCTTCTCTTCCTGCCTTTCTATTAACATAACTTGTTTCGATTATTTCTTATAAATATTTCATTAATATATTTATTTTCAGTATATTTCATAAAATTGTTGATTTTTCTTATTTATGTAAATCTCGAGCTAGATTCAACTCAGAAGGTCCTTAGTAGAATAAAAATACCTCTTGAAACAAATAATTTAATTTTCGAGGGAATCAATAAGACCACTCTCAAGAGGTGGTAAAGTGTGAGATGTAAGTTAAATAAGAGAAACTGGAGCAGGCTGATGAGGTCTGTTATCTGGGAAGTATGTTTACAGGAGAGTTGACGGGGATATTGAAAGAAGGGAAGTGACAGGGAACAAGGTAAACGGTGCACTCAATTTAATGTAATGTACAACAACCGCCCTGTATTAAATGTAGCGAAAATGACAATACAACGTTTTGTGTTGGAGTGAAACTTGGATTCGGTAGAAGAAGGTTAAAAGTAAGACTAATGCTCTGGAGTTGCGTGTACTAAGATTTTTTTTGGAGTTTCAATGTATGGAAGAAAACGGAACGAAACATCAGAAATAAATGCATGAATTAAATAGATGGTTTAAGTAAGAGTTTAAGATAGTTTGGAATGTAGATAGAATGAATGAACAAAGAATGACTAAGCAGATATGCAAGTTAAAAGTGCAAAGTGTGCGTGTAAGAGGTAGAATGAGGAAAACATGGCTGGATCAAATAGACCAGATTTAAAATGAAGATAAAGGGAGATGTATAAATGAAAGAAAATTGTGCATGACAAGATTTATGAATGTGCAGAAGGCGAATGTTTTGTATTTGGTTAGGTAAATAAGGAGATCTGTTCTCTTTGCTTACCTCGCAAGGGGCACGACGTGATGATAAGTATGTGTGTAAGAAGTGTAGAATGAAGACGAAGCCTCTGGTTGTTGAACTTACGGAAAAGGTTTCATTGTTGTACCATATCTTTGTTCATAGATGTTGCCTCAACGGTCAAGATAGACATGATGATCGCCAACCCATGAAGAGGGTAGACATTTTAAAGAAGAACGTTAATTAACTCTCTAAATGGATATAATTATAATTGCTACAAATGAATCATTTATTTTTTTTTAATTATGGATAAAAATATCTTCCTTCTCCGCCTCTGGTCTATTTGATTTATTCGTTAGTAAGCCAACCCCCACCAAGTAAGAAATGGAAATGCATCATAATGCACAATATTATTATATTTTTGATCTACGTTAGGTTTTGTCTACAACAGAGTGGGCTTTATTTTGCTTTATTGGGTCCAGACCCAGACTTTCGTAACTTTTCCGGCGTGACTTTGGCTGTTTTGCGGAGAGTTTATTTATTTTTGCTGTCGAAAAGTTTTTCTACTACTGGATTAGATTAATAATCCAGTGGCGTAACATATGAAAAAGAAATCGTGAACTAGTTTGAAAAAAAAACGGATATTCAGAAATTACAGTGTTTTCGAGATTGTTGTACTAAGAGCTTTTATATGAAGTACGAGTGTAAAGTTTAATTTTGTACAATGCAGTCTGTAAAATGTATTGATATTGTGGCAATCTTTCCCAACCATCTAGAAATTTGACATCCGTTGTAGCCACGTAGTCAAGTGCTCAGCTAACGCCAAGGACTTCAGTTTTGCTTCCCTATGATGAATATTTTTTTTACATTTTAACTATCTAACAACTTGAAGATATTTTATATCTATAAACTCGAGATTATAATCTGCTAACTATTGATAATGTACACGTGCGAGACTAAATCAAACTTAGAAATCCTCAGAACGATCAAAGACCCTGTCTTCGACACTTACACAGGAATGAAGAATACGTTTTTATCCTTGCAAACAAAATACCTTTCCGTGGCAAAAAAGCAATGCGAGCGAGATAAACGCGGTAGACATAAGAAATGTGTGGAAAATAATGTATGCCAGAATGAGGAAGGAGGACATTGGGTAAGAATGCGGATTAATATGAAGAAAAAAACATTGAGATGGTTCAAAAAATATCTGACGACTGGATGGAATTCCCGAAAAAGATGCCATCTAGAGACCAACTGTCATGGCCTACTTGGAGAACACTAAATATACTCCGAGTGGGGGTAACTAGTTGCAAGCTGAACATGCAGAGATGAGGTTTCTTAACGAAATTAGCATTGAATGAAAGTGTGGAGCTATACAGGACACACGACACATGCTAGTTTATCTGGGCATCGGGGCCACATGCTCTGGACAAGACCGGATTGATACAAATGATAGGACGATCTACGTGGCCTCCTTATTAAAAATCGTGCATTATTAATTATAATTGATGATCTGAACAAGAAAGTGAATTAATAAGATAGTACGCATGACGAGGTGTATGAGCATTGCAGAAGTGAAAGATGTATGCCAGGATACAGTTAAGTGGATAGTTGTTCTTTCTGCATACCTCAATAGAGATATAGAGTTAGAGTTTGGATGATAATGATGTTTTTCTTTCACGTTATTTTACGAAAATCTTTAATTTTACTTATTTAATGCAGACAATCAAACATCAAATGATGTATAAATGTACAAAAAATGTAAAATTTAACCTCGATTTGTGAATGCAACTTTCGTTAAATATAACTTTACAATTCTAAATTCGTTAACGCTACTTGGACAAAATACAGTACCCGGAAAGTTAATCGGAACAGTGGAAAATATTAATTTTATATTGTTTTTTTTTGTACAGGCAGACAGCAATTTCAAGATGCATATCTACTTATACACGTTAAAATATTTACATTTATCTTTTTTTTTTTTTTTACATTCGATACAAGTTGAGCTGAATTAGTTCAATCTTAATGCATAAAATAAGAAAAACATTGAATAGATTAAAGTCTAAAAGTAATAACAATGAAAACAAGGTGGCTTATTTAGTCTACGAAGATTATTAATAAGTCTTATTATCAATTTATCCACCGATATGGAAGATATCGTTCTATAAAAATCGTTCCATGTGCGAGTGGTGGCACTCTTAATAGCTTAAACAATATTAATTCACTAAAACGGAAATACTTGTCCGGCACATTGAACAAAAGTTTGTCAATCAACAAGAGGTTCGCTGTTTTTTCCTGTAAGTAATTTCTACACGTACAAACACGTGCGTAGATCTCTTGTGATGCTTAAAGAGCAGTACCCAAGCATACGCATTAACAAACCCATATTATCGAGAATGAAGATGTAGCAGAAGTCTCTTGGGCACGTTAAATTATTCAGGAGTCTGGATTCATCTTGGACTCTAACTGTTATATAATTGAGCCGCACTACAATATTTAACGAAACAGTTTATTACAAAGATGTAGCTTATAGAAGCTGCTCTTAACCAGCTACTAGACATTATCCCCAAGACCTGACCCAACCACCTTCAGCGCCTCGCCCTTATTGTGGTGGTAACAAGCTGCCACTGCGTCCGAAGACAAACCGTTTCATTCATCACGGGATTGTGCCGTCTGACATCAATTTTCTTCCTTAGGCCCGTGTTCTTAAAACTAAAAAGTCTTTACTCTTGAACTTTGGCAATAAAGAAGAAACGGCATTAAACTCCACGCCACAGTTTCATTTTCCTACTGAATGACGTTGAAATGGCGAAAGGATCCTCGACTACCAGACTCAACAACGATAACATAAAGTTGCATACACCACCTTATGTGGAAAACAAAAGTTAACAAAAAATAGAGATCATGAATTCGTTAAATATTATGCAATAATCGTATGACTGTTACAATAACAAAATAAATATTTCGCAGTAATCATGACTGTTGCAATAACAAAATAAATACATTAAAATATTTTCGACTAAAACCAATCAAGAAAGATACTATAAATGTAATTGTGCATAGCTTTAAGAAGGCCCAAATAACCAAACATAACTTACCAAGATTCAGAGCAACGAAATTGACGTCAATTATCCTCTTGTACGAGCTTGTACTCGTAGTAGATTCTCGATTTGGTTTTTTTTTCTGTATTATTCCTGTGATGTAGCCTTCCAACTATCCCTCCATATCTTTGGAAGACTGACTAACTGGTCGGCTTTCTATGAGGTAACCATGGTAAGCTATACAGGAAATCCGGATCTCACCTAGTTTTTTTTAAGTGACCCTTCAATAACGCCTTCTCTGCATTTCCCACCTTACAGTGTGTTTAGTTTCACACATTCTCTGTATTTATTGATTTTCTTCGTTTTATAAATTCTCACTTTACTTTTGGTTGACATTTACTTACTTTTCCATCTTCTGGGCATACGGAGAGGAACTTTCCGGGAAATCTGGATCTCATCCATTCTTCGAATATGACCCCACTAATAGCGTCATCTCCGCTTTATCCATCTTACGTTGTATTCGGTTTCACATATTATTCTTATTATTTATTCTGTCTTGGAGTGTTCTACCAGTACGTCAATTATACGGAGACAAAATACAATACGCAGCAAATTAATCGGGACAGCAGTATAATATTCAAATGACATTATTTATTTATAAGACAGCCAGCGATTGTTATCGGCAGACGTTTCCATCGACATCCATTTTAAAATATATTACGAAAACAATAATAAAACGCTAATGGCGGCTGATTGCGCGGACACGCGAGCTAAATAAATCTCAATTTACCCGCCATAATATACAGCCGCGGTTCCAAATTATAATAAAAATAATAACCCTGGATGTTTGGTTAACAGGGCCGGATGCAATGCCCTCAAACGGGTTGAGATTACTTTATTTCTTGTATTCAACTCATGATTAATTTATTTATTAAGCGCAGTTTAATTATATTTAAAGGCGTGTTGCTACATAGAACAAAATGAACGGCGCACTTAGTATTGTTTTATTTAAATAGAATCTTCAAAAATGATTGTGCACAGTGATGTGTTAATACCACACTTTGGATTTGGTTATTTGAGGAGCATGTTTTCTAGAGATGGCAAGATTGAGAGATATGTATAAAAAAAAATCTGCAATATATTAGATCAACGGGGAACTAAGTTCTGTTTTTGCCAAAAAAAATTAAACAGAAAACATTTTTAAATGAGTGTGCACAGTATCAGCCTTTGGACTTTGCTATTTAGTGATCATGGGTCCGAGAAATGGTAAAATAGAGGTGGTGAGATGGTTTAGCCACATTTAGATAAGAAGTTGCGAAAAATTAGCGAAACAAATATAAATATGTCTGAAATTAATGGAGAACGAGGAAGAGTTTAACTGAAGAAAGAGTGAAAGGAGATAGTTGTCAAAATTTTGACTGAGGGAAAGGTAAAAAATATGGGAGACAGAAGAGCAGGTATTACGAGATGTGTGGATGTGATAGAAAGGCATTGAGATCTATAATTTAGGCCTAGCACAAATGGGCATGGCATATTGGTATGGATGATATACAGGTTTATGGGACAACCAATCCCATAAGCACTTTGATTATACTAAAACAATTAAGAATCGAACCTTAGAAAAAATAGTAAATAAAAAACTCCGATTTGTTTTGCAAAGAATTAAAATTGTTTTGTTTTATTTTTATTAGGTCATTTTACTAGTTTTTTTTGTCCTTTTTTCGACATTAATGGGAGCTATGTTATGCATCTCAATTTACGTGGATTTTGATATTAACGTATGTGCCAAGTTTGTATCAATTTCTTGACCCAATTTGCTCGTATTCGATTTACGCGAATTTTCTTGGAACGTATCTATCGCGTAAATCGAAGGATGGGTGTATTTTGAAATGATAATTGCTATTTTCGTTGATATTCGTATAATTATCCATCCATCCAGATCTGACATCGCAATCTGACGGGACAAGCTGTCACAGTGTTTCGTACTGATAAGACGATAGTCCAGGATAACTGACACCTGGGGAACTCGTTTATGCAATATCCTTATATTGTCTGTTTGAATTTTAGGCCTTACGCCGCTTTATAAGTATTTTTACAGCGCTGCGAGTCATTTTCCTTCTCCCGTGATGTCGGACCTTAAGTCCGTCATAGCTACTATTCTTTTCCCCCTCATGTGTGTCGACACCGGAGAAGCAGTCAATTAGAACAGTTCCTTCTTCGTCACTACGTGACGTCGCGCTCATAAAAGAAATGTGTGTAGATTGCGCTGGATGGGGTCTTATTTTGTCCCCTATAAAATCGTTTGTGGTGGTAGGATTGAACTGAACTGCCTGTTCTGAGACAGCTAACGTACACCTACGAAATTCGCATATAAACTCACGTAAATATTTCATATAAACTCACATGTACAGATCCATGTTGCATTCGCTTGTGTGATTTGGCAAATCTTAGCAAAAATTGACTTCTAGTTTATTTTTCTGTTTTGCCAAAACTCGGGCTCATGTTTTATTTCTTAAAACTAGTTTATAATTACTTTTCTAATTAAAAAAAAATAACAAACATCCAATCAAAGATGAGCAATTTTATTCCGCGTATTATATGTAGCCGCTGGTCAAAAGTTTATAGAAAAAAATGTATGTGTTGTTACCTTTTCCCTTATTACTTAGACATTATCTTTAAAATTAGACATTATCAGGTAATTTTACTAAACACATCAAATAATATCTTGCATCTTTAGTTTGAAACTTCCTCTTGCACGCCTCTTGTGCCTTAATCATCACTCTTAACACACAGGAATCTCAGCATTCGTAATAAAAAGACATGACACACGTGCATTTGTCAAGAGACAACGTGTTTTAAGGTAGATTTCGATAGAAATATTCCGTTTTGATCATGACCAGGAGGCTCCGAAACTATCCTCCGTTTAAAAATTAATGTATATATTTATTTATTACCGGCATGTAATGAAATGTTTCCAGTAGTTTTGTTCAAATGAAATGGTAGAGTACCTACAGGGTGTCATAAAACTGGTAATATCCATGCCTTTCACACACATATAAAATCTACTTTATGTTAGTTTTATGTTTAACATATTATCTACAACATTTGAGGTGCATGACCGCGCGGTAACGCACTGGACTTTCGTGAATTAAGTTGCCGGTTTGAACCCCGCGTTGTACTACTCTCCTCGAATGACACATGCATTTTTTCCGTCTAGTATTCGGGGGTAAAATATTTAAAATAAAACCCAATAAGTTTAATTTACTACTTGTCATTTTTTTAAAAAAGAATCACATAACAACCTTTACAGTAGAATGGGCGGACATCTTAAATGAAAAATTGAATATTGCATATAAATTATTGGTTCCTCTATAAATTTCATAATTAATATGTGCTTGGCTTATTATACACCTGAAAAAAAATTGCGCACTTATTGATTTATTTCAGTAAGAAAACGAATTATTATTTATGGTCATGCTATATAGGGGCTTTCAAATTGAGCGGTTTTTTTAATTCAATTTTTTTTTATTCTTAAATAAAACACACAATTTTCTTTATTTCAAAAAACTTTTTATTGGTCGTTGAAGTATAATGTATGTCATTTAAACACAAAAAAACAATATCCGCCAAATGGCCACCTCTTGCAGCTTCTCAGATGTCCACTTTTTTGTCAAAATTTTCGATGACGTTTTTACGTAATTGCGGTTCTAACTCACCAATAACGCGAATAATTACGTCCTTCAGCTCAGGAATTGATCGGGGGGCATTCTTATAGACCTGGCTTTTCACGCAACCCCAGAGAAAATAGTCCAACGGTGTCAGATCAGATGATCTTGGTGGCCAATTAACATCACCGTTTCCGGAGATTACAATACATAAAATCATTCAACAATTTGAACGCGTTGTTGTATTGTATACGACTCCATTTTTATAAATGTCATACTTCTCAAATGTTACAAGACCCAGGCAAGTTCGCGACGCCATCTGTGTTTTATCCCAGAATTTAAAAAACTGCTCAATTTGAATGATCCTTAATAATAGGAAAATTACAATGAATAACAAATTAAGGCTTATTCTCGTAGTTCAATTGTTTTGTTTTTTTATTTTAGGGTTGGAGTAAATAAAAGCATATTTATTTAGCTATGTTCTTGTTAACTCCAATTTCAAAAGATAACGAATATAAATTACGATGACTAGCAACGAACAATACAGCATTTAAAATTGAGATCGTTTTATGGAGAGGCGAGCCGTAGAGTGAAATTGTATGATATACGAGGTGTATCCAGAAAGTAAGTGTACTGAGGCTCTCACGACTGGATGGATTTTATTTTCGACATGTTGGCTACACTTCCGTGTAGCCTGACCCTTCCCCTCCGCAACGAGACCGGTTCGAGGTCAGTACGTTGAGAAGTGTCGACGCGACAACACGTTTCGTGAAAAATGTCAAACCAATCTCCCGCCATGTGCGAAATTTTGTAAAAAGGCAAGAGTTTTTGAGGCGCTGCAAACTCCATGGAGATGAATTTCTCCGCTCCATCGTTCCTGGAGATGAAATTTGGGTTGCACACTACACGCCTGAAACCAAAAAGCAGTCTCAACAGTGGCGTCACACCTCTTCACCCTCCGCCAATAAGTTCAAAACCACAATTTCAGCCAAGAAAATCATGGCATCCGTGTTTTGGGACTGTCAAGGCATAATTTCAATTGAATATATGCCTCAAGGGGAGATCATCAAATCTGCAAGATACTGTGAGACCCTAAAAAAATTGCGATGGGCAATTCAGAACAAGAGGAGAGGCATGCTGACAAAGGGAGTCTGCCTGCTGCATGACAATGCCAGATCACACACGGCCAACGCCACGAAGGAACTGCTCGCCTCGTTTAAATGGGATGTCCTGAACCATCCCGCGCATTCCCCTGACCTAGCACCTTCAGATTACTATCTCTTTACCTCCCTGAAGCTGTACATGGGTGGAAAAAGGTCTTCAACCGACGAGGAGCTAAAGGAGGAGGTGTAGAAGTGGACGGAGGGGTTGGCGGGAGACTACTTCGAGGAAGGCATCAAAAAGTTGATACCCCGCTTCACCACCTGCATTGAGAGGAATGGCGACTATGTCGAAAAATAGCTTACATATGTACTACGGTAACCACGTAATTTTTTGTTTAAATAAAAAAATTATAACCTACAAAAATTCAGTACACTTATTTTCTGGATATGCGAGTCATTATCATTGCTGGACCTCGCAGTCGAGGATGCCTTCGTCATCCCAACGTCAATTTCGAAATGCTCTATGAGAGAATAGCCCGATCCTAGAAGCGCACTCCTTCCCGCAGATGTAACTCGTATGTTAAACAATCCAAAAAATATATTATTTTTTTTATTTAGAAAACCGCTCCACCTGTAACACACAAGTGGTTTCACTGCATAGTCACATATTTATTATATTATTCTTAGCTGAAACATACTCACTCGTAAATCTTAAGCTTTAACCAATATAATCTAAACAACCACCTCAAAATCATATCCAATTACTCATCACGCGCTGTAAATTCGTATTTGTCATTTATAGACCTCGTAAATTACTATAATGCTTGAATACCACATGATTTGCGTAAAACAACTTAATTAATCGGGTATCCTATTCACTACAATAACGCAACGACAACAAACCATTTATCAATTAAATGGTGACGGGTTACGAAAAGTCAACTGTCTACAACAATATCGCGGTGAAAAGGTCGTGAGACAAACAAGATAAACCACCTTTAACGACCCTGAAGCTTGGTTTGTATCTGAAAAAAGTCATGCTGTGTATCTGGTGGGATTGGAAGAGAATTATCTACACAAGCTGCTCTCACACACCCAGAAATCAATTCGGAGAAATACAGCTCGCAACAAGATAACGCCAGATCTCTCGTCTCTTTGCAGCCCCGGCGAAAATTAGTATATCTAGGCTGAGATGTCTTCCACCTGCCGTATTCACTGGACGTAACATTCTCCTTTTACCGCTTATTCCTGTTACATTTAAATATAAAAATTTAGCACTTGAATTTGACCTAGAAATATGAAATCACTTTCTGCATCACATGATAATTGTTACGTTTTCAATCTTCGATTACTTACGAGAGTAGTTTGAAAAGTTTGGTAAATTTTCATGAGATGGCGCAACAATTTTTATTGTGATATCACTGCTGGTAAATATTCTTCAAGCGATCTTTGTCAAAATGTTGGCCAGATGCGACACGTAGTTAACGTTTGACAGCCATTTGAATCGACCACTTCGACATTTTCCGCAAGGGTGGAAAAAAAAAGTTCCATGCTGCCATAAAACATTTTTATTTGAAGAAGTTAACAGCCGCATAATAGCCCAAAAATATTCTCATATTATTCAACAGTAATATCAAAGAAAATGTGTTGAAGATATATCTCAAATATTTTCAGTTTTAATCAATTAAACACTGAAATAAGAATATGAAAAATCAATAGTTTATTTTTGTGAATTCTCTTTTGTAGAGGTTTTACTTTCAGGTCTTATTTCATTGGATGAATTATCGTATTAGCGCTAATAACCTGTGTTATATAAATTCTTTGGGAGCTTTTGGAGTTACAAGTCTTACAAAACAGAGCTTAAATCCTTTGATATGTATTGTATATTATAATTTTTTTTTAAATTTATTGTACACATGACAAGAAATATATATCATTTGTGAAAAAATAACAGGTAATTTAATTTGGGCACACAATTTTAATGGATCTGGGTTTCTTGCCTTTCATTTGTCGTGTCCCCAGTAAACTAGGCTTTGCCTGTATCTCACTGAGGATATATAGCATGAAAACATTAATCGATACTTCTTTCCGATTTTTGATTATATAAATATCACACAATATATTATCACGCAATTTTCCTGTTGGGATAGGCAGAAAGGACAAAGCGCCTAACTTTCATGTCGAATTACTTCCTTCGCTTTCTCCATATCTACAGCTTCTTCTGTTTCCCTTACTCCTTACTTTTTCTTATCTTAGTTTTTTCACGTAACATTGTTTCTAGTCGCCTATTGGCCGTTTCGGACATCGGATATTACATTGTTTTTTCCAAAACTATAGTGTCGAATATGTCGTAATTCTAAAATGTATTATATTGTGTTGCCCTTTGATTGTATGCAGAAAAAGTTGGCGGGTCTATTAGTATTAATCTTATCCAACAAACCAAAAAGGTGTTAAACAAACCTTATGTAAAAACCAGACTGAAACCTTTTTAAAAAATATACGTTCCGGCGGGAATCTAACCCGCCACTACTAGGTAGGAAGACAGGCATCAACACCCACATGACCCCAGGGTGAATTTGAGGTCTTATAAAGTGTGTTTACTTTTTTTTAGTTAAGTAACTAAAATGTTAAGTTATTTTTCGTTGTTCTGACGATTTGAAGTCACTTAATAGAAACTCAATATTTTTCATACGAATATTCAAGTTTCTTATAAAAAGTTTGCATCGCAGTCTGTCTTCAGAAATGATACCTTTTCTGCCATCTATGAATGAGTATCCCAAGTAAGCATTAGCGACGTTCACCCTTTATACTGTCGGTAAAAGCGAAATCGATTTTGTTGAATAGCAAATTCCTTACCTACATTTTATATAAAAGAATAAGTTAATTCGTTTTACAACTTAAATTTATATTATTGTTTTCATTATAAAAGAAACATATTTATCCATATAAGCCTCTATTTCCATCGAATTCATTTTTATTTCTTGGTATTTTGAACATATTTTCTTGAAATTATTTCATATATGCATTGTGTACAGACATACTATATAATATAATACTAGTTGCAACCCGTGAAATATTCACGGAAGTCAAACAAATTCTACATTTATGAAAATATATATTCATAAATATAGAATTTGTTTATATATATCATTTATACATCGTCCCCTTTTACACCGGTTCAAAAATTGTTAGCTAGGTATTTAAAATTCGTTCAGTATCACGGACCCACCGAGATTCAAATTTCGAATTACTTTCGCAGAGAATCCAAGTATTTCTCTCTCGCTCTCTTGTATTCAAAATTCAATTCTTGTATTCTTTCTTTGACGACAACCATCGTATGGGTTTTGACCTATTTATACTATGATTTACATGAAATAATAAAAATAAATCAAATTGACGTCATCGTTAGTTCTACGAATGCCCAAACGCTAAATATTACCAGTCATTTTACGAAACTTTCAAGGATTTTTTTGAAGAGTTAAAACGATAATTATAAAGGGGCCAATATTTATTGAATGTACGAGTATATATACAGGTAGATTTCAATTCCCAATTATCGGTTCTTTCATAAAAAGTTGCCGCAAACTATTCGTAACACCATACATACCATATTCCTTTTGGGGTTGGCAAAGAGGATAGATCGCCACAACTTTCTTTCCACACAACGAGCTTTTGCCTCGTCCACACGCATACATTTCGTCATACGCGCTCTTCTATTTCTCATGTTTATTTATTTTCAGCCAAAATTACTGAAACTATCTCCTTCCCCTATTTCCTCGGTTTAATTCTTCCAGTATAGGGGTCCGCAAACTTTTTTTAATTGTACCACTATCACGACGAAATTGCACCTTAGTTTTAAGTCTCTTGTTTTCGCAATATTTATATATGACGCGGAGACTTGACTCTGAGAGCAAGCGAAAGATTTAGAATAGATGCATGCCAGATTTTTTTAATTTTTTTATCCACTTTGCATGGATTTCTCCTGTTACGCAAAGACCGTCTGCTTCGTGAGTTAGCTTATTCGTTAGGAAGAATATCAGCCAGGATTCTTCTCATACTGCTAGACGGTGCCGAGAATACGAGTATATCAAGAGTGTCATTCAGTTGGTTCAATATCTCTATACCACGCGTGACTGAGTGTTTAGCTATGATATTCGTCCTGTAAGCTGGTATGTAGAACAGAGGGTGATTCCTTGCACGGCTATATTTATTGGGTACATATAAACTTAGTGCTTCTAAAATCGCGGGACAGTTAAAGGAACCTTGGAAAATCTTAAGTAGGAATATCGCAATGGATTATTGCCTTCTTGATTCGAGACTTCTGTAGTTACACACCGTGAGATGATTTTTTTAATAATATTAGGTTTGAGTTCCGAGCTAATGCGACCTTGAGAAAAGTTTGCTCTGTAAACTGCGCTGTATAAAATTATTATTTAATTAATACATTATTTAATTTTAAAAGTGAAATTGCAAATGACAATAGATAAAGCTGCAAGACACGATTGAAAAGTCGTATGCGAATCATCAAATCGTGATTTTTTTTAGAGCTCTTATTTTTTTCATTCACTTTGGACCTTAAAAAATAATATACGGTTTTCGTATGCAATTAAGCAAACTTTAAATTATTTTTCTGACATTTTTATGATTTATCTCAACAACCACATCTGAGAACTGTGTCTATTTCGATAATAATAATTTCTTCAAGGAATTTATCCGTTTGCCATTTTGTTTGCAAAATCAGTATCGAAAATTACGGAATGGGGGCAGTACTAGAACTTTTTGTATAGTGAATTTCTAAAATAATAAAGCCGCGGACCAATAATAAAGATTTTTCTTCAAGAGTTTTTTTTGGTCTAGCAAATGGTTTTATCCTGTATTACTTTTTGTGATTCTTTATATGGTATATGTATTTTTTCTGTTTTTTTTTCTAAAACGAATAGATATGACCAAAGTCATAGGTATCCTTATACCCTCAAATACTAGACGGAAAAAGTGGTTGTGTCGTTCCAGAGGAGTAGCACAGCGCTGGGTTCGAACCGACGCCCTTCCGCACGGAAGTCCAGTGCGTTACCGCGCGGCCATGCACCTCACTATTAGATATGTTGTTTATAGTTAAGGCATTAACGTTTTGGAGGTTTAAAGACATTGTAATTTATTTTTAACGTGTTTGCGCTCCCCTGAAGATGAGGTGAAAGCCTTGAAACCGGTAGGGTTATACCGTCACAAAAAAGTAGAATAAACAGTGTTTGTTAAAAATAAACTACAATCACTATTAGATAGTTTGTTTTCCGTTGGAAGTCGACATCCAACGGTTAGCACTCATCCTTCATAATTGGGTTCGATTCGATTCTTGTTCTCAGATTCGATTTCTGGCGAGTTCACTTCTTGACTAGTTTTACTCCTTACAATGAACTTTATTTTTATAATTCTTATAAAATTATCTTTTAACAGATTTTTTATAGATAATAAAAACTTAATTCTAATTATTATCATAAATTTTATCACATACCATCTTGTAGCATGTGCATTGTACCAACCTCCGTAATTTAGTTGATAAGACATATGTATTCCAACACGGAAATTGGGGGCTCGATTTCCGTTAACACCCGAGTTTTTTTAAATTTAAAAAGTCCAACTTTAATTGTCACTTTAAACTCGTGGCTGGCTGGAAAGTTGTCATATCGTAATATATTCATCAGGTTATATTGTATACAATAACAGCGTAACAAAATACAACGTCTGAATTTAAATTTTTTTCTGTAGTTCATAAACTACTGATCGTTCATTCTAACAGCACTATTAAGTAACGCAAAAATAGCGCTATGAAAATATGCCAAAAAACATCTTGGAACTTTAGTTGGAACTTGGGTTTTATATGTTATGTCTTGTGCTTACTCATCGTCGTTGCTGGATATCATAGTCGAGGACCCCCTCGCTATTCGGACATCAATTCAGTTGGAAAGCGAAGCTGTGCCGTGGAGAGTTTTTCGTGTCTTAAGTGAATGCGCCGTTGCACACCAGAAACTTACCGGCCACACAACTGTACTGGATCCGATGGGATACCGAAATAAGACGATCGGAGCACACCGACATGTTTTTTTTTTTAAGAATATATATGACTGAAGTCATAGGTATCCTTATACTCCCGAATACCTGTCATTCAAGGGGAGAAGCACGGTACGTGGATCGAACCGGCGACCTTCCGCACACAAGTCCAGTGCATTATCGCGCGAACATACACCTCGTGTGCTTGCTTACTGAACCGTTTGCACATAAAAATGAGTACACTTAAAAGCGTCTAACATCCACAGTAAATTGAACCGATCGATCGTTTTGGAACTTTGATCTTGTCATCGGAATTTCGGACAAGAATACTGATGTGCAACCGTTCAAACAATAATCCAATACGCGAATACACTTCTTTCATTTACAGGAAGACTAACTAACGTCAGTTATCATGAGAAATTGTATGCATCTTGAAATTGTATTGCGTTTGTGTTAGTTATTTCGAAAAAATGTGATTGCGTGTTTTTTTTTACTTTTTGAAAACCATTTTTATGTTTTACTTGCATTATTTAAAAAGGACAATGTAATAAGTACTGAGTGAGATATCCATATTTTTTCAGGTTTAGTATGTTTAAAAAAATCTTTGCCACTTATGAGGTAATTGGGCACATACTAATCCTTTTTTTGTCCCATTTTTTTTCTATCAAAAATTGTGTGGAAAACTCATTAGAATATTAAAAAAAAACAATAAATAAATTCCATACATTGCAAACATATCATGACGCCGTGTCCCTTGCGGGGTAGGCAGAGTGAACTCTTTACTTTTCTGCCCAAACACGTTTTTCGCCTCCTCCACATTTATACATCTTGTCACAACACAATTTTCCCTTATTACTCACTTTATCTTTTTTCAAAACCTGGTCCAGTTAATCCTGCTGCATTTTCCTCGGTCTTCTTCGCCCCCACAGCCCTTGCACTTCTGACATGCTTATTAATTATTTCTTTCCACATGTCAAAACCATCATATTTCTTAAAACATCTATTTTATCCATGCATTCATTTCTGATGTCTTTATTCCACCCTCTTTTGTACATTATCACTTCGCAGATGTATTCTTAGTCCACGCATCTCCACAGCATTTATCTTACTTTTATCCTTCTGTTAATTTCAAGCTTCACTTCCCATCATATGTAAACATAGTGAGTTTTTTAATTTATTTATTAAAATTGGCCAAAGTCTATACCTATGTTATATGCTTAATTTATATCTTAAGAACTAATCTAATTTATATATTATCACTATAAACTAACTTCATTTTAATTCCCTACGTGTAATTTTATTTTAAATAATCTTAAAATATAATTTCTTAGAAATAGTTAACACCTACATACTTCTTATAACTAGATAACAATTCTTACAACTAATTATTTAGCAAGTACATGCCCACTCGTTCAGGCTACTTGCATTCCATCACATTCACTCAGACCTTGGTCCTCTCAGCTAATACTGTAGATGGACTAGTCAGGCAACAGATTTTATAACGGAAAGGTAAATCGGACTTACTCTCGCAAGCCCTCAGAGCAGTGATTAAAGGATTGCTGCGGTCCTGTTGACTTTTATAGAACTTCACGGTCCAAGCGAGGATGTGGTGTTGGAGGGCTTCTTCACGCTTGTCGGCGTGAAGTCGAAGAGGTTTGTTCTGGGATGGAGGTTGAAAGAGATCATTCTAGATTTGTTCATTCATATCATATATAACATAATATACTAGTATATATCAGGAAAAATGGCAAACCTTTTGTCGGACTATTATTTACCCCATCATGAAGTAAAGATTCTTTTCGGTGACGTATTCACGAACTAAGCTTTTAAGAGCGTCACAACTCGCACACGAAATGATCTTCTTGAATGGATTTTCCAATATCGATATTTCTACATCTCGGTGAATAAATTGAAGATTAAACTACTTAATAAACTTTTTAGGTCTAACCGAGTCACTTCAAAGGTTCGTATTTTTATTATTTGTATTGTTCGTATTTTTATTATTTGTAAACTTGAATCTATTGATTTTTTTTTCTTGTGCTAGACTTTTTGTTTGATGTAAATGGGTTGAACCTGTATCAAATGTGAACAAAG
The DNA here is from genome assembly GCA_949825065.1 of Odontocerum albicorne. NCBI lineage: Eukaryota > Metazoa > Arthropoda > Insecta > Trichoptera > Odontoceridae > Odontocerum > Odontocerum albicorne. The sequence goes on from OX463858.1 coordinate 18,190,915, forward strand.
TTAGTCAAGGATAAATATTTTAACGCGTGTTCCTGTTGTAATTATGCTATAATTTAAAAAAAGGTTATTTCATGTAATTAGGTTATACCTGTAAAATATTAACATCACGTCGTGTATCTTGGGATGTAGACAGAGATAACACATATGCATACTTTTTTAACCAACCACACAACTTTTGCGTCTTCCACATTCATACATCTCATCATGAACAATCTTATGTTATTCGTACTTCTCAATCAACCTTCGAAATCTTAGAAAAAGTTAAGATTTCCTTTTAATATTATAAATTTAAAATTATCCCGTTTTTCCCCTTGACTCTTCATATGCAACAAAAATCTAAACATACAACAGAAAAAAAAAACAAATACTCGCATAAACGAACATGCCTACATTTGAAATCGGAACGAGCCTCCTCCACCGTTTGCGAGCACGCGCCGTCGACTTCCTCTGTCGTCGGCGGGAAAATGAAGAGGAAAGACGAAACAATAGACAAGCGGCCTCGGGTCGAGAGCTTTTGTTTTTGTTTTTTTTTTTTTTTTTTGTTTTATTTTGTTTTTGCGCGGGCTTTTTCTCTACGACGTATTTGACTTTGGAACGCTTTATGCGACATGCCGGGTGGTCTCTCTCTCTCCCTACAGCCAGACCGCAATGAGAGGACACTGTCATTTTTTAAAATTCGAACTTTGTTGTTTTTTTTTTTTTTTTCATTTTAATGCTTCTAATGGAGATTTCTCGGTATGGGGCAGTTATCTAAGTATAAAAAGGTTGAGTAGGTACAAAAATAAACGATTCCAGTAAATATTTCTTGTGATTTGCGTATTTGAGTAATTTTGTTTATTCTTAATCTAGAATTTGTTTCTTGTTCTTAGAAATCTTTGTCATTTTGTTTTTAGAATTTCGATTTATGTGAAAACATCAAATGGTTTCGTAATAACGTCAAATTTCATATATTTTGTTGTTAAGTTATCTGTATATAGATTTTACGAAAATAGCGGATAAAAGTATTAAAACGGGTTGTTTGAAAGTTTTCTTCAATATTATGAGTTTACTGTCAATATTCATAATTAATGTTTTTTTAATACATTTAAAATTTAGTACAAGGGAATACAAAAATACAAGATGTCACAATTAAAATGATAGTCCACAACAATATTTTAGTACCAACTTTAATGTAGGGAGGTAAAACGTTTACATGGAAAAAAATTATGAATAGATTCGAATAAATGCGTGCACTGAAGAAAACATGGAATGACAATGTATGTCAGAATAAGGAATGAAATTAGTAGAGATGAATGTGAATTTAAGGAGTTGTTGAATAAGATGGAGAAGAGCATTCTGAGATACTCGTAGTTTGGGTACGTAAAATAAGAAACTTTAATAAAAAAATATGTTAAGTTGCAAAAATGAGTAGAAGGTGTAGAAAAAGAAGCTAAAAGATAGTAAGACAAATGATAGTGCAAATTTGAGTGGAAAGCATAGTAGATGAAGACCAAGTAAAGTATGGTTGGATTAAGTGAACGATATTTTGATAGAAGGAAACAGAGAATCAGAGAAATCGAACGATATGAAGTGCATGTGTGTAAAAGAGGATGTCGAAATTGGAAAAGTTGGCGCTCTTTTCTCTCTCCGTACCCCGATAAGGAAATGGCGTGATGGTGTGTATGATATTTTTAATTTATATTGAGATAACACTACTTTAGCCCCTTTAGAACGATGCAAACTATTTTATTTTTCATAAATAGAGGGTTCTCGTCCTGCATTTCCTCAACCTGGAATTTTTTCACTATATATTATTTTAAATATTTATTTTTTTATAATTTGCCCTGTGATTTCGTTATGTCGTTATTGACTCGAAGCAAGATTTTGTTTTTCCTTCTCAAGTATTGTTATTTGGGCAGTATGTTTACGTGTGATGTGCGAATTGAAAATGATATTTAAAGAAGGATAGCGACAAAGAACAAGGTAAACGGATTACGTAATGATTTATACAATACAACAACCCCGCAATATCAGCAGTAGCAAAAATGGCAATACATAATAGTGTATTAGTGCCCACCTTGATATATGGAAGAAAAACTTGGACTTGACAGAAGAAGGATAAGAGTAAGATGAATGCTGTGGAGATGCGTGCACTAGGGAAATTTTGTGGAGTGTCAATGTATAAACGAAGGTGACATTAATACATGAGAAATTAATGCATGGATAAAATGGATGTTTTAAGTAAGATTAAAACATGTGCTTTAAGATGGTGTGTACATGTGGAGAGAATGAATTATAAAATAATGACTAAGCAAGTATACAAGTCAGAAGTGCAAGATGTGCGTGGAAGAGGTCGATCTAGGAAAACGTTGCTTGTCCAAATGGATCAGATTTTGAAAGAAGGTAAAGTGAGCAGTATAAATAATAGAAGATTGTGCATGACGAGGTGTATGAGTGTGGAAGAGGCGAAAGTTGGGTACTTTGATAGAAAAGCTTAGAAATTTGTTATCTCTTCTACCTTGCAAGGGACGTGGCGTGATGATATGTACGAGTATATATCTCGTATGTATAGGTATATATCTAAGTATTGTCTTGATTGAATTAAATCATTGTATAATGTTTTATTATTTTTTAACTGTCCATATTGCATTGTACGTTTGTATTTTCATGCATCTTATTCCGAAAGATATAGGTATGTATCTTGAATTGCAATTTTTTTCCTGGAATGTATAGATTCGTTGTTTTTTGCTATGTAACTGTGGCACACGGATCCTTTTACCTTTCAAATATGTCAATAGCAATTAGCTCAAGACATGGACGACCTCCGTGGTCAAGTCGGTAAGACACTTGTCTCCCAACCCGGAGATTGCGGTTTCGATTCCTGTTGGAACCCAGGTTTTTATAAAAAGTATTCCAGTCTAGTTTTTATTCATGACCTCATTAACATAACATAATATACTGCCCAAATAGCAATACTTAAGCAGGACACACAAAATCCCTCTTCCAGGCAATAACGACATTACGAAAACACAGGTCAAATTATAAAAAAAAATGTTTAAAATAATATAAGTACAATATAATAAAAAAAATCCCAGTCTAGACCCATCATTGAGAAAATGCAGGATGAGAACTCTCTATTTATGAAAAATAAAATAGTGTGTATCTTTCTAAAGGGGCTTAAGCAGTGGTATCTCAACAGAACTCAAAAAAATAACTTGTTTAAAAACGTTCTCCAAAGTCGCTAAAACTGAGATAAGATAAGCTATACCACGATTTGAACAAATTTCGATTAGTTGGAAAATATTGCCACATGACAATAAACCAGCCAGGTTATACTGTATACAATGAAAGTGTAATATACAACACAATTGCACGTTATAATTAATCAATCACGAGAATGCAATAATTAGGTATGTAACACCATGTCTGATTTGGTGGATATGTTGAATGTATAAGTATATGTTGTTTAGGAGGTCCTTCTCCGACATTTTCTCAATCTTATTTCTTGACTACAAAACTGGCATTCTATTTTGTCTTAAGTATATTTTTTTGTAATTTGTCCTTAAATTTCATATCCTTGCTGCCGTTTAAAGAGATTTTGTCTCTCCTCCTCAATTTTCGTTTATATTTATTGAATTCAATCAATTGTATTCGATTATTTTTTTCCTTTCCGTATTGTACTCGTATATACTATACTTTGGTATTTTCATACATCATATTTTGAAATTGAGTGTTATTTTTCTGGAAGAAACCTTATTGTTTGTTTTATAATTGTTACTGTGATGTATAAAGGACACTTGAGTGTCGTTTATTTTGCCAATTTATAAACAAAAAGGAGAAGTCATTAGTTTTTTAGAGATTTGGTTTTGTGGCTTTATAAACTCAAGTATATGTTATTATTTGAAAATAATAACAGCTCATTTTCGTCCAAAACTGAAGTAAATAGTTTGCGCTTTGCACGATGAAAAAAAAAACATAAATGTTTAAAATTAAGTAAAAGACGGTCATTAAATTTCTCACAAAAATTATAAACGCCTCGTAGGAAATAATATCAGGTTTTATGCTGTCCACAGATGTATTTATGTGGCTGGCAATTTTTTACGCCACGGTAAATCTATAGGTAGATTGTTTTCAATACAATATTCACGAACTGGACTCGTAAGAATATCCCCACTCGCACACGGAGTAACCTTATTGAACAAGTTTTTCAGATGTCGGTATCTTCTATATCTCAGTGGATTGAGGATTAAGCTCCTTAATAAGCTTTATAGACATAACTAAACACTTCAAAAATAAGCATGAGTTTTAATTGTGTTGTCTATGTAAATATTGGTTATATTACAATATATTTAACCTGTATCAATAATACCTGATGACCTTCGTAGTCTAATTGGTAAGACGTTTGAGGGTTGTAAATTCGATTCCTACCCGAGGGCTGTAAATTCGATTCCTGACGTTGCTTGGAAAAATAAAAATGAGGGTCTCAATCTGGTAAAAAAAAATTGGCTGCTTATAATACTTACATACCTTAGACGTGGTATTTAGTATACTCAAAATATCAACTACGGATGCGGCAACCAAGTGCGCCGATGTCGCTCATATGAATATAACTTACGAGATCCTATGAAGTGAACATCACTTGATACTGGCGTATACTCCTTCATATGCAGGAGTTCACGGCCATTATTCAAGAAGAAGAAATAGTGTTGTTGTCTCTTCACGCGCGATAGTATTGCCAACACGTACAATAACGAGCTACGAGTTCCGTACCTGTTCCTTTGATTCTAAAATCCGAAAGCTCAATTATTGGACAATATTATTTCCCGACCATGATCTTCAGTATGTGCGCATTGTCTATTTTTATAGATTTTGGAGTAAGGTACTAATGGAAAAAATCGATTTGGGTAGGAATTCATTAACCCTCGTTAAAAAAAACAGCAGAATCACTCACCTTAAAACATCCTTCTGGTCCATAACAAAAAGGAAACCAAATATCACCAATGTGCGAGGATTTAAAAACCACAGTTCTAAGAATTCTACATAATTATTCAGCTTTGAATAAGAATGATGAAAGGTTAAAGCAAGTTAAAAAAATATGTTATGTAGGTAGTATTTTCTCAGATAATGGAAGAGTTACGAGGGATATCGAACGGTGTGTAGTGATAGGAAACAAAGTCAATGGGGCACTAAACCATTTATAACTCGAACCTGACAATATCAAACTCTGCTAAGATGATAGTCCACAACAGTATTTTTAAAACAACTTTGATGTATGGAAGTGAAATTAATTATGTTTACAATTATTGATTGAATTGGTATTTATATTGTAGAACTTCATTTGAAAGAGATTGATTCAACATTTAAATATGGAAAAAATCTACGCAATAAACTAAAATAAAATTGACAGGTCTGTTTCGCTTTGTAAACGCATTGTCAAACTGTACTCAATAGATTGCTTACAAAGCTTATATATCAATTTATTGAGTATTCTTACAGTTTGACAATGCTTTTGTAAAGCAAAACAGGCCTGACACTGTGTTAAACTAGTCTGTTGATTTATTCATCTGAAAATTTAACAAATATGATGCGGTATACGAATATGTAAAATATTCTAACTTTTAAAACTTCTGTGTTTTTCTGAAAGGAGATCTGTTTATACCAAATTTATTTTTAATTTAATTAACTTCTCTTTTATATTAAATTTAAAAAAAATGTAAGTTTGCCTATTTCCAAAGCAGCAAGTCCAATCAAAGCCCAGCTTGAAGTTAAATATTGAAGAGGAATGGAGTCAAACAGTCTCGCTGACTTCTTCCTACTGCAGTAGCAATTATTGTTTATGAGATTTATTAATCTAGTACCTATCTATTTTGTGTTGCTATTGCTGTTTATTTATTTTATAAAATTTATTATATCCGGGGATGTTCTTTTGAGATGTATTATGAGATACTAATTAAGTTGCTCAACCCCCTCTCTGTAGCTCAATTTAAGTGATAATTTTTTATTCAAATAACTCCGACGTCACTTTGTGTAACTCCATCGTTAATATAAAATTAAAGCACCGCTTTATTCCACTTTATTTTCACCGTTTTATTCAACTTTATTTTCATCGTTTTATTCAACTTTATTTTCATCGTTTTATTCAACATTATTTTATGCATATCACCTGATACAGCAACATGTGACACAGCAAGTGTTGAAATGCATTATGATATGCAAAAAAATAAACTAGAATAAAACGCTGAAAAATAAGGTGTTTTATTTTTTACAACAATAAAAACAAACCAAGAAAAGAAATAAAATATATTAAGAAAAGTAAAAAATATTGTTCAATGTAAACAAGTATTGAGGAAATTAAAAAAAAATCGTACATACTAATATGTTGTCGCTTAATTTTCTATATACTCGTATTTTGTCCTCCGTTTAATCGGTTCTCACACAATACATACCTATTTGTTGGTAAACAAACTCTACACAATAAACACCCTAGTTATGTGGCAGCATCCTCCAATATGGCCGTTGCCCTGATTGGGCATATAGAGTAGGTAATTCATCAATGGAATTGTTGCTAACAATGCGCCGGGGGGTTCCCCATTCATTGCGACTGGGAGTGCAATAGCTGCAGCAAGCATTGAGGGGTGATTTGCGCTAAAACTGCTGCTTATTAGCGCAGCAGGGCGTCTGCTGATGAACATCATGGCGGCTAATCATTGGAATAATATGGCATGGGGATTTTTTTCGAATCTGATTGAATACTTTTAATGTGAATTGAGCTTATGGGTTCACGAATATCGTTTCATACTTGTGTATTATTAATTTATTGTGTATTTATATTTACGCATGCACATTGTCTCTTGAGCATGGTATGTGTATATTATTTTCGTTAAACACTTGCATGCAAATACGTCTGGTGGATTTATTTATTAACACTTCATTGCAAAAACTATCTAGTGGGCTTATTGCCAAGCGGCAATATTTTTCAACTAACCAGACTAAGGTAAATAAAGCAATTTAAATGGTGGCAAAAAATATTCGAATGATTATTCATCGAAATGAAATTTATGAACAATATACTTGTACAAACATACTCGTAGTAAAAGTAAGAATCAGATATAAATGAATGGTGGAGAGGAAAGAAAAATCAGGAATGAAACACGTTATATTACTGACTAGAAATTAAAATGTATTGCTTTAAAGTAATTTATTCCTATCAACCACCTTTTATTTTATAATTATTATCATTGGTATCCAGGATCGTGTCTTTAACGTAGTGTATGGAAATGGTTTAGGAGAAAAACTAATGTAAATTATAATTTTCTCGAGTTTTAGTGTTAACACTGTGGAAATTTATGTTTGTTTAAATATAATTAAAAATTGAAACACTGTTGAATCAATTTGAAAATACATATTTAATTTCCAGTTCGGAGTACTCGTGAAGATAAGTCACATATTACTTGAAACTAGTTGGGTTAAATATATATTTTCAGGTGGATACAACGGTGTTTCAATTATATTTGAATAATATGAATTACATTTTAAAGATAACTTTCAAATAAACGCAGTGATTAGGATGGGGTGTATTTGAATTAAGGAGAATGAATATTTGAGATCAATGATCATTTTTAATTTTATTCTTAAATATCGATTAAGATGAACCACATTTTATTGAGTCTGGTAGATCGCTCTAAATTCAAACCGTAAAAAATATATGTTGAAATGATCTGTCATACATTGGTAGCCGTACAAAGGATTCTACCGTCACCAGATTGTAGGAACAGTTCATGCTCAAAAAGAAAAATATAAAAAAAATTCACGCAGATAATAAGGATATCTTGATTTCTTCAACACTGTAAAGAGGGTAAGTAGAACTTGGAGATTTCTGTAATATGTACAATAGTATATAATGTTATTGAGTCGTATCGTGTCAAAGACTCGAAATGATTTCCACCCAGAATTCTGCCACTTGTACAGCACTGGAAATTCTACGAATCAAGTCCTCTTCGATAAAAGACACCAGATTGCTCAGCAAGTTCCTCAACATATAAAAATATTCATTGTTTTGAGTTTTACATCGAACAAAAATATTTTTTTTCCTATTCATTTTTTCTATATTATCATTCATAAACTTAAAATAAAAATAGTTTGATAAATTTACACTCACCGTTCATATTTCAAATACAGACAATGAAAGCATGCATTACTTAAATATCCCTTTGCTTTCAGTGAATAATTGCATCCATACGCATGTCATGCGAGTGAAATGCGTCATTTTTGACAAGTCCTCAACTGATAGGCAGTGCAGCACCGAATGCAATGCGGCTCCCATTGATATGCAAATCATCTTGCATATGTATGCAAGTTATTTACATCATGTCTGATGCACTCGATATAGGGGCTTATTTATGCGCTGGGATAAGTGCACTGACTGCATGTTGAAGTTGCATTTGCTAAATTCTGATCAAAAGGAAATGAGAGTTTCAATTTTTCAATCATTCGTATGGACACCCACCATCCTAAGGCAAAGTAATACGTAAGCTACACACATACATACCATCACGTCGTCTCCTTATCGGGTAGGCAAAAAGGAAAGAGCGTCAGACTTTTCTAACGCAACACATATATTTCACCTCATCTACATCCATACAATTTTTACGACTTCTCTGACTTTTTAAATTTCGTTCTTTCAAAATATCATTCACTTGATCCATCCTTTAGTATTCTTCTACCCCGCATTTTCAAGATATACATTTGATTTGTTAGTCTTTCTTCATTCACTCGTTCTACATACCCAAACTATCTCAGAGTGCTCTTCTTCATCTTATTCAACACATAAGATTTAAGATCACATTAATCCCTAATCACTTCAATCACCTTCTCATGTAGCTCCTACTATTCCTCTGACTTAATATTTCCTTCTTTTGAAATATTGTACACTTGATCAAACCATACTTTTGTTGGTCTTCCCCTACCACTCCATCCACTCACATTTGTAAAGTATATTTGTTTTGCTAGGATTTCTTCATGCATTCGTTTCACGTGCTCCAAACCATCTCAGAGTGGTTTTCTTCATCTCACTCAAAACATCAGCTTTAAGATCACACTCATTCCTTATTCTGCCATACATAATCACCCCATGTATTATTCTACTGTAAATATACTCATTTCTACAGAATTTGTTCGACTCTTCTCAGTCTTTTTCCACATAAACGTTTCACTCCCATATATGAATGTTGGTATCAAAATTCTATTGTGGTTGGTACTAAAATCATCTTGGCATATTTTGATACTGTCCGGTTCGAGTGTAAAAAGGTGAAATTAGCTTTATTTATTTATTTTATATGACAAGTATATACATACAAAAAGTATACATTTGTGTATGAAACAAAATACAAAAATGCGTAATTTCAAGTGGACACGTTCAAAATTGCTTGGATCTGGATTAGTGACTCCAGTAAACTAAGCTTTTGCATTTATCTTACAGAAAACATATAAACACGAACAAATAGCGTGATACTTTACCATTTGTTAATTATGAGTTCATTCCGTTTTTGGAAGTTTTATCGACTTCAAAAAGATGAAAATATTTTTTTAAACTAAATAATATCGAACTGCGTCTAGCGATAGGACACAAAGGGGCACTAAAACATATGCAATCGAACAAAATGGTATCAAAATCATGCTAAAACTATAATCCACAGTATTTTAGTACTGGCTTTGATGTATGGGAGTGAATCGTGAACGTGGAAAAATACGTAAATGAGTCAAATACACACTGTAGAAATGCGTGCACTGAGAAGGCTACATGGGGTGTCAATGTATGACAGAATACGAAATAAAGTGATCAGAGATGAATGTGAACTTAAGTCTTATGCTTTGAGTTAGACGTTGAAGAACACTTTTAGATGGTTTGGGCATGAGGAACAAATAAATGAAAGACTATAAAACAAATATAAAATGCAAATATGAGTGAATTACGTGGTAGGGGAGGAGCAAGGAAAGTATGGTTAGATCAATTGAATATTCTGAAAGAAGATCATTTAAAAAGTCAGAGGAATTATACGAGTTATATGAAAAAGTGTATGTTGAAAAGGTAAATGATATGAGTCGAGATAGGAATCTCTGGCGCTCTGTCCTCTGCCCGCCCCGATGAGAAAATGGCATGATAGTTGTAAATAAACAAACGATTTGTTCATTTTCTTTCATTCAAAATCATGGTGCATTAATCTGAGCTTTGTGATCTATGTAATTTCAAGATAAAGTATTTTTTACATCGTCTAAATATTTGTTGTTTGATGGATAATTTATTTTATAAATTCTTTTTATTTATTCGTATGGGTTCTCACCATTCAAACGTATCAATAATGCAAAGTAAATAGTAAGATAACAACAAAAACATGAAGGTAAAAAATACGTTTTTTTTTTAAATAAACATATTTTTCTATTTCATAAATTCAATCTCATAATTGTGATCTCTAAAATACTAAGAAAAAAAATTAGGTATTTTGTGGACAATTTATATATAGTGTCTTTTAGATAGCAAACTCTCCTTAAGGGCATTCGAACTCAAGAATAAAACTCACTCCTATTGAAAATATTTCATGTTAAATTTCGTAGAAATTTGTCAAAATTTCCTTAAATAAGGTAGTGACGTGGTTTCATTACGTCACTATAAAGTTTGGAGCGTACGCAATTTGACTCTGAATATAAGTCACAAATTTTATGTTCAGAAATGAGTATTTAATATTTAGGCCGGACTATGAATTCGGGCTTAAGAGTAAAACTAATCTAATAATATTTTTTTTATAAATATCTGTTGAAATCGAAAATTTGCAGGAGAAATTACTAATTTTATAAATTCAGTGTTGCGTGTACACCAACATCTAAAATTTTCAGTCCTTCCTTCTAACTTTCTAGACATGAGTTTCCTTTATTTCGCCGCTGGTCTTGGGTCTTAAGGATAACGAGAAGGATCCAAGACTTGGCCGGACAATGCTGGAGCATTCATCTCCTGAAGGGATGAGAGCCCCACTTTGCCGGAGGGATTTGTAAAGATTCTATGGATACGGGATGCGATATTAGTGGGTACGTCATTTTTTTGTATTGATTCTCGTGTTATTTTTAGAAATACAATGAGAGAATTATGATATTTAATTCTGATTGACGTAACGTATTGCTTTATTCCGTTTTTATTCAGTCGGTGAAGTTCGGTGCATTTTTATTTAATAAACTTGTATATATGATAATCAATTATGTGTCTGGCTTTCCTGTTATTTCTTTTTTTATTTTTTATTTTATGGTTTATTAAAAAACAAACAGTCTCTTGAGTACGTTTTATGGATTTTGAATTTTTCGTAGAAGATTATATATAAAAAAATCACACTTTGACATATAGCAATAAAAAAATTAAATCGAACTATAAATATATAATCAAAAAAATTATACGGGTAAGAAAAAATAAATATCATTACAAAAAAAACAGCACACTTAAGAGTAAACAAAATGTAATGCTCCCATCAGATCAATCAATATTTAAAAAAATTATTAATCCTCTTTTAAATGCAGCAATTGAAATCCAAAATATACCTATCACACTCGACGAATTGTTAATTGAACGCTGAGCAACTTATATTAATTAATTACATAATTTGTATTCACCCTGCCAACATTCAACAGCTCGTTCGATCTAGTTGAACGAATAGGGCAACGGAAACTTATTATTTCAAGTGAAACTAAGGAATCTACAAGTCTATAGTGAATATTCTTAATGAGAGAACAAGTAAATGATAATACAGAATAGTTAAACGATATTTATGTTTTTATTTCTGTAATAAATTGATTTATTTTACATATTTATTTAGGTATATATATCATACATATAGAGAGGAGAGAACGCCAGTCTTTATCTGGACACACTTCGCCTCTACCACATCTATGCACCTTCTCACATAGTTCCTACGATCTCTCTTACTTTTCCTTTTTTTTTCAAAATATCATTCACTTGATCTATCCATACTTTCCTTGGTTTTTCTTTATTACGCCTTCCATTCACATTTGCACTTTATATTTGAGTTGTTAGTCTTTCATTCTTCGTTCCACGAACCCAAAACTTCTCCGAGTGGTCTTTATTTTACTCAACACATCAGCCTTATGTTTGTTTTCATCCCTAATTACTTCATTCAATATTCTGCCTTACATCTTCACCCCTTGTATTCTTCTAATTGCAAGCATACAACAGTTCTTGGGCTCTTTTCAATCTCTTCCTACGTCCACGTTTCATTACCATCCATCAAAGTTGGTACTTAAATACTGTTGTGGGCTTTCTACCATGTTATCAAAATTTGATACTGTTCAGTTTTATATATTTTAGTGGCCCATTAACTTTGTTTCCTATCGTTTCAGTCCTATATATTTAATGTTAGGTACACGGATAATACTCGTACAACTATCGCAAAATCATTAAAATGTGTATTTCTACAAGGAAGGCCCGTTCATTTCTATGAATAGAGATACAAATCGCATTTGTACACAATTCGTAAAATCACTAGTTTTACATTGTTAGCACTGAATGCATTCATTGTGCAACCCAATTGGGTGCAATCGAAAGAAACACCGTTTGTCAAATAGTTTTAGTAACAAATTGGTAATGTTTCTTTATTAATTTGAAATTTTAGATAATTTTGCGCAAGATAAACTGTCTATATTAGCATTGGCATTCTCTATATTTATTTATAGAGGAGGCACATCGGTAATGAAATATATGGATTAAAGGAAGATCAATTTATGTTATTCGATATGTGGTAGACGAATGCTGCGAATATCTTGGACAAAAAGGAGAACAAACGAGTCTTTACTGGAACAGCATATAAACATTCTCCTCTCCACAATCTGTCAGAAAAGGATATTGACACATATCGAAACATGATAATACAAGTCTCGGAAGACTCGTACTTGGCAATGTTTCTAGTAGAACACCAAGAGTCCACGCCCCTTTGCATCGGATCGACCAGATCAAGGACGTTACCAACTTGGCTGGAGAAATATTGTGAAGACCTCATCATCAAGATTATGACTCTCAGCCGTAAGAGAGAGAGATCATCCGTTTCACTAGGTCTATTGCCTGCTCTGAGACAGCTGACTTACACCCTCGAAATTCACACTAACACACACATAATTCAATTAGTCTGACGTATAGTCGCTCGTGAGATTTAACAAATGTTACCAAAAATCAAAATATATTGCCACAATTTTATTGAAATACCCAAAAAGTGGGGAGCATTTAACCCCATGCTGAAAGACAGATATCTTAACAACCGCGCTATAAATATTACTATAAACTGTATTTCAAGTTGTTATATTTCAATTGTGAGTTCTTATTAGAAATTCACTTACAATAATTATTATTTTTATTTATCAAATAACAATCGACGACCCCTGATACCAAATTGTTAAGATCTATCTTCCAACTCAAAGGTTGCGGATTACATTATATTCTAGTTAATATCCTTTCTCAGAGTTTCACTTCAGGCCTCTTTAATATTTTTCTGATTGGTTGGAAGTGTAATAGAATACAATACAATACTCTTTCTATATTTCACTACTTGAATAAATCTTCTTTTGAATAATTCTTCATTTACCATTCAAATACATGTGAACCATTTCATCTTTTTATTCTTCCTATTTAACACTGCATAGTGTTCAAGCCACTCGGATTTATTTATACAGAGAACACATTAAATAATATTTTCACGTAATACAGTTTGAAAAACATATTTCATCAAATCTTCGAAAAAAAACCTGCGAAGATTCACTTGGACCCACAAAACGATTCGCTTTTAACAATACGAAATGCGCAATCACATCATCCATTTGTATTATCAACAAAGTAAAACTGAAAATAACAAGAGGATTTAAAAGAAAAATACACCCATTTCTCTAAACCAGCGGCTCCCAACAATTTTAATCACTGAACTCTTTTCACCTTGATAAAAAAATTGAGCCCCTGAACATTTTTCGAGATTATAAATAAAACAGGAAGTTAACAAGGGAAAACTAATTTATTGAAAATACAAAGAAATTCTAATGAATACTGAGAAAAAAAATTCAATTAGTATTATAAATTCAAACTAGTGATAAATGTGAAGGATAAAACTTCCTTACTTTCAATATTATTTCAAAATTGGATTTAATTATGGATAACTGAATTTTAATATTATGAGTGACATTCTTCTGTATTTTATTTTGGTCGCAGTACAGAGCAAAAATCCGCTTTTATACAAATATTTGATATTGAACAGAACGAACAACGAAAAGCCTTTTTGAGTGCATTTGGATATTCTAAATGTATTAAATAATTTATCTCCTATCATCCCTTATTATTTTCAATACAAAAAATGAGATAAATTTCTCTGTAAAAAGAATATGCATCAGTGTTAAAACAATGCAAGGGCACCCTAAAACACATTTTCTTTAAACACCCTCTATGCGATACATATAATCTTGATTTAAAATAAATTCAGGTTAGATAAAGTTTACACACTTATTTTAAACTGTTAATTCGAGTTCGAATACGGAATTCGGCTGATCTACGGGGCTCCACGGAACACAAGTTTGGAGCCCCTGCTTTAAACCCATCTTTTTCCGATTCCTTAAAATTAAATCCAACAAAAAGGGATATCGCTACCTGTCTTCATACAGCCATTGAATGAAATTAAAAAAAAAGTCGTTTGTCATTTTCAAAAGAGTTGTCATTCGGCCCGTTGTCGTCAACGATTGTGTTCGTTGACAATTTGTTGATGTTTAGCTATTCATGTTTTGTGTGCTTCAGCCAATAAAGAGCGGGTCTGTATAATGGAATTATCCAATTGTCTGGTCATTGTGGACAATGGAATCACTTAAGGAGGATTACAAAAAACATTTATTCTTCTTTTTTTCTTCTATTCTTTCTTTTCGTCAACAAGCACTTGAGACGCGGACGGCGATGTTGATTTTTTTTTTGACTGATGAATTGAATTTTTGGGGAGAATCGGTAAAGAAAAATGGTTTTTGGGAGTATCATGTAATTTTTTCTTTATTTGATTTTTATCACTCGTTGAGTATACACTGCAAGGTATATTGCCTTGAAATATTCCTTCGTCATATTCTTCGGATCCACTGGAATTCACCATGTCACAAATGTCTCGGTCCTACGGCGCTCCAGCTGTAAACCTGTAGATGATATGGTTTTAAAGACGATATTACGGGTGGACCGGATATGTGATACGGTAGATAACCACTTGAAGACCAACCATAAAGAAACTTTTGTAGATCCTTTGATATATAATTGTTACACATTCGGCTTTAGGTGGAATGATAAGACTTCCTAAAAAATATAATATATGCAAAAATTAAAAAAATAGACGAGCAAACTTTGATAAATTTTAAATCTGGGATAATCGACAATCATTCGTTTTTGCCCCAATAAACGAAACTTCTGCCTGTATCATACTGAGGACAGTAAAATAAAGGTAGAAAGAAGTATTCTCATTAGATAACCATATTATGTAATGAGTAGATAAGTTTTATAGGTTTGTTTGATGTCCTCTTCTCCGTTCGGGCCAGGGTTGCAACCCCGCCCGTGTGGATGGTAGGCATTGATGTTCTCTTCTCCATTTGGGTCAGGGTTGCAGCCCCGCCAGTGTGGATGGTAGGCATTGATGTCCTCTTTTCCATTCGGGCCAGAGTTGCAGCCCCACCAGTGTGGATGGTGGGCATTGATATCCTCTTCTCCATTCGCGTCAGGGTTGCAGCCCCGCCAGTGTGGATGGTAGGCATTAATGTCCTCTTCTCCATTTGGCCCAAGGTTGCAGCACCACGAGTGTGGATGGTAGGCATTTAGAGCAGGTGAGAAAAAGATAAAATAATATGAACAGACTTAAAACACGCCATTTCCCTGTCGGTTTAGGCAAATAGGACAGAGCTCAAGACTTTTCTATATTAACACATACTTCACCTCTTAATAATAATAAAATCACAATTTATACAGCGCCGTTTAGAGAGCAGACTGTCCTCAAGAGGCGCTCTTACTTGAGATTCAATCCCACTATTTTTGACAGATTAAACATATTACAAAATAAAGATATATAAGTTGAGTGTTAGGATAGAAAGGCGGTGGCTACTGCCATTAGATTGGGTATTCTTCCACATACATAAACCTTCTCAAACAACACCTACGATTTCTCTGATTTTCTTCTTTCAGCATATAATTCACTTGATCCAACCATCATTTCCTTGGTTCTTCTCTACCACGCTTTCCACACACATTTGCACTATATATTTATTTTGTTCGCCTTTCATCATTGATTCGTTCTACATGCCCAAATCATCTTACAGTGCGTCTAAAAGAACATATCAGCACTTATATTGATCGTAAACTTCCTTTATCAACAATAAAAGCTTTTTTACCTATCCGACTATTGAGTAGTCAGCCAATAATGGCATAACACGACCCTATTGACAGAGCGGCAATTGTTTCGGAAAGACCTCGGGCTAGCGACCGAACTGCGCGGATGTGAGGAAAAATATCCTTCAAGCGGCCATCTTTGTTACTCACCCTCAGAGCATCCTGGATGAACGCTGTCACAGCATGCGGCCGCGCCTCAGGGGTTAAAAGGGAGGCTTGGGGACGAATCGGGTTCCTGAACGAAAACACTCAACACTTTCACTGCCTAGTCATTACTTAATACCTGACATCCTGTTGAAATAAATTGACATATTTTATTTATATTAATAAACCCGCCAGATTTTACTGTGTATTGTATAGCATTTTCGTTATATGCAATGCAATCTGGCGGAATAATGATCATGTGACAATTTCTTCCTACCAACCAGAAACATGTTAAAGATGCCTTAAAGAAAAACAAACTGAAACCCATTTAAAAAAAATCTGGGTCCTGGTGGGATCCAACCCGCAGTCTCCTGGTTGAAAAACAGGCGTTTTATCAACTATGCCACGGAGGTCATCAAATTGTGCACAATTAACGAGTAATTCAATACTATGAAAGACTTGTCGTCGACGTTACTGAGTTGTTAAGCACCCCGGTTTGTTATTTTTTAATCCATTTTGCACGGATTTCTCCTGTTACACGAAGAGTTTGATTCCAGGCAGATTTAATTTGAGAGTAGCTTTACTTTCAAGCACTTATTTATTTTTGTACTAGCACTTAGTAGCTGAATCAAATAATTTTCTTGCGACACTTTTAGAATGATAGGTGTTACGAGACAGTGCTACATAAATCCTCGTTTTTCATAATCCTAATATACTAAATCTAATGGCCGCAGCCACTACCTTTCTATAATTTTAATCAAATTGTTTATATTTATTTTGTTTTAATTTTAATCTGTCTATAATAGTGGGTTCAAATCCGAGTTCGAACATACCTGAGGAGAATCTGCTCTCAAAATATCCTTTCCAAATCCAAACGGTGCTATAAAAATATCGTTTTATTACTCGTAGTATTATTATCTACAATCTTAATTTAGGTAGCCATATAGTATGTTAATTTAGGTAACCATATAGTATGTTAATTTAGGTAGCCATATAGTATGTTAATTTAGGTAACCATATAGTATGTTAATTTAGGTAGCCATATAGTATGTTAATTTAGGTAGCCATATAGTATGTTAATTTAGGTAGCCATATAGTATCTTAATTTAGGTAGCCATATAGTATGTTAATTTAGGTAGCCATATAGTATGTTAATTTAGGTAGCCATATAGTATGTTAATTTAGGTAGCCATATAGTATGTTAATTTAGGTAGCCATATAGTATGTTAATTTAGGTAGCCATATAGTATGTTAATTTAGGTAGCCATATAGTATGTTAATTTAGGTAGCCATATAGTATCTTAATTTAGGTAGCCATATAGTATGTTAATTTAGGTAGCCATATAGTATGTTAATTTAGGTAGCCATATAGTATGTTAATTTAGGTAGCCATATAGTATGTTAATTTAGGTAGCCATATAGTATGTTAATTTAGGTAGCCATATAGTATGTTGATTTAGGTAGCCATATAGTATGTTAATTTAGGTAGCCATATAGTATGTTAATTTAGGTAGCCATATAGTATGTTAATTTAGGTAGCCATATAGTATGTTAATTTAGGTAGCCATATAGTATGTTAATTTAGGTAGCCATATAGTATGTTGATTTAGGTAGCCATATAGTATGTTAATTTAGGTAGCCATATAGTATGTTAATTTAGGTAGCCATATAGTATGTTAATTTAGGTAGCCATATAGTATGTTAATTTAGGTAGCCATATAGTATGTTAATTTAGGTAGCCATATAGTATGTTAATTTAGGTAGCTATATAGTATGTTATTTTAGGTAGCCATATAGTATGTTAATTTAGGTAGCCATATAGTATGTTAATTAAGGTAGCCATATAGTATGTTAATTTAGGTAGCCATATAGTATGTTAATTTAGGTAGCCATATAGTATGTTAATTTAGGTAGCCATATAGTATGTTGATTTAGGTAGCCATATAGTATGTTAATTTAGGTAGCCATATAGTATGTTAATTTAGGTAGCCATATAGTATGTTAATTTAGGTAGCCATATAGTATGTTAATTTAGGTAGCCATATAGTATGTTGATTTAGGTAGCCATATAGTATGTTAATTTAGGTAGCCATATAGTATGTTAATTTAGGTAGCCATATAGTATGTTAATTTAGGTAGCCATATAGTATGTTAATTTAGGTAGCCATATAGTATGTTAATTTAGGTAGCCATATAGTATGTTAATTTAGGTAGCCATATAGTATGTTAATTTAGGTAGCCATATAGTATGTTAATTTAGGTAGCCATATAGTATGTTAATTTAGGTAGCCATATAGTATGTTGATTTAGGTAGCCATATAGTATGTTAATTTAGGTAGCCATATAGTATGTTAATTTAGGTAGCCATATAGTATGTTAATTTAGGTAGCCATATAGTATGTTAATTTAGGTAGCCATATAGTATGTTAATTTAGGTAGCCATATAGTATGTTAATTTAGGTAGCCATATAGTATGTTAATTTAGGTAGCCATATAGTATGTTAATTTAGGTAGCCATATAGTATGTTAATTTAGGTAGCCGTATAGTATGTTAATTTAGGTAGCCATATAGTATGTTGATTTAGGTAGCCATATAGTATGTTAATTTAGGTAGCCATATAGTATGTTGATTTAGGTAGCCATATAGTATGTTAATTTAGGTAGCCATATAGTATGTTAATTTAGGTAGCCATATAGTATGTTAATTTAGGTAGCCATATAGTATGTTAATTTAGGTAGCCATATAGTATGTTAATTTAGGTAGCCATATAGTATGTTGATTTAGGTAGCCATATAGTATGTTAATTTAGGTAGCCATATAGTATGTTAATTTAGGTAGCCATATAGTATGTTAATTTAGGTAGCCATATAGTATGTTAATTTAGGTAGCCATATAGTATGTTAATTTAGGTAGCCATATAGTATGTTATTTTAGGTAGCCATATAGTATGTTAATTTAGGTAGCCATATAGTATGTTAATTAAGGTAGCCATATAGTATGTTAATTTAGGTAGCCATATAGTATGTTAATTTAGGTAGCCATATAGTATGTTAATTTAGGTAGCCATATAGTATGTTGATTTAGGTAGCCATATAGTATGTTAATTTAGGTAGCCATATAGTATGTTAATTTAGGTAGCCATATAGTATGTTAATTTAGGTAGCCATATAGTATGTTAATTTAGGTAGCCATATAGTATGTTGATTTAGGTAGCCATATAGTATGTTAATTTAGGTAGCCATATAGTATGTTAATTTAGGTAGCCATATAGTATGTTAATTTAGGTAGCCATATAGTATGTTAATTTAGGTAGCCATATAGTATGTTAATTTAGGTAGCCATATAGTATGTTAATTTAGGTAGCCATATAGTATGTTAATTTAGGTAGCCATATAGTATGTTAATTTAGGTAGCCATATAGTATGTTAATTTAGGTAGCCATACGTTAATTTCGCATTTTGATCGTATTCTGTTAGGTTGGTGCATAATTAACGATCGTTTTACCGATTCCCTTCGAATCTGTCAAATTTGTAATTTTGTTTATTTTTTTCTATTAATATATTCCTTACTATTAAAGTAGTAAAAATGTGTATCGATGACCACCTTCATATTCGTCATATCATGATGTATCACTTCGAAATAAGATGGACTGCGGCACAGTCATTTCATAATATCAACGAACTATTTGGTTAAAGAACGATCGGGGAAAATCAAGTTCGAAAATGGTTCGCGCCAACTTAATATCTGAATTAATTTACTTACGCTTAAAATTATACCTTTTTTGGATTAAGTAACATACAAGTATTTTAATACTTTTGTACTTATTGAAAGAATGAGTTGTGAAAGGCTCACACCACAAATGACTTTCAAATATGAAAGAACGCAGAAGAAAACCCCTAAGAAAAGTATGGAAGGAGATACTTACGTACACACATACCATCACGTCTTGTCTCTTTTAGAGAAAGCAGATATTAAAAATATCTAAACCTTTCTTTACTTGCACACATCTCTCGCCTCATTCACATCCATACATCTCGTCAAACATGTTCTCTGGTTTCTCATTTTTCTTACCTTGCTCTCTGATACAATTTCTCCATTTATATCCCGTCCACTATTTCTCGGTCTATCTCTTTCTCGCTATCCATTCATTTTAGACGTTTAAATTGGTTCGTAAGTATTTCGTTCATTCTCTCGATGTAGTCAAACCATCTAAAGATTAATTTCTTAACTATAATTACACATTTATAGTTGGAATCCCTAACAGTTTTTTTTTATTCGATCATTTCTTACTATATCAAACATTGTAAAACCAAATGGTCTACGCACGTCACGTATTTCTACCGTATTCAAGGGATAGTTGTAAAAGAACGGAAGAAAATGGTGATAAACAAACAAAAGGAAATAGGGCATCTTTTTTCATAAACTTGCAAATATGTGAAAAAATCTAAAAAGTTACTTCATCAATTCACGAATAAAGAAGTCGATACAAAGTTAAATCCATCTGTTAAACATGTTGTAATGACGAAAATATATAATTTTACATGGCCAGAAATCCTCTAAATGGTACTGTATATAAAGAAAGTGCAATACAATACAATATAGTTGCATTGACAAATTGTCATTGTTTTCTGATTAATAAATCTTTGATATACCTCTACAGACAGATCTGCACTTTTTTCGATGCATACACTGTGCTTTAATTGATATATAACATTTATTTCATCCTATGACATGCAAAGTGTAAAGGCTGACATAGAAATTCTAGTCATAAAAACTCATCTCAGACTGAATTGAGAAACCATCCAAGTTTCCTATTGTCCGTCTCCTCCGGATGGCGAAACCCTATAATTCCTCTCAGGTCTCGACCGTGTTAAGAGGATATCGTGCGGGCCTACTCCGGGGAGCGTTATTAAGCCGCCATAAATTGAATGAGCGTCGAACAAAGCGATGTGATCCTCTTTTGCCTCATGCCTTCCCACAAACCTCCACAAACTCCCACAAACCTCCACAGACCCCCACAAACCCCAAACAAATTGAGTTTCAATTCTGAGAGAACTGGCCCCAAACGGTCACGTGTCGAACAGACGATGGTTTCCTCTCATTTGATTTTCCTTTTTTTAGATGTTATATTATTACCTACCCTATATCTCGTTTTACCCCAAGTCCCCCTTGGGAGTTCGCAACTATAGTACGCACATAGTAAAAAAGAATATCGCAAGGTCATGAGATTGAATTAAATGAAAATTGTCTACATGAAGATTTTAGAATTATTTTTATCATTTGGAATTTACCTTAATCGTTGGTTTATTTAACATGTTATTGTTGATATGCGGGTACATTTTGTATTCACCATATTGACAATACTCTGTGTCACTATGCTCTAAATATATTTTGTTCAGTATTGTCACAAAACATTTTGTGGTGTCCAAGTTTAGTATGCCCTATATAAGGAGAAAATCATGTATCACTTTTGTTCCGCATTAAATAAACTTAACATGGTAGCATAGCATTGCTAGAGATCCGTTGCTAGAGGGCCGTGATTAATGAATTTAAAGTTTTAAAAGTATTTATTTATTTCAAAAAAATGACAAGACATAGTGAAATTAATATACCGTTATTTGACGGAGAAGAATGCTTCAAATGGAAAGTAAGAATGTTAAAATTCTTACAATTAAATAATGCAAAGAAGGGATCCTGCGAAGGGCTCATGCCAAAGATAATCAGGAGGAATGGGAAGAAAATGATATACGAGTACAAGCAACAAATGATATACATGGCGCGATAACCAACAAGCAGTTGGAATACATCCATGAATGCGAGTCTGCTTTTGAAATATTAACTAAATTTGATAACACGTATTTAAAAAACTTCCACGTCATTACAGATCGTGTGTAGAAATAACCTAGAAAATATAAAATTAAAGAATTACTCGAATTTATGTTAATTTTTCGACGATTTTGAGTGATCTGTGAACGAACTAGAACAGGCCGGCGCCACTGTAACTGAACTAGAAAAAATGAACTACATGTTAAGAGCATTACCATCAAAGTACAGTCATATTGGTGATTTGATTGATGTTTTGCCGGATAGGGAAAGAACAGTTGAATACTTCGAAATCGAAATAGCAAGATGAAAAAAAATATTGTGAAGAAAGTGCATCACCAATTGAAAAAACTAATGCATTCAGAATTGAAACAAACAAGTCGAATGTACAAAAAAATATATGTTATAATTGTGGTAAAACTGGCCACATTAAAAGGTACTGTTGGCATGGTCAAGTGAAATATCGTGAAAATGGTTATACAAACTATCGTGGTCGAAACCTTTCAAATTATCATGAGCGTAGTCGTGATTTTGTTAATCATCGCGGACGTGGAGCAAATTTTAATAGTCTATTTCTATCAAATTTTAAGTTTAGTATGCCCTAAGCAAATTATGTATCACTTTTGTTCCGCATTAAATAAACTTAACAGTTATTAGTGCCGTATTCACGAACTGGGCGTTTAAGATTATCACAACTCGCACACGGAATAACATTGTTGAAATAGTATTCCGATATTGATATCTGAATGAAGTACGTAAATAAATATATACCCAAACACACATATGTTAAAAAATATATTTCGGGGAAAAGATATTTATTATTTAATTTATGACACAGCAGTGTCTTTTCTATACCAATGCACGTATGACAAGTTAATACAAATGCTTAAAATTATTGCAAAAAAACTTTATCTTCAAATAACATGGAGATACAAAAAGCAGTAGTAATAATTAGAAAGTTTTTTTAAATTATTTAATATTAATATGTATATTTAAATTCAATATATGTATTTATATTACAATATATTACCAAATTTAGCCAAGTGGACTTACGTAACTGTGGAACACATATTTTATAGTGGTAAAGAACATAGATTTGTTTTAGTGGAACAACGCTAACATAGAACCAGAAGAATTGTATTTTTCGAAAATTTTATGGATAGATCTTGAGATTTAAAAAAACACATGGGCTCACTTGTAGCAAGAGATGCAAGTTACTTTGCAGAATCGAAATCTTCCACATTTTGATGCAGGGTTACTCAATTCCAGAGCAAAAGTGTTGTCCTTATAAGTTTCGTTTATAGTAGGTTATTTTTATTAATAAAGGAAAGCACAAAGTTAGTAGCTGTTTCTAAATATTATGATATTCTGGCAAATACTATTTATACTTATATTAAAATATCTTAATCGTTGCAAAACTAATTTCCAAGTCTTCTCATACGAATCATAGAGGAGTTAATTTCTTAACATATTGCATTTATAGATATATGCAATATATTTCCTTCATTATCCTGTGAAAAGGCCTGAATATGAAGTAATCAAATACACATTTTCATTTAATCCATCATGGAGAATAGATTAAACTTTAGGATAGAAAGCAAACGTTAGTTATTAGTAAATGGTTACTTCCATTGTACATAAACGCTATATTATGTAAGATTGTTTGATCATATTTCAGAAGTCTGAAACTAATTCAGTTTATCAGGCTACACGTTCCTTGTAGGCCCACTAGGCACACTATTTTATTACATAATGATGTAATTAAAATGAATTATTTGTAGGCCAAGACTACACAGATACGGCAATCAGTATGGTAATTTATTCGACTTCCATAAAATTAAAATTCTTACGTTTTTGCAGAGATGTTTAGTAAATTGTATTAGTTTACTTTTTTACTGTTGGTCTCGTCTTATTCTGAATTTGTATTTTTATATTGTATAACACTAGTTAAATGTCAATATTCGTTTTTGATTGTTATTTTTGTAGTTTTTCTATATCAAAAAGTTCAATTGACCGTTTAAATCAATTTTAAGCACGTTTCATACAGATTACGAAAGCTCGACCAAAGCAAACTTTGCGATTTTGAGCCACCCTAAAGATGCCTTGATGGTATCTCAAAAAGAGAACCATATTATAATGTATTACACTTTCATTGTATACAGTACACCCTTGTGACCACTCGATAATCTCTTCCTGCCAACCAAAACCATGTTAAAGAGGCCTTTGATGAAAAGCAACAGACTGGATTTAAAAAAAAGAACTGTGTTCCAACGGGAATCAAACCCCCGGACTGGAAGGCAGACGTCTTACAAACTAGGATGTGGAAACTTCCGTTTTTACTCCTGGAAAATTATATATCTGGAAAGACTGAACACTTCAACATAACGTTTTAATTAATTTTATTTTGAGTTGAGCTTGAAAGCAAATACGAAGGTTTCTAGTTAAAATGGTCGCCCTTTTTCTACCAGAGTACTTCGACTAAGAGCGCGATCAGGGATCTGCCTGATCACCCGGGACACTCGGTTTTGGTCTCACCCCCGAGGGACGGGTGCCAATCAGTCGTTACATCTGGGGTTTGCAATAATATGAGAGGGTGCGATAATTAAATACTAGATTGTTTTGATTTAAAGCTATTGAGATTATAATAAAAAAACTGGTTGTGTTCTTCTAGTGTTAGGATTTTAACAAGAGCCGTTTATTTTGATTAAGCCAATATACCTAAGTATATTATTTCAATTACCATTTATTTTATTTTAATTCATATATTTGCATCACTTTACACAAGATAAACGGTATATAGCAACCGTCTCCTTAGGCTAATCGTCTATTTTGCGACAGCTGATATACACCCACTAGATTAACGTATAAATACACATAAACAATGCAACTATTCTAAGCTGCAGCTGCTCGTGAGTTTTTACAACTCTAACAAAAAAATATATGGCTTGGCTTGTGATGTCATCATAAGCTGAATGAAATACGCAATACAAAATATCGAAATACCTGATGCAACTCATATAAAGAAACGCGAAAGCCGCAAAACATGTTTGACAAACCTTTATAGTTGGTAAGTAGAGATTGCCACTTGCTATTAATGTTGCCAGGTAATACAGTATATAACCTCTGAATATAAAGTACTCAAGATTCTACTTAAGATTTCATGGAACAATATTTAATTTTTCAATCACAAACTTCTTTGTTCATAACGTGATGAAAAAGTTCACTATCTCCTGAACTAGGTCCAGTTCTTGGTCTTGTGAAGTCATTACTTCTATCTACTCCCGGCACTTCGTCGATCCTCGATTTATTCCCTTTAAGAATTACAATAATACGACTAAACTGAGATCATGTATCGAAGGAGATGCTTTAAATACTCTCAGTAAGGCAGAGAGGGCAGATCTTTGCGCCTTTCTATTCACGCACACAGTCTTTACCTCATCCATATTTCGTTTTCATGCTTTTCTATTTTACGTACTTCTTACCTTTTCTTTAATTAAAATTTCTTCAACAATCTTTTTATTTCCTACCTCTTCCTTCGCTTTCCTTTTATTTCAGATATACAGTATTTATTTGTTTTTTGTAACTCATACTCTCAGAGTGGTCATACTAGCTAAAGACTCATATCTTATCTTATTTGGCATCCGTCTACGAGTATATCACATACGAGTATTTTAATACTAAATATCCTTCACAAGTCACCCATTTAATCTTATAAGCTTCTCCGAAAAAAGTTTGAAGGATCACTGACTTTCCAGACTTGCAGAATCGTCAATATTTTTAATGACAGCGTTACAAAGGGTGGGTTTTGACTGGAGAGGTCGACTTATGTGACAATATTAGACTCGGCGAGTGGCAATCTGCCCTAATGTGTGGGGAGAGGGCCGTGTATCGAGGGGGAAGGCAGCATCTGACTGCGAGTAAACGAGGGATCATTTGCATGCAAGGGTTGCTATGTGAAATTGTTCCATCTGTACATACTATTTCACAGATTCTTAAACTTTAATTTTGCTTCGAGCCATTTGTTTCTCGGTTGATGCTTGTTTTTTCAATTTTTATTTTTATTTTCGATATAAGATTTAAGCTCGAGTTTTTTTAAGTAATATAAAAAAACTTTTATAAACAAACATTAATCAGGAGTAACGGCTAATTTAAACTTGAAGTTGGTCGTTTAAAAATCGTAGACTCAATTATTCTTTCATGTTAGTAATGTCTGTGGTTGTGTGTTAAAGGTTATTGTTATACAATATGTTAACAATTTGGCGCCTAAATAGGTTCGATTTGCAAGTGGTTACATAAGAACTATATAATAATCATAAAAATAACAATTTATGTGGCGTCGTTTAAATAGCAGATTCTCAAGGGCGCTCTAACCTGGGATTCGAACCCTCATTAATAATCGATTAAAAATATTTAAAAAAAAACACTTTAAACGTGATGATAAGATTAAGATGTGATGATAAAATTATGATTAAGAGAATTAGTAGCTATTTCATACTTTTAGAAAAACATATTTGGTAAGAAAACTGCAAAAAGTCTACCAATCGAATACGAACTACAAAGAACCCTTTGTAGACCTTCCGATATGTGATAGTAACATATTATTATTGTTTGTAAGCAATCTAGGTTCGCTCCCCAAGTAGTCGTATAGGGACTTTAATCTCAAAAATACTAAGGAGTAACAAAAAATATTTATATACTACCGAAGTCATACATGTCTTAAAACAGGGATAATAAAACGCCTGTGTCATTCCGATTCCAAGTGCGTAAGTCCAATTCTCACTTATGGAGGGGGAAAATTATAGTACATATTTATTATTATGGCCATATGATTTCAATCAGGAACATAGGGATATACCATGAAACGTTTATGTCTAGGTCGGTTTATGTCACATCGTGTTCTTCGAAGCCGTGGCCAAATTAACTCCAAGACGATATAAATATTATAATAGTTTGTTTTAAAGGTTTTGGGGGATTAACCTAACGGCTCCGAGGCCAGGGGGAAACCCTTAAACGTATCCTAGCGTTTTATTGGCGAATATCTGTCTCTTACAGTCTGACTAAAAAAATAGAGGTCGTGATTCCCTACCCTTGTAAGACAATATTCTTATAAGTCGCTTTATTTATTAAAATAAACCAGGTATCAATCAATCAATACATAAACTTTTAAAGTACTGAATACTGTATTGTTGAGTAATCGAATTCACTTTAAGAGTGGTTCCATTTTATTGAAACATCTTAGAGTATATTTTATTTTTAATTAATAGATCACAGGAAATTAATCAAATAAATACAAAACAGGTCATTTTTAACAATAAAAATGAATAAAATAACCACCACAAAGTGAAACTATAGTCTTTTCAAAGATTCAAGAAAAAATAACCAATGTTTGTATCATATTAGTGAAAATACTACAATTATCTAGATGGAGAGGACATACTACAATTATGTGGATGGAGTGGAAAATGCTGCAATTATGTAGACGGATAGGAAAATGTTACAATTATATAGGTGTAGAAGAAAATGCAACAATTACATAGGTGGAGAGGAAAATACTATTATTATGTAGGTGGAGCGGAAAAATACTAATCTTTCGTTCAATTCAGTCACCATACTCCTTAACACTGATAACGTTGTATTTTGCAAATATTTCCAACATACAAATATGTCAAGCGTTGATCCAAATATGTGGCGTCTTAAGAAACTTGATGGGGTTCTCAGTATTTCGATACTCTAATAAAGGAAGGTATTCCATACGATAGTTCAAGCCATTTCAAAAGACCAAACAAAATAGATAGGCCAATTTGGTATGTACCTATACTACGGTATGTACGTATGTTACCCTTTAAACAACCGTACTATGACGGAAAGGGTATGTCCTAATTTTCACATCGCCACTTAAGCATTTGACGTATTTTAATATGTATTTATTATTTACAAGATCACCCCTTTAATCCGGACTTACTCTAAACATGTCCTGTCTTCCCAAGAGTATATAGAAGCTTGAGAACTCCCCGCGGTGGTTCACATTAGAAGGAAATGTCGCTGTACTCCTAAATTCGAAGGTAGATTTCAACCCCTATAATTAACGAGATGGGGTTTCTCTCCAAGAGAGGGTTGAAGAGCATTTATTCAAATATTAACAACGCTCTGATGGAATACAGACATACCTCAACTTTTTTGTGTATAAAATCAAGAGTATTTTATTTATGGTAATTTCGGAAAAAATATGAATATTTTCTATACGTCTTCATTCTGCTGAACGGACTTCCAAGTGTAATTAGATGTTCGAGAGATAAGTGAAAAAATAATTGATTATTTACGATATTGTTTCATCCTAATTTTTGTTTGTTTCCCTTCAGTATCCGATATCGAAATACTCAGATCATTTTTTTTACTTGATTTTAAGCAAATATATTTTAGTAAAATTTGTTGATCTGTTGTGGATTAAAACAACTTAACATATCCAAGATAAGTCGGTTAGTTGTAAAATATTACTATTTATCAATAAGCCCGCCAGGTGTACCATTTATAACCATGTACACAAAGGAATAAACAAATTAATTAATTGGGAAATAAAATATTTATATTTCGAAAATATTCAAGGCTGCTATTTTATTAATTTACAATATTTTTTCCTGCGGTGTTGAGTTGTTTTTTTTTTAATCAACTCAACACTATAATATCACCAATCATCTCTCATTCTTTCGTTAACAGTTGTATTGCAGATTGATGCGAAATTCATCATTAACAAGTACACACCACAATGACTTGATTATAGTAAAACAGCTAATGAAAAAAAAAACGCTTTTCAAGTCAGTTTCATTCCGAATTTGCCTTTCGTATACCATCGCTAATGATAATCATCGCTTACATTTTCTATCGATTAATTTTTTTTATTTTTGTTAACAATACAATATTTACAATTTACATTGGTTCAATGGCAAATAGACATAACAATGCAAAAAAAAAACATAATTTTGAGGTACAGAAAACATCATCGTCGTCGCTGCTGGACCTCGCAGTCGAGGATCCCTTCGCCATTCCAACGTCAATTCAGTTGGAAAGCGAAGCTGTGCCGTGGAGTCTTTTTTAAGTGAGTGAGCTGTTGCATATCAGCAAACTCACCTTCTACACGAAGCACATTGGCATATTTTTAAAGAATATATATGCTCAAAGTCATGTGTATTCTTATACCCCCAAACACTACAGGGAAAAAATGCCTGTGTCATTCGAGGGGAGTAGCACAACGCAGGATTCGAACCGGTGACCTTCCAAACGGAAGTCCAGTATGTTACTGCGCGGCCATTCCACCTTGATATGTTGAAAACAACAAGTCAAGGCCTATGTAGAAGTGGTCTCGATCATTGATCACAAATTAACTACAATATATTTGTCCTAAATACGAATACTAAGACACTCAGTAAACCACTCATACTCTGCATTCACCTACTTATTTCCCAGATTATAACATACACAATTCCAACTACATCATAATATTGTTCATAGCACAATTCCAACCACATTATAATATTGTATGTAACACAATTCCAACCACATCATAATATTGTATATAACACAATTCCAACCACATCATAATATTGTATATAACACAATTCCAACCACATCATAATATTGTATATAACACAATTCCAAACACATCATAATATTGACAAACGACATCAAAACCATGTCCTACTACTCATTTTCCGATAATATTTATCTTTTTTAAAATTATTTTTCTTCTTTCGTATGGTATACTTCAACATATCCAAATCGGCCATTCGAACCTATTGAAGACCATTGCCGTAAGATTTTTTTAACTTCGACCCCGGTAAACGAGCCTTCGAGCTTCGAACCACTGGAATAGGCGCAGAACTCATGGTTCGCCATTACACGTATGTGTATAAGTAAACCTACCGCACGAGAAAAGGCAAAAACGGTAACATGCGTACATTCGATACATGTGAGCATTGTTACCTTACGAACTTCTGTCAGACCGGGACTATTATAATTATTCATGAATATTGACATTTGTGCCAACCTGTATATGCCAAAAAATATTCAATCCATAAACACATTTTTCTATTTTTATTATCTAATATCGTGACTTGAAAATCAATCAAGCCAGTATACTATTTATTAGATAGTAAAATTTCGCCTTAAATAAATTCAATACAAAACAGGTAAAATGTGGATTGGACTCTTTTTAAATGTATATGTGAGAATAGAAAGATAACAGCTTCGAGTTATCGCAGAAAAAATAATACATACATACCATCACACCTTTTCCTTGTCGGGGTAGGCAGAGAGAACTGACCACTAGACTTTCATACCTCGACATCCACATTCTTCGTCTAATTTGCATCCACACACCTTATACAACTCTTACGATTTTTGTGACTTACTTCAATTCCTTTTTCCAAAATATCATTCATTTGATCCAACCATTCGTTCCTTGGTCTTCCTCTACCATGCCTTTCACTCACGTTTGCACTAAATGTTAGTCTTTCTTCATTTATTCCTTCTACATAACCCTAAACCATCTCAGAGTATTCTTCATCCTAATACATCAGGATTCACATTCATTCCTTATAAGTTTATATAGGATTATAATTTATATAATATACGAGTATGTGGAAGAGACAAAGACTCCATAGTCTTAAATTTAAAAAATGTATAAATAAACCCTTTTTTATATTTTCAAGCAAGCATTTTACTATAGGTATGCCAACGAAATATTCCTTCTTATCAAACTATGGATCGAAAAATATTTTTTGTCGGATAAAGTTTCCTCCAATCAATAACGAAATGCTCTAAGTTCTTACACAATCTATTTTTTTCTCCCACCGTCTCTAATATTTCTCGGTCGGATGATTCCTCTCCGCTGGGCCTGCAAGACAATACGTTATAACAATATCAAAAAATAAACAATAATTGCAGAGCCCCCATTCAAGTATCTTTTGTATTCAGGAAATATTTTCCTCTACTATTCTGGAGCTATTCTTCCATAACCTTTTTTTTATTCAACCAGGCCCGTTTCTGTGGTAGTTTTCTTTTAGTTGAAGTTTAATAGTTCACTCTGGAACCAGCTACCAGCCTCTTTAAGACTTGCATCCTGACTGTCTTGCTTCAAAAAGCAACTTAAAAATAATACATTTCTCTTCATGGACAAAGTTTTTTTTTCCGTATTCCCCATTCTATTTTTCATTTCCTTTCCCTTCCCTCTCCATGTAATTTATTTGTTTAACACTTCATTGTAAAACAATCTTGTGGGCGTATTGCCAGGTGGCAATCTCTTTCAAAATACCAGACAAATATAAATAAACGAAGTTACGTGGTGCCAAAAAATCGTATAATTATTCACCTTTACAAAAATCATGAGCAATACTCGTATACATACTAAAAATTAAATTAAAATCAAAGGAAAAAAAGGGTATGGTGCAAAGGAAAGAAAAATAAGGAATATACACGTTATATTAAATGGTAAAATTTGGTCTTAAATAAATTCAATTTATACAGCACGTTATGCTTCCTCTGATTTCACAGTCATTGGTGATATTTCAAATAAATGTCTTGTATATTTTATTTTCAGTTTTTAGTATCTATATTACTTTTGCTTTTTTATTGTATGTATGTGTAAATTTAAAACTTTGTATGATCTTAACCAATTATTCCCATAACCTGTGTAACTCATGTTTGGTTAGAAACCAGAACGAAATACAAAAAAAAACAGTTGCCAACGGGAACCTAACATGTGAACCTCAGGGTGAAAGACAGGAGTCTAACCAACTAGGCTTTGGAGGTCATTTATTATTATGTACTCGTACTCCACGGTTCACCTTTCCATTTCAATTATATTATTGTAAACGTGTTGCATTACGTATGATGGTCGAGTTGAAAGACACGTAGAAAAAAATAACGACATGAATTAAGATAAACTAAGCACTCAATGTAATATACAACAATCGCGACAAGCACTCAATGTAATATACAACAATAACGATAAACTAAGCACTCAATGTAATAACGATAAACTAAGCACTCAATGTAATATACAACAATAACGACATGAATTAAGATAAACTAAGCACTCAATGTAATATACAACAATCACGCTGTATCAAAAGTAGCAAAAATGATAATAGTGTATTATTGGTGACAATGTTTACGTATGGAAGTGAAAATTATATTAATAATAATATATTATTTGGGAAATCGTATCTTACAACTATAAGGGTTCAAAATAAATAAAAGTAATTCGTTGTAATTTATTTTAGTCAAACACTTTATTCCACTTTATATAACGGTATAACCTTACCGGTTTCAAGGTTTTCATGATCAGGGAAGCACAAATAAGAATCTTGTTTGTGCTCTCCTGATGACGAGGTGAAAACATTGAAACTGGTAGGGTTATACCGTTACATAAAGTGGGATAAACAGTATTTGACTAAAACAAATTACAATGTATTTAAACCTCCACAGTGTTAATGCTTTAACTATAAATAATATATATAATATAAAAACAATTAATTTGTATCGTTAACGATATGAATATTGACTGACCAACGATGGGCGCTTTCATTGCGAAACAGGTCCTGTATTCTTACCTCTGATACAGTATCCGTTCCTTAATCAGATCATATGTATTTTTATGTTGTTCCTTATTTATCCTGCCGCCGCTTTACAATTGCGCATCTGCGCTCGAGTGCATTCAGAGATATGTTTATATATTTATTGTTTGCCGATCGCTTTATTTTTTCCTTTTACAAATTACAAAATTAGTTGCAACATATCTTCCGACCGAGCCGCTCGATTTACGCTCCAACCTAATATTTTTACTTAATATATTATAGTTATTTTAAATTAATTTATTTAAGTGTTACAAATTGTATTCCAGTAATGATGTGATGAAGTTGTGTGATTACTTTAAAAGCAGCTTAAACAAAGTGTATATCATATTTCGTATATGCCAATGATTCCTCAAACTTTTGTCACTTCCGCCCCCTTAGATCTATTATAAACTCGTTTGCAGTGTATCTAATAGAACCAAGAACTTGTTACTCTGGCCTGAAATTGACTTCTAGAAATCGAACCTGAGACGCTCTGGATGCTAAACAAGTATGCTAACGAATCTCATAACCATCCTAGTTGTACCTTGAAAGGTGTTATCAGGTAATATATAATATATTTTTTTAAATGGATGTGATTCACTGATTCATATGATACCCTTTTACAAATCCGAACTGGCAATTTTTATTTTTATGATTGTGTGCGGTATATTGTGGTATGAACATTTTTGGTCTTTCTGGAGTGATGATGTGTAACGAGTTTGATTTCGCATGATGTTTCCAGGTTGATGAGAATGTGCAACGGGGGTTTGTTTTTGTGTAATCAAAAATCGGAAAGAAGTATCGATTTATTTTGTCATGCTAAATATCCTCAGTAAGATACAGGCAAAAACCTAGTTTACTGGGGATACGACAAATGAAAAGCAGCAAACCCAGATCCATTAAAATTGTATGTCCAAATTAAATTACCTGTTGTTTTTTCGCAAATTATGTATATTTCTTGTCATGTGTAATAATAAAATAATTCAGTTACATTTAAAAGCATAGCCAGGAGACAATATCGTCTCCAGCCCCTATTATTGTGTATTTGAGTTTAGAACCACTTTGGGGACGTTGGTAATACTACCGCATGTGAAAAGGCAACAAAAATAGAACACGTCTAGCGTGTGTTGTAGCGTGCGAGTATTGTCACCAGACGAACTTTTTTAACAAATAGGGACCCTTTTTTATTTGTTTTCTTTCGGTAATATTAAGAATCTAACCCGCAACCCCCGGGTCGGAAGTAAAACGTTTAAACAACCAAGCCACAGGGAGTGTGATTAATTCTTTTCTTTCGAAAACCAATTAAGATTCATACGCATACATTCAAGTCTACCGGAAATCGATTCCTGAACCCTTAATTTCATATACCAGTATTCTGACATTTGCGCCACGCAACGCGTCTAGACTAGACTCCAAAGTTGGTAATTGTAAAATAAGAGATATTCTACCTCCTTCCAGTCTATGAATATATCTTCCAATTAGAGAATCTCTAGAATACACATATTTCACGTCTTCTCGAAAGAAGGCATCTTGAGGCTGTTCTTCAGATCTTGTTCATCCCACTAGTACAGACGTGAACCTTCTCCATTAATGAAATTGGAAGGCACCAAGTCTGACCTGTTGATTGTGTAATTAACACACTTCCGTAGGGAAAGAGAACATGAATTTTCTGTACAGTGTTAAAAGTTTTATTCACCAATTTCCAGTCCAGATATATGGTAACCATAAATATTGTCATATTATTCCGCTTCCAAGAAGTCTACAGTAGCTTAACTGTCGCGAATGTGTTTATTTCAAACGTAGTGTATTTGACTTCTAGTTAATAAGATTTCTGAATTTTATTATATATTATAAACAATTTTTCGGAGAAATGTAGAACTTTGGGTCGATTTCTTCGTCATCTAATATATTGATTGTTCCAATCGATCCAATAGGGCGGCGTATTACGATAAAGCTTTTGACGTTGCTGGTTCTGTAGCAGGGAATGGTCTACCTCTTAGTGTTAGAGACATGGGTGGCATGTGCAGCTTTAGGAAGTTAGACAATCCTTGAAAATTCGCTCTCTAAACGGTGGTATAGTTGTATTTTTATTATTATTATTTTATTACTAGAATACAACCCTTTTTGGGAGTTATCAAAAATTTCGAGGTTATACACTACACTCCACCTAAAGCCGAATGTGTTAGTATCACATATCGGAAAATCTACAGAGGTTTCTTTGTAGTCGGCTTTTGTGCGTAAGTTTTCTGCGATTTTCTTATCAAAAACGCAATCTGTTGAGAGAATAGAGGCTTGCGAAGATTTTGCGACTCGAAAATACTTGTATGATTACGCCAACTCAAAAACTCGTCGACAAAGATTTCCAGCTTCTTAACATATCAAGAATTTGAAATCACAGAACCATTAATTGACAGTCCTCGAAAGAAGACAATGAAGTCCTATAATAATAGCTTTTTAGGATTAACGAGCGATTTCATAGGATTAACTTCTAGGATATTATCCCTTTATCACTGTTGTTATACTGCTTAGATGGTGATTCATGAAATACACTGTTACTACAAAGCGTGGTGGGTTAGAATGATCTATGGTATCTAAATGGCATCAGGAAAATCAATATAAATAGCATAAGTTTTATTAATGTTCTTATATTTTTAAATTCTAAGTGATGATTTTGATGCACTATACTTCTTTTTTCTATAGAACCCTTTGCTGGCGGCCGATTTGTAAATGGAGAAAAGCGTTACTCGGGTCCAATTAGTTAATCACAATAATGAAATGCCGCGTTTATTGTGATTCATAACCTTTTGCGGCCGCACAATGCTTGATTGGCACGACCGGCACATTTAAATTTCATTACGATCGTTTTTTTTTTCAAATTTATTTATTAGTTTTCTATGACTAATATTGAGGTATGAATTCTTGACATATATTTATTGGTATTTTTTTCTCTTTTGTCAAGTAAACGGTTATCAATGCGGTTTTTGGGTATTGGTGATTGATTTTTTTATATGTATCGATACTTTTAGTGCTTAACTAAGATTTTTTTCTCTTCATTTGTTTATATTGACACTCGTTACCGAAACTTTTGAAAAATATATGTTATCTATACAAAATTTCGCATGTTACAAGGTTTTAATTTTTAATCGAGAAACGTACTTTAATTTGACATCATACCATTTTCCTATCGGCACAGAGAAACCAGACTTTCCAATTCTACATCCATACAGCTTCTCACGTAACTCCTACGATTCATCTAACTTTTAACATTTTTTATTTCAATATATTTACTTGATCCAACCATTCTTTCCTTGGTCTCCATCTGCCACGACTTCCACTCACATTTGCAATTTATATTTGTTTTGTCAAACTTTCTTTATTCATTCGTTGTACAAGCCTTAACTAAAGTGCTCGTCTTCATCTTACTCAACACATCAGCCTTAAGTATGCATTCATCCCTAATCACTTCATTCCATAGTCTACCTTGTCATTTGCACGCATTTCTACAGCATTTGTTCGACTCCTTTTAGTTTCATTTGTCCGTTTTACACACACAAACCATCTCCGAATGTTCTTTGTCTTCCTTATACCAGTCATAGAAAGTGTGCCACAAAGAAGAAGCAGAGCATTAGCAAGATGGAGTGATCAAGTGAAAGAATTGACTGGGGGAAGACTAGACACTGCCGTGCAAAAGATTGGAGACGTCGCAACCTATACTACCAACATACCATTAGATTACGACCCTCTGTAACGCAGAACCGACATTGAAGATGATCCTGCAATTTTTATTTATTTTGTTCTCAGAACATTTTTCCACTGAAGGTATAAACATTTTTCCATTACGTTGCACAACCGAATTTTGAAAATTCGCAATA
Organism: Odontocerum albicorne; assembly: GCA_949825065.1. NCBI lineage: Eukaryota > Metazoa > Arthropoda > Insecta > Trichoptera > Odontoceridae > Odontocerum > Odontocerum albicorne. The sequence goes on from OX463858.1 coordinate 18,227,779, forward strand.
AAATATTAAACCCTCGCATGCTCGAGGGTAAGAAAATCAAATTTAAAAACACTTCAGTTGTCGCCATCAGTATCCGCTTTTTAAAAGCCACCCCAATTTTTCATTTAATTTTAATACAGTACAATTTCCTTCCCCGTCTATGTCTCCCTATTTTGCTTTTCTTCTCTCAGAACCGTCTACGAAATCGAATTTTCCAACACTCAGTGGGTACACAGGGACGTAAACCGACCTCCCCTTTTAACGCCCTGAGGGTGCATACGAGTTCGTTGAGTTCCTTTAAAGGGTGGAAAGTTAACTTTTTATTATGTTGATAATGTTTTCCAGCCTGTTTCGACATTTCTTGCCTTTATCTTATGCATTTCTGCTATATAATAAATGGTTTTGTGTTGATTTTGAAATATATCCATATTTTATATATGGTAATCATTTTAAACAGGCTTTGTCAGAAAGTAAAAACTACAAAACGTGCACTGTACAAATTAATTATTAGTTACGCATAGAGTGCCGTTTAGTGAGCACATTCTCCTCAATAGCGCTGCCAAACCCACTATTATTGACGGATTAAAAATATTATAATAAAAATTAATAAATAAGTAGAATTATTTGTGAAAGGATAGAAATGTAATGACTACCCTTAATAGTTTGGTTTCTTCCCCGAATCTCCATAAGTCTAGAAAACATGTTTGGTAAGAAAACAGCAGAAACTTACCGAAAAAAATGAACTGCAAAGAAACCTTCCATATGTGATAGTAACACATTCGGTTTTAGGTGGAGTGCTGTGTAGGTATGTATGTATCCAGACTAGAAATTTAAATATTAAATCGTCGAGCTTAAATTCTTCCTAACGCAAGAATTCTGAAATTTGGACAATATAACTTTTTTAAATCAAATTATCTGTTGTTTTTCTCAAACTGTGTATATTTCTTGTCATGTATAATAAATAAATAAATAAATAAAATAAAATCAAAATGGTCAAATTAAATATAGAATTTGTATTATTCAAGTATTTTAAATGTCGTCTTGAATTTTTTTGTTCCATTCTATTCATTCATTTGTGTGGTACTCCTCAACATATGCGCTCTGATGATGTGCACATGTTGAAGAGCGTGGCCGGGTCATCATTATCTTCGGCGCCATTAATAGGGGCTTGGGATTTTTGAACCACTTAAATAGGTTCGTCGTTATCTTAAGTATTGTTACCAGACGAACTCTGTCACTTTTTATTTAAAAATTTTTGGGAATCATCAAGAATCGAACCTAAAACTTCAGATATGTATATAACAACTTTATTATACTCGTAAAGGACCCATCACACATTTTACCTGTTTAGAAGTAATGGACGAAACATCACGCTCTTTGTATGGGATTGTATGGTACATTTTTTAAGACGGAATTAAATTTAAAAATCCCCAATACCAACTACCTGATATGCCCATACAGAACCGAGGTATGCTTATTGGATATATCAAATAAACCTAAAAACTGTATTTTATGGTTTGGTTTATTTTTGCATAGGATATGTAAATTAAAAAAAAAAAGTATATACAATAGGCATAACTTGTTCGGGACACAAGGGAGAATATGGAAAACGACGAATGAATGTTCAATTTTACACAATTCACGAGTTTGGATTATCACGTATTTTCGTTCCCATTTAATTTTTATTTAACTTTTACACTGTAGTTAATTTTCCTTTAACATGACCATATCGTCAGCTTCTAATTGTTCACATATATTCCCGTTCGATTTTTTTATGCTACATTTATTTATATTTTAAATCAATTTATTTTAATTTTAAATCAATCATATTAAATTTGATGCATTTTTTAAAGTAAAAAACAGTTTTCATTTTTATGTAGGTACAATACTTTGCCATATTTTCTTTCTCTTTGTACATAAATGTTTTTCTTTTTCAAGTTTTACTTTTATACACCTTGATGTATGGCAGTGAAAAATGAACTTGACAGAAGAAGGATAAGATTAAGATTTATGGTGTGGAGATGCGTGCACTAAGGAAAATATGTGAAGTTTCAATGTTTGAAAGAAGGCGAAATGAAGAAATCAGAAATGTGTGTATGGATAAAATGGATGTTTTAAGTAAGATGGTGAAAGGAGCTTTAAGATGGTTTGGACATGTGGAGAGAATAAATTATAAAAGAACGGCTAAGCGAATATACAAATCAGAAGTGCAAAGTGTGCGTGGAAGAGGTAGACCGAGGACAAGGTAGTTGGGCCAAGTGGGTCAGATTTTAAAAGAAGGTTATGTGATAAATGTGAATAATAAATAATTATGCAAGACATGACGTATGCATGTGGAGGAGGACAAAGTTGTGTGTTTAGGCAAAAAGAGGTATATTCTCTCTGCCTACCCTGTAAGGGACACGGCTTGATGATATGTACCTATATGTAAGGTTTTTAAATAAAGTTATACACGTGTATACGAATAGTACAATATTTGCCAAAGGCTATACCTATTTACAAATTTGTATGCCAAGAATTAATCTAATATTTATATTATAACTATGAACTAACTTGATAACAATTCTTACAACTAATTATTTAGTAATCACATGTCCACTCGTTCAAACTACTTATTACTATCATAATTTGTATAAGTAATTGCAATTGATTTCGGTTTTTTTTTCAAGACTACTACCCTTAAACATTAATTTATAAATAGCTTTTTCGTATCAGAGTTTTACCAATCGATGTTTGAAAATATTACGATCTTTGGGCCTATGATTTGTTGAAATTCGAGTTTTTGTAGTAACGTATCTCACCTGTGTTCATTCTTTTATAGTAACGTATCCCACCTGTGTTCATTATTTTATAGTAACGTATCCCACCTGTGTTCATTTTTTTAATTCCTATCGAAAGCTTAAGAACCTTTAGAGTTTCATACCCGACTGTAAAGCAGTCAGTCATGACAGGAAGGGGGAAGTTCATCCCCTCCCCCAAATCTCGTCTCCCAACCCCGCCCACTGCCCCCACTCCCACCCCAGGGGGTTGCTCCGGGGTGACACAAAGAGCTTTTGGACGCCATTTTGTCGTTTGTCATGCTGTTGGAGTCAATATCATCCTTTCAAGTCAGAACTATCATTTTCTTAACACTAGTCTACCTATTGTACTGTATACATGAAGGTGAGCTAGTTAGGCTATCTGCTTCACTGCGATACATTTTTCAAGGGGTTGCGAGAAAAATGTGATAAGTTGATGGATAAATATTTGTCAGTGCCGTGGTCCAGTGGTCAGTAAACTTGTCTAGTACTCAAGCGTCCCGCGTTCATTTCCCGATGGCTTCCGGACTAATTTTACTTAAGAGGAATTTCATCTGAATGTATTAAAGTAAGGAATGGAGGAGAAGAGTTGAAATTGCTGCAAACCAGTCTTAGGACTGCAACCACAGAGATAGAGAGTATTAAAGTACTGGCGCTTAGTAGGTGCTTAATATATCATAAATATTTGAAGCAGTTTTAAGGTAGTCTTAAAACTCATCATGACTTATATAGATCAATTATGTAAATATTTCACCTTTCACTCAAAACAGTTTTGTAAATCAATTATATGGTTGGTTGAAAGAGATCGCCAATAGGTAACAAGCTCACCGTGTTCTTTTACGCTGAACAATATGGTAGGCTAAATAAAATAAATAAGCAATGTTACGAAATCGATCTGTATAAATTCCTAGATTTTTATTTAGTTTATGATATTTCTTATGGAATATTCGCACAAAGTAAGAGATTTTGTGAATTTAAGCAAACTGAGACCCTTTTTTTAGGCACCACCACGAATCGAACCCAAAACTCCCAGTTAAAGTTCGACGTGTTGCCAATTAGACCACGGAGGTCGTCAATGGTTATTCAGTGCTTACTAGTTATTCTTGCCCCCCCCCCCCCCCCCTTGACCTAGTTGGTAAGACGCTTAACTACTTTCTGGGGGTTTCTGGTGCGATTCCCGATACTATCTGAAAATAAAGGGTACCAGTGTGGTAAAAAAAATTGCCCGGTAAGTCGTGCGCTAGTTAGGTGTGTGCTTGTTTTATTTTCGCTATAAGTGCGGTTGTATTTTCTTGCTTACTTCAATGGTTCTAAACCCGAAGGCTCGATTAATGGGGCCACGAGTTGACTAGTCTAATCAATTCGTGGCCCCATTAATCGAGGCAATGTACCACGAGTTGATTAGTATATCTGAAGAGATAGACTAGTCAACTCATAGTATAATATATATTGGTGAAATACAGAGAGTACTTAGTATAATAAAATATTGATATATACTAACACTTGGATGCAAATACCTCTAGCGAATTTATTGCTTCAAAGCATATAACTAATTGCGTCTAACTAATAAATGTATTGATGTGCGTACTTATATAGTTTTAACGTTTCATTCTACCAAATTTATTGCTTCAAACCATATAACTAATTGCGTCTAACTAACATATGTATTGATGTGCGTACTTATATAGTTTTAAAGTTTCATTCTACCAAATTTTTCATTGATATTTTTTTCTTCGATGATTTCTATGAGGTATTTGGTAAAACAATTGTCTTCGACCCAGAGGTTGCGAGTTCGATTCCTACTTGAACTCTTGTTTTTAATTCATTCTGTTTTTAACTTGTGGTCATAAACATCTTTATAGTGGGTTGGAGGAAATTGACACATGACAATAATCCCACAAGGTTGTATTGTATACAATGATAGTGTTATATATGATTCACTCGGGAGCTGTTTTAACTGGCAGTTGTGATTTGTCAATCATTAGTGGGTTCGAGTCCCGAGTTAGTGCGCCCTTGCGGAGAATTGTAAAAAAAATCTTGATAGAAGTTTAAGTAATTTTATTATGGGATTGTGTTTATTTATATAAAAGTTATTTTCGATATTTAAAGGAAAAAACTGTATGCTGAAGTGTATAAATATCAGTAAAAATGTAGGTATAAATGAAATATATTAGAGGTATTGTTGGTCATCTAGAACGAATGAATGATGAAAGACTAACAAAAAAATATACATTTCAGATGTAAGTGGAAGGCGTGTGCGAAGAAGAGCAAGGAAAGTATGGTTGCATCAAATGAATGATATTCTGAAAGGAGAAAACGTAAAAAGCCAGAGAAATTATTGAGATTGTATGAATGTGGAAGAGGCTAAGAATGTGTGTCGACTTAGGAAAGTATGGTGCTCAACTTTTCTGTTTACCTCAAAAGTGAAATAACGTGATCGGCTCACACTTCACGTGATTTTTTTACCAAAACCAACATCGTCGTGATGCCGCAGCCACCGTATTCACTAGATATGCCCCCTGCGTTTTTTTTCTGTTTCCGAAGATGTAGAGAACATCAAAAGGACAACGTTTGCGACTTCACGTAGAGAGGAGATATAGGCCAAATCGCTCGGTGAGCTAAAAGCTATCCCAAAAAGTTAATTCACAAATATTTTGCGGATTGGAAAAAAACGTTGTATGGGGACTACTTTGAAGGGAACAATGTTAATATTAATGATGAAATAAAAATATTTTTTGAAGAAAATTAAAAACTTTGTAATTTTTCTTCTAAACCTCGTATGTTATATTTGTTTTATCAAACTTTCTTCATTCATTCGTTGTACAAACCTTAACCAAAGTGCTCGTCTTCATCTTACTCAACACATCAGCCTAAGTATTCATTCATCCCTAATCACTTCATTCCGTATTCTGCCTTGTCATTTGCACGCATTTCTACACCATTTGTTCGGCTCCTTTTAGTGATTTTCCACGTCCACATTTCACTCCCATACATCCAGTACTAAAATACAGTGTATGTAAAGTAAAAACAAAGTAATGGCCAATCTCTAAACAATAAGTTTCATCTCATGTATTCTTCACAGTGAAGGCATTTCTAAAGCATTTATTCTACTCCATTCAGTCTTTTTCTACATCCACATTTCACTACCATGCATTAAAGTCAATACTAAAATGCTGTTGTAGACTATCATCTTAGCAGATTTGTACTGTCTGGTTCGAGTATTCATGTTTTAGTGCGCCATTGACTTTTTGTCCCATCGCTACACGTCATTCGGTTACCATCGTAACTTTTCCATCATCTAAGAAAATACTACCCTAATAGAATTCCTACTCAATTTGTTCCAATCCTTCATTCTTAACCCATATATCGCTTTTTCTTTTATATTCGTTTCGAGTTTACTCGTATATGTTTTAGATACTAATTAAATTGCTCAAATCTTTGTTCATATCGCATTTACTTTTCCTTTCACTTTTTTCTATGGAAATTAAAAATGGACTTATTTAAATAATTCAATATTTTCTCTATTATATTATACCGACTAATCAATAATGATTCCGCTGATTGAGATTTAACCCAGTACTGAGCTATTATGTTCAGAGCAATAACGCTGTTAGTCAGGAAAACGAAAAAAGGAGAAAAAATATGAAAATAAGCGCACAAATACCCTAGCACTCAAATTAGCAGAGCACCCCCGCCACTCGAGGGCGAACCCCAAGGGTCCTCACGAACCTTCGTTCCTCTTCATCATCATGCATATACCCTCCCTGCTTCCTCAACAAGGTCCTTACTGCCTGGCTTTCAAGGAATACATATCTTCTCAGATTAACGCTAATATTTATAATAAAACATTAAAGCAATGTTACATACCTATATATATTAGTATATCGGATAAACTGAACATAAATTGAGGTAATAGTATTTTTTAAAATTAATAATAGTAATACAATGACAATTTATATAGCGCCGTTTAGAGAGCACTCTCTTCAAGGGCGATCTAACGCTGGAATAAACCCACTCTTATTGACAGATTAAAAATAAGGATGTGAAGGCGTGTGACTACGATTATTAATTGTTCTTCCCCGCATGTGTAGATGTTTCAAAAAAACGTATGTAGTTAGAAAACTGGAGAAAACTTACCAAGGGAAGACCGTCCTACAAACAAACCTTTGTAGGTCTTCCGATATAATAGTAACACATTCGACTGTAAGCGGAGTATAGTGTAAATTTTGTGTTCATATATAATCATTAACTTCGATAAGATCTCCCAAAAAGTGCTCCCTAAAGCTGCACATATGTGTATCACTAACACCTTGCGGCAAACCATTCCGCGCCACAAGATCAGCAACGGTAAAAGCCCTGTCATAACACCCCGCCTTGTTGGATCGATTCAGAATAATCAATTTATTCGATGGAGACGAGATCGACCCCAAAGTTCTGCTCCTCTCCTCAGCAACATCTCGCCGCTCCCTCTTATCTCGCTGAAATTTTCAACGTCTTTCCGATTATGGACTTGCGCTACGCTGAAACGGAGATTCCTTCTTTGGTCTTCCCAGTTCACCGCTCTTCTTTTTTTATGTCGTCCTTTACTGTCCATGCTCTGAGATTCTGGAACCAGTTACAAGCTAATGTTAGACATGCTCCATCATTGGCATGTGTTAAGAAGCGACTGAAAATACTCTTAATTTCTAGTCAGTAATGTAACGTGTTTCATTCTTGATTTTCTTTCCTCTCCACCATCCCTTCCTTTTCCTTTGATTGATAATATCTCACTTTTATTATGTATATGTTCATAAATTTCATGAAGATGAACAATCATTTGAATATTTTTGCGACTATGTAACTTCCTTTATATACTTTTGTCTGATTGCTTAGAATAGATTTCCACCTTGCAATAAGCCCGCCAGGTTGTTTTTATAATGAAGTGTTAAATAAATAAAACATCACTCGAACTAAAAATTTAAGAATAAGAGAGAAGTTATACTTCTATGTGCTACTCATAAAAGAGTTTTGGTTTTTAACAAATCCAATTAATGCTTGAATCTTCGTAAAACCTTAAACATGTCATATTTGCGTTTTTGTGCTGCACACATTTTATTTTTTTTTCTTTTCTTTGAAAAGTAGGCAGAGAAAGCGCCCTCTCAAATTAGTCGCCCAAGTACCCCCCACCTCGACATAGCCTCTTCCCGTCCTCTACACTCCCTCCTCCATGTACCCCTGCACCAACCCTTCTCTGAGAGCTCTCCAATGCTCTTCATCACTCAGATATGACTCCGAGTCGCACAGTGACGCGAAGGGATTTCCATTACATAACCTTTTTTTCATTATCTACAGTATTTTATTTACAATGATTTTATTAACGTACAAAAAACACCATTATAAGGATATGGAAAACCATTTCAACAAGCAAGGCCTGTGACTAAGTGGTTCTCATTCCTCAATCAAAATTTCATATATTTGTCCTAAATACTTGAGCTGAAACATTCACGCTTTGCATTATTCATATTCTTAAATCCCAAGATCCTCATCACACGCTCAACATTCGTATCTGCCATTCACCCACATGTGGAAAAGCTTAAAAGCTCCTTACTCTCCTCCAGTCAAACAGTCACCTTGTGATATATATTGTTTTAAATTTGAACGTGCAATTTGTCAAAAATCACCATTTTCCCTCAGGAATTGGTTGAAAATTCTTCACGAGAGAAACTGCTTATAATGATTTTTGGACGCATGTGGTCGAAACCAGATTAATTTAATTAATTCTTGTTCTATGAATACATTTTTTATGGTTTATTTTATTGTTGATCTAAAATGACCATTTTTATCAAAACTTTGCGTAGGTTTTATTAAAATTATTGATGTTTATTTAAAAATGAGACTGTTAAGTAAACTCTGATTTAACTCGAAAAACACTATTTGCATGTACATTAAGTAGCTACTAAATCAAAAGTAGGTATTTGTGTTTTTTTTTACTATTTATTTTAACCCTACAATGCGCGATTTTTTTTATTTCAAAAATAAAAATATATTAATGCATTAAATATGTACTGGAACATAAAAAGTACAATAAAACTTTTTTTTTTGTTTTTATACAATATATTTATAGTAAAAAAAAGAGTATGGTTCATTTATGAATCACTACGCATTTGTAAGTTAATTATATGATATAATGATATAAATGAAATTGTATATTTTACTTCACTTATTTTACACATATGTGCCAAAGAATAAAAGAAAAAAAATAATATTACCTTGATCACCAATAATGAAGTAATTTGATTTCAAACTGGAACAAATCACAAAAGTCATCTACGCGCAACAAGTCAAACTTCAACTGCCAAATTGACCGGTAAAACAGTTTTCTATTATACCTATGTGGTTTTAAAGCATGGAGATTATTGTATCATGTTAGTAACAGCGCGTGAGTCGTTATTTATATTATACCACTCAACACAAAAATATTTAGGGAAACTTTGGTTGATTCACATGTGCATCATTGCGCACTGTAGGGTTAAATAACCGAAGAAAGCGAATCGAAAGGAATAAAATAAATATAATACAAGATACTTGAAAAACTTCAATAACACATTGAAGGTCTTTAATTAGTTGAAAAACCAAATTTGAAGACTTCAAATGTTTTACAAAGTTTTCATTTTGACTGGTTCTCTCTTTTATTAATATAAAAATCTTTTTCGAAACACTTTCTTGATAATAATAATAAAAGGGTACTATATCTAGCGCCGTTTAGAGAGCAAACTCCTCAAGGGCGCTTCAACTCGGGACCCGAACACACTTTTATTGACAGTTTGAAAATACAAAGTATATAAATTGAGAGTCAGTGTGAGAAGGTTGTGGCTGCGGCCATTAGATAAGGTACATTCTCGTATCTAGAAATGTTCAGAAAAAACATATTTGTAAGAAAACCGCGGTAAATTTACCAAAGGAAAATAAATTACAAAGAAACCTTTGTATATATTCCGATATGTGATTTAAACACATTCGGCTTTAGATGTATTGTAATTTATGGGTGTAGTATTCATATTTCAATGTTGTTTCAACTATTTCATTTCCTATTTGTCATTTTATAAAATTTGGACTCCTTTGAGGCTTTTCTTTTTTTCGTTCTTGCTGACAGTTAACCTGAGGTGGTATACGTTTTTGTTTTTTTATTTATTCTTTAATCTAGATATGCGGGGGTGTGGGATGGAAGCCCCCCGATGCCCTTGCGGTCGGGCTCACCCTACATTGGTGGAGTGTATCTCGGTCGGGGGAATGTTTGTGGCATGAGCCCGGACCTTTTAATGTCTTCTCTCTTGAATGTATTTTTTTTGTCATCTATTTATTTTCTGCGTTTTTTTATCTTCTTGTTCAAGGGTGTGGGCTGAAAATGTATCTTGGCCGGGGAGATGTTATTAGACGAGCCCAGACCTTTTGATAGCTTCTGTTTTTTAATGTATTCTCTTTTTTATGTGTTCTTGAAATGTGTCTAAATGTATTATGTACTCGTACATACTATGTTCCTATCAATAAACCTGTATTTATTTATTTATTTTATTTATATACCATTATAAATTTTGAAAAGATTTCCCATAAAGGGTTTTGGACAAGGGACACTGCAATCATTTTTCACACATCTTATTTTGTATATATTATCCATTATACAAAATTTACAATTGTAATGGTTATAATGAAAACTCGAACCGACGACTGTAAGTGCACAACGATATATAAACGTTTTGATTGTATAAACAATTTTAATATCCCTTTTCTCCTTGTAAACATCACCAACACAAGCGTTTTAGTCACTTTATGTTCCTGTACTTACAAAGATATTAATTTATCTTTTATTCAATATTTTTTTCTTTTAATCTTATAGGTATTATCATAGCGTCGCGCCATTGATCAGAGCCAACTTACGTAACAGCTCTGTATAAATTGTCCTTTATTTTTTTTTCTCTTTAAAATCAAAATCCACCACTGTGTAACGTTGGATGTACCACGCAAGTCAGTGGCATCGCTTGGTAAATATATTGTAGTTCAGCCGTATAGGGGGCAGATCACAACACATTGACGCGCGTCAGATGGGAGTTTTTACTCAGCTAAATTAAAATATGAAGTACACCGCTCTACCCGCAACTCCCCTAGTTGCCCTGTCTCCTGCCCACTGCCCCCTGCCACATTGTACATTGCACATCCAACAACTCGTGCCCCCTCACATTATCCTTTGTTTATCAATCTACAATTATTCATGTATATTTTAAAGATTATTTATAAGTACATAATCTTTCCCTATAATTGCATTTTGGAATTAGTGTAGGGTGATATCGCCAACTCACACTCGTCACCAATATTACGATTCCTCCGACCTCCTTGATTTAGTTGATAAATATGTCGTCTTCTTTGTTGATAAGTCTGTCTACCTGTCTTTTATCTTGGGGCTACGGGTTGAATTACCATTGAACCTAGATTTGTTTTTTTTTTAAACCCGTCAGGTTTTCACTTGAGACCTCTTTAACGTATTTCTGGTTCGCTGGAAGACAATCCCATGTTACCCGGCTAGATTTCCCACCATCCACCAAAAACAAGCATTCTCATTCATGACGATCTACACTCGAATATTTTTGGTCATGCAACACTTTCCGCTGGAACCCAGATTCAAAAACAAAGATTCCAGTTTGGCTTTCACTTTAACATCTTTATGGTTGTTTGGAAGATTTTTATTATGATGAGCCAGCTTTGTTTCTCGTGAAATGATCTGATCGGTAAGTATGTTTTTCAATATTGTGCGAATTAATGAAATCGGAGATATATGTTATATTTCATTTTCCACATATATGGTAGCAACACTACACATATTTTATTGATTTTGACAGTTATTTTGCGCCAAAAAAACATGCACGTAATACCGTAATATTCCTCATAAACACTGAATTAGGTACTGGTAACGAGCTACTCTCCTTTGAATTTTGCATTGGGCTTTGATTGAACCCATTTCATTATATCAATAAATTTTCATAGCGCCATATAAACACTTAGTACACTTCACTATTATTTAAGGATTTGAGGTACGGTACAAGTATATTATATTTTATAAGTTACAAAATATAGTTTTAGTTAACAATTTTGAAAAAAATATTCTTTCATCTAATAACCCACCTACCAGACGCGTAGTTGTAGGCAAACTTTGCCATCCCCCCATTGCACCTTCCTCGCGCCGCCACTGTGTAAACAGAGAGAGTGTTGTGGACTTTTCACTCTGCCAGTGGCGGTGGGCGGTAAAATATTTCGCCTCACAAATATATGTATGTACTATATATACCAGCAATTCCAGGAACCGTTTATTTTGCCATCGTGCGTCGACTAAATTTTTGACAACTATAGAAATACGTACTTCGTTAGCTTTATTTTTATTTTTATTTCCTCGTTAATCATTTTCACTCCTGAAGCCTTCAATATATTTTCGTCATATTAAATTTTTAGTTTTTTTTACCAATCAGTTGTATTGTGATTTGATCAATTGTTTAATATTAGGTTGTTTCGAAGATAATGACCGCTTTTGACCTTTAAATTCAAGTAAATAAACTTAATTAATCAAAGTGAGAGTCTTTGATTCTAGGCATTTTTGCCAACGAATTTTAAGCTTATTTATACCTATAGAATAAAACTCAGGCAGATAAGAATCCAAGAATTCTTTAAAAGTATATTCTGCTGCTTCTCTGGTGTTGATTTTTTTCGGCCGTAAATAGTTATCAAGGTGCTTGAAAAAGTGAAAATCGGTTGGCGATAGATCGGGTGAGTAAGGTGGATGAGATAATGTTTCAATGAATTGTCAATTGCACTATGCGAGACCGTGCATTGTCATGAAGCAAGATTGTTCCTGTTCGGTTAACCAGTGCTGGTTGCTTTTCGCGTAGTTTTCGATGTACAGCGTACAATTCTTTACTATACAACTCGGCAGTGATTGATTGACCTTGATTAAAAATATCGTTATGAAAAACACCGGTCGCCGGATCAATTCCCATAGACTGCATAGGTTCATCTTAAGAAACCCTATTTTTAATATAAATAAATAAATATAGGTTTATTGACAGCAACATAATATGTACAAAATATATTTAAATAACACTTCTAAAACACATAAATTGCAGATAATACATTAAATACAGAAGCTATCAAAAGGTCTGTGCTCGTCTAATAACACCCCCCCCCCCCCCCGGCCAAGATACACCCCACCAATATAGGGCGAACCCAGCCACGGGGACACCAGATGTTTTTCAACCCACACTCTTGAACACGTAGAACAAGAATATAAAAAAACACGAAATAAATAGATGACAAAAAAAATACATTCAAGAGAGAAGACATTAAAAGGTCCGGGATCATCCCACAAACATTCCCCCGGCCGAGATACACCCCACCAATGTAGGGCGAGCCCGACCGCAAGGGCATCGAGAGGCTTCCATTCCACACCCCCGCATATCTACTCGTAGATTAAAGAATAAATTAAAACAAAAACGTATGGCAGAAAACAAAATAAAAAGTAAACCCACATATACCACCTCAGGTTAACTGTCAGCAAGAACGAAAAAAAGAAAAGCCTCAAAAGAGTCCAAACTTTACAAAATGATAAATGGGAAATGAAATGAAATATCTATTTTGCTGACTTGATTTACAGTCTAAATTGAATATTTAATATAAAAACGGTTTACTACTCCTAAACAACCCTCCTGAGAGCTTAGAAATGTAGCCCTAGGTATCATCACCATATAGCAGGCTCCCCAGCTTAATGTTGCTCGCCTGGGACTCGAACCCCCCGCCGCCGCATTCATCCGTCCGTTGCACGACTTAATTTAACCGCTCTTTCCCTCTCCCACTAACCAACCATCGACTTGTATCACTTACCGCGCGCTTTTAATTTTCAAATCCGCCATTTTATTGTAGACGATTTTTCAATTTTTCTAGTTTTCATTGACAATGCTACACCGAGGTTGACGTCGAAAAAGGGGTAATATGAAAAAGAAAATTATGTGATAGGGGAACGAAAAATATGTGCAAGGATTTTTTTATGTTGTAAAGTATATTTTTTTTTTTGCTGTCGATTTTTATGAAACCAAAAATAACGTTAATAAAGAAAAGAAAGTTTATAAGAGGACGTAATGAGCGTTGAGGAATGTTTGCCACGTAGAAAGAATGGGAAACGAAAGTGTCAATAATAGCAGTAAATTTGCTTCTGCAAAGTAAATTAAATGTACATTATTTTTAAAGACAAATCTCTGATTTTCAAACAAAACATTAAATTTAAAAAAATATGAAGCAAAAAACAAAACTGCTTGTAATAATAAATGTAGGTCTATCATAAACAATATTTAAACCTTATAATAATAATTCAAAAATAGTCAGCTTGTGTTTTATTCATTTCAAAAACAAAAGAAAATGGAAAATAAAATAATCCGACCTATGTTATTGCAAATCAAAACTTTATTAATTATCATCGACAATAATGGGCTATTTGGGTAACATCTGTTTTTAAATTGTACGTTTTAAGCCCAGAGGGTTCTGGATAAATACGGGTATTTAAAAATAATATTTATTTTTTAACAAAATAAACTAAATTTAATTGTACTTTACATATGATAATAATTATTAAACAAAAGGTAACGCAGCAACATTTTTCCAAAAAAAAAAACGGTGTACACATATATTTAAAAATATGATACATTAAATAACATATGTATAGTAATACACGGATTAGAAAAAAAATATCAATTTAATTCATTCAACAATACTAGACTTGTATGAAAAAATATTCTCAAAGGCCACGCGAATACGAAATCAAAACTTCATATCGTAGCAACAACTTTAAAAACAAAAGGTAACGCAGCAACATTTTCCAAAAACTAAAAATTCAGTGTACTTATAACTTTTTTTTATTTTTTTTTATTTCACCTGGCGAGTTTATTGCCATGTGGTATTCTCTTCCAACCAACCAGAAAGATGTTTTAATGCGCCCTAAGTGAAAACCAGGCTGGAATTCCATTTGAAAAAATCTGGATTCCAACGGGGATCGAACCCGTATCCTCCGGATCGGTAGACAAGCGTCTTACCAACAGGCCACGGAGGTCGTGCCTTAGATATGATGCCTGAAAAAACAGATTTATATTAAAACACGGATTAGAAAAAAAAATCATACATAATTAAATTCACAACAATACAAGTCTTTTATAAAAAAATATCTCTCAATGGTCACGAGAATATGAAATCATGGGGCAAATCACAAAAAAATGCGTAAGATAAAATTGATTTATTGAAAAGATACTCTACATGACACGTTGATGACCTTTACAAAGCATAACACTATTTACCAAAGAAAAAATATGGAATCAACTACATCAAAAAACAATTCAGAACACACGTGGCGCATGAAATCATCAACGTCAAGTACAACACTGAAAGAAAACAAATCTCAAATGCAATCAAGAAAATTACAAAATTGATTCAGTTAAAAAAAATAACAAGACAACATGAAATAACAAGTTCCTCAGTCAAGACCTAAAACCGTGTTGAGTAAATGCCAGAGAAAGACTCTCCTAAACTTAACAAAATCTACATTAAAAATATCCACTGAATTATAACATAACATTCAACTGTTGTTAACAAATTGCTATTAAGATATTTGAATTAAGATTTCCGCAGAAGACTTAAATAACAGATGTTTGTATATAATCTTTGATTGGAATAAATTAATGTAGTAAGACAAACATTATTTAATTTGTAAAGATACAAACATTTTTACAGCTCAACAAAAAAATATGTATTTATTTCCTCAAAAGTCTAGAAAGCGTGTCAAGGAATAATGCCGTCGGTAATCAAACGTTATTTGTACCTAAAATGAACGAACGCTTTCTCAACGTATCAAGTTATGAAATACCTCCCTGGCCTAGTTAATAAGATGCGTGTCTTTCAATCGAGGGTTACAGGTTCGATTCCCGCCCGAAATCAATTTAATTTAAATAGGATTGCAGTTTGGTTTTCAGTTAAGATCCCTTTAATTTATTTTTAGTTTTTGGAAGAAACTGCCGCATGGTACTATATCTGCAAAAATGTATTCTGAATAACGTCATCATTATACAACACAATACTTTGTAAAACTTACGAGTTACAGGTTCTATTCCCGTAGGAATCCAAATTATTTGAAAAATCGTTTTAGTCTGGTTTTCACTTAAGGTCTCTAACATTTTTCTGGTTGGCTGGAAGAGATTACGACATGGAAATAAATCCGCCAGGTTATGCAACGAAAGTGTTATATAATACCTTTTTTATTATGATGTGCCCACCTTGATGTATGGAAATGAAACCTGAACATTAAGAAAAGTGACAGGAGCATAATAAATGTGGTAGAAATACGTGATCTGCGAAGATTATATGTAACTACAATGTATAATAAAGTAAACAATTCCTGGATTAGGGATTACTGTTTATTCCATTAGGATGTTAAAAGTAGAACCAAGACCCAAGTTGATGGGTTTGGATATATCGAGAAAATGAGTTCTGGAAGACATATGAAACAAATATGTATATACTCGTATGTCTGGAATGAATAGCGTGCCAGAAAGAGGAGACCGAGAAAAGAATACAAGGATATAGTTGAGAAAATGTTGACTGGGGAAAGGTAAGTAGAATAAGAGTCATAAGAACAACTATGACGATCTAGATACGTGGCCTAGTTTGTAAAGCACCTGTCTTCCAACAAGGGAGTTGCGGGCTAGATTCCCGTTGATACCCCGATTTTTTATATGGGATTCAAGACTGATTTTCCCTCAAAGTTTTTTTTAAATATTTTCCTGTTGGCTGGAAGAAATTGTCACCTGGCAATAAATCTGTCAATTTAAACAGTATACATCGAAACTGCAATACAATGCATTACTCTGCCTATCCCAAAAGGAATATGGCGTGATGATATGCATTTAATTTGTATTGGCGATAATGCGTTTACATTCAACAATTTTTTCTGTAATATAAACACATTTGTGATCTTTTTTATCTTTAAATTCATTGTTCTTGAGGGCTTTTTATTACTTGATTTATTTCGCTTCGTTCGGTTTATTACTCGTATTTCGAAGAACATTTCTCGCCCACGTAACATATCTTAATCACCTTACAAAAACACTTAAGTTTCATCCGTTGTACCTAATGAAAGCACGAAACATTCAACAAGTTTTCCTGTGATATAAATACATTTTTGGTATTTTTTATCTTTAAAGTCATTGTTCTTAAGGGCTTTTCATTACTTGATGTGTTTCGCTTTGTTCGGTTTATTATTTCGAAAAATATTTATCGCCCACGTAACATTTCTTAATCACCTTTCAAAAACACTAAACTTTCATCCGTTGTACTCGTACTTTATGAAAGCATGAAAACCCACGTGGGTTCCAAAAGTGTTAATGAAAATTAACCTTCTCGCTTAATTCTGCTCTCAGTTAAGTACCAACTTAACTTCCTCTTTACAAAATACGAGCAGCACTATTATACTCTTGAATATCACATGAAGCTTAGACTGGCTTAGTTTCGTCTTAGCAATTTGCCTTGTCGGGAGGTATTTTCGTCCACTTCTCTTGTAAACATCCACACAAACAAGGTGAAAAAGACCACCGTGTATATACACTTGACACCCATCCACACATACACACACGCACGGCCTAGAGCGTCGGTATCGATCACGACCCTCCCTCACACCACGACAATATCCCTCTTCTGACACCAAATTATTTTTTGCCGAGCATCTTGACACTTAGCAAAAAATATTCTTTTATTAATACTTCTCTCCCTATTGGCATCACCAAGTCGAGTTTTCCCTTTTTATTACGTAGCCTCTATATTGCAAATACACTTTTCCGATTTCTACCACTTTCAAGTCGGCTTCTCGACCCCCTCTCCACCCTAATTTTCCCGGTTTCCCCGCATGTTTTCTTCTTCGTCCCCTCCTCTACCCCTCCTGCCAACAGTGGCGAGCTTGGCAGGTATATAAGGGACCCCCCCCCAACCCTCTGTACATAATGTAAGCACCCTATGTGTGCACGGATGGTAGTGGCACATAGCGCGAAGATCTTTTGGGTTTATGTACACAACAGGGGCGAAAAGATTCTGCGCTGACGTCAAAAAAGTATTTGATTATATTATATTTTTTTTTAAAATAATACATTTGTTTGATTGCACAAATAGAGCTTCCTACCATCCACCGAAATAACATTAGGAACGAATCTAGTTCCCATCCTGGGCGATCTACTTACGAATATGTTTTAACACACGTCTTTTTTACAATTTTTCAAACTCTGCAAGGTCATTGTTTTGATGTTCCTTTATAAGGCTCACAATATCGTTCATAGCCCCGATATACTGGCTCAAATTGTTTTCCACACTCCTGGTGGAAACACGCGGATCATTTTGCAATTCAAATGTGTCGAAAGCAATTTGTTAACGACAGTTGCACAATACAATTCATCAACCGTGAGAATACAATAATAAAAATAACTCCATGTATGGTTTCAATATTTTAATGTGTATGTTGTTCAGTTCAGTAGGATCCTTCTCAGACATTTACTCAGTCTTATGTCTGTGGTAGGAGATTGTTTATTATATTTTCGATTTGTCTGAATTGTTTTATTATTTAATTAATTTTATATTTTCGTTGATTGAATTTTCGTTTTTTTTTTTGCAGGATTATTGCACTTTATATTGATAATTTTAAAAGTCTTAAATTTAACCAAGAAATCTACATTTAATTAATATGATAAAGACATCCGAAGCACATATAATGTAACATCTGGAGTTCCACAGGGCTCTATTTTGGAGCTCTTGTTGTTGATATTGATAAATCGGAAACTTTAAGGCGCTCAAATTGGCTTTATGCCGATCTGAAAATATATCGAGTGATTTATTGCGAGAATAACTCCAGGATGGTTCAAACGAACTTCGATATGCTATTCAATTAATTAATCGCATTAAAATTACATATTTTCTGATGGATAAGTATTATAGAAATGCATTCATACGCAACCGCGTCTACATTTTTCATATGCACTTAATTATCAAACGCTACTAAAGATGAAGTTTTATATGATCTTGATCTTTACTACGACTCTTGTTGTTTGTCTCGTCTTGTTGACTGTTGAGATCCAGACGTTTCAGATCACTGAGATTCAGTTAACCTCAGTGTTGCACATTGTGCACAGCGTACTGCGGCTGTAGACCACTCATTAAATGGTTACAGGCAGAACGTTACAGCTTATTCATTATATGTTCTGACATTGCCGTATTTTTATTTATCTTTCAAGGATTGGTATGTTACGAGTATATATCTGATATACCGCATTATTTACAGTATACTTTTGAAAGACATCTCAAATTTCTAACACATTTGAGCATCAAACGTAGAGCAAATTATGCTAATTTTGTTCCACCGATTATTAGATCAAAAATATGATAAATCAACAGTGTTGTACTAGTACGAGTAGTACACTTTCGTTGCATACAATACATGGCGAGTTTGTCTTGTAACGATCTCTTTCAACCAACAAGAAAAATGTTACAAAGACAATGGGATGAAACTAAAGTAGACTCCTTTTTAAATACATTTGGGAACCAACGGAAATCGAACCCTCAACCTACGGGCTAGAAGACAGGCGTCTTACCAACTAAGCCACGGAGGTCATCATGGTGTCTACAGATAAAGATGAATACTTCTTTTGAAAAATCGTCATGTGCCGCTTAAGGCTAAAGTCTCGAGGATACAAAATTTTCACATAAAAATATAAAAAACATTTACAAAAAATATCGGCGCATGATGTTTTCAAGTTCGGCGTGGCGGCCGACGCCCCTAGGTGTGTTCGCGCCGCCCGCCCGGCCTTCACGCCCGCCGCGCCGTTGCCAGGCAACCGCCCACTGCCTCCCATCTCCGCCCCCGCCCAGCCCCTCTCGCAACGCCGCCCTCGGTAGGTGGGTTGGGTGGCTTAAAAGGGGTGGTGTCACCCTACCTCTCCTCCCTATCCTAACCCACCCGTTGTACTGCGACACAAGCCGAGAATAACCCTCTGTGCATTATCGTGATTACTGGAGGATTTTTTGTTGTGCTTTTTTTGTATATGTAAACTTTTCTTTGAAAACGTCGTTAGGATGTCTAGGTGACGCTTTTACACGAGGTTTCGATAAATTAAAACGTAGAGATGTTGTATGTACCATATGTTTCCGTTTCCTGATGAAGATATTCATAGACAAAGAAGTTCGTTATGCATTAAAGCCAACATGAGGAAGACATTTTAGAGGATACAGTAGTGACACGCATGAGGTAAACACTGGTAATAAGGATTTTCCTATGTATGCATGCATTGATCATGGTCAAACCTATCAGCAAATAATGTTGCCTTCTCATTAGACTTGCTGATCGGTTAAGTCTAAGTAAATGATTCATTTTAACGGTCATATTTTTTTACAATAATTTTTAAAACAAAATGTAAAATTAATTTTTATTATATTTTATCAAACAACGAATTTATCTTGATAGAATGACGACCTTCGTAGCCTAGTTGGTAAGACACTACTAAACTCGGGAGTGTGGGGATCGATTTCCAAAAAAATATACAAAAAGATCCTAGTCTAGATAAAAGACTTTGTCTGGTAATAATTCTAACACTTGCCAGACTTATGCGAATTTTGTTGATGGTGGCCCGCAAGGTTCGTGCCTACTCCAGTGATTCTTAATCCAAAGACTCGATTATTAGGATGAAAGACACTCATGTATTCCTGCCACGTCTTCAACATATCTGACTCATCAATTCGAATATGTTAAAAGAGGTACCATAGGAGTAAAAAAACTCTGACGGATATCAACAACTTTAGGCGACCTACTGAAAAATCATACCAGACTTAGTAGGTTATGATATTTATACGAGTATTTGTATATCACATTGTTAAATATTTAAAAAAATGAGGACTTAAAAATTAAATACATACAATAAAACTATTATGAATTGTATTACATTATCGTCAGACCCTGTTTGTTGAGGGGTATAAAATTTAGATTATGTGCCTGAAATTTAGATAACATATTCACAGATGTCACTCCAAAGGTGCATACATTTCAATGAAACATATCTCAGTAGTGTTAACCTAAGCCATTACCCTGCGTGCACTCCAGAAGAAGTTTAGCCCATGATATAGGAACAGCTACTTAAAAAGATCGGTCACCGGTAGTATCACCCTATCAAACCACTCAACCAGTAAAACTCTTTTATCAGAAGAGTTGTTCTGTCGACAACAACAACAAGACAAACTTAAGGCGCAGAATCGACCTCGGTTGGGCTGCTTTTGGAAAATATGTCTATAAATATATGCTAAAGTCTTGGTACAAAATAGGATCGCATGAAAACTCAAATGAGAGCCTTGAGTCCAACATTGGGACAACGAAGGCTGATAATAAGTTAAATGAATAAAGTATTTAAAAAAAAACACTGAATTTTTCTGCGTTGTTATGCTTACTATTTGCACTCTATAGTTCGCATTTTCTTTTAAAATATTTAATTATAAATGTTGTATTGTGGTTTGGAGTGAGTTTGCGATATGTTCTGTTAATATGAAATGTCGACAGATCGTTAAGAATAAAAATGCCAAGAAGGTTTTTGAAATATTCATCCAAAGCTTTGATTATACAGTTAGCCATTTTAATTATGAAATATTTGCTGAAGAGTCTAGGTATACTAGAGGAGCTAAGGAATGTTATATTTAATTTATTTTACGCTCAAATGGCCTTTGTGATACAAAAGATTAAAAAAAAAACAACGAGATATAAAATTCAATACAGATATGTAAACAATGTTAAACATTTGAAAAAAATAATTACTACAAGACGAACCCAACACAACAACAAAAATAAAAAGTTATGAACAAAGAGATCTATTTTTTTGCTTACTCCTCCAGTGGTATGTAGGCAAAGTAATAAACAATATTTTCTGGGTGAATTCTTCCAAGCCCTATAAAATTTCAAACATTTCACCGAACAATTTTCTTTTACTTATTTCTCTTTACAAAAACAAGTTAATGACATACGAGTATAAAGATCACTTTCGTTGTGCCAAAACATTCTACGGGTGCATGAAATATTTTTTTACATAGTGCTCATCTTTTTCTTACTCAACACATCAGCCTTAAGTTTACATTCATCCATTATCACTTATTTCACGGTAAAGAAATAATAAACTTTTGCGTATTCAGTTTGAAAATACTTAATAAAACTGGACATTTCTAAACAAGCATAAAATTGTCACTCCTTTTTACTGGTATATATGTGTATACCTTAAAAAGAAGCCAAATCCTTATAAGAATAGAAAAATATTTAATAAAACTGGACAGTTCTAAACAAGCATAAAATTGTCACTACTTTTTACTGGTATATATGTGTATACCTTAAAAAGAAGCCAAATCCTTATACGAATAGAAAAATATTTCAAATGTTTCCTTTGATTTCTCATCAAATTTGTCCCTCGGATACTCACATACTTTCTTGGATAGCATCAATACATTGAGGAAGGGGCACTACTATAGAGTAGGCCCGCTTTTATGTTGGAATTCCTTATAAAGGACGCGATGTTTTGAAATGCTTCCAAGTTGGAAATGCCAATTATTTTTATTGAACCGATCCACTTTGCCTCTCGATCGGGCCCCATTGAAAAGGAGAGAGGCCCAACCCTCCCCCGGGCCGCCCCTTGTGTCGAAAAAGGCTTATTGCCCATTTCCGACGTCAATATTGAGAAGTGGAGGGATTCCAGATTTATTGTTCGTACCCACCATTTCAACCCTTGGCTTGGATTGTTTCTCTAAGAATAGATGAGATATGTGAATTTGAGGTTAAGAGAATGCTAACCCTCTCAAGTAGAACATATAACGCTGTGTTTATGCTTTTAGCATTGGCGGGCAGTACATTCTAAATAATCGTTACTAAAAATCATGCAATGATTCAATTATAGTAAATAAACATATTTATTTGTATTTAACTTTTGTTGTACACCTGACGGGATTATTTATTAGATGCAATCATTTATAACCAACCAGAAATATGTAAAGGAGGCCTTAAGTGAAAATCAGACAGGAAGCCTTTTTATAAAGTTGACTCCAACGGAATGCAATTCCCAATTCCGGGCTGAAAGACAGGCGTCTTATCAACTGCGGCACGGAAGTTTAATATCTCGTTCGAAACAATCCCAATCCAATATCTTCGCGAAAATTCCAGCTTCTTTCAGAGTACGGACGTTGTTTGTGATCGAACGATAAAAGGCTCCTTTGCACACCAATACACCACGCCAAATTTTACACGCTTAATTTGAGGTCCACTCGATGTGACTGTGTAACAAACGTTCAAGGGTTAACAGTTGTGCACCATCCTTATTTACGTTCAAGAGATAATTGAAAATAAAAATACATTACTCAGAAAATAATTTCATATACATTTCCCTTTGTTTTCCTCCCTTATCCTAACACGAACTCCTTCCATCTACTCGTAGTTCTACCAATATTTTCTATGAGGTGCATGACCGCGTGGTAACGTACTGGACTTCCGTGCGGAAGGTCGTTGGTTCGAACCCCGCTACTCCCCTCGAACGACACAGGTATTTTTTCCGCTTAGTATACAGGGGTATAAGGATACCTATGACTTCGGTCATATGTATTATTTCAAAAAGAAAAAAACATGGCGGTGTGCTCCGATCGTCTCACTTCGGTGTGCCATCGGATCCAGTACAGCGGTGTGACCGTCGAGTTTGTTGGTGTGCAACGACTCACTCAACTTTAAAAAAAAAACCACAGCACGGCTTCGTTTTCCAATTGAATTGACGTAAAGCTACGGTTTCCTAAGAAAGCGGGTTCGTTATATAGCGCACGTAACATGACGTGATGCTGGCGCGCCGCCAGACGGCAGAAATGAGAACCCACAACTGTCAGTTGGAAACGTCAAACTGACGGCTCTAGATAGTATTCCACATATCTTGTTTCAACTGGGCTTTTCTATAGTATTTGCTCTTCACATTATATGCCGGTGTGCTCCGATCGTCTCACTTCGGTGTGCCATCAGATCCAGTACAGCGGTGTGACCGGTGAGTTTGTTGGTGTGCAACGATAAACTCAGCTTTAAAAAAAAAACTCCACGGCATGGCTTCGTTTTCCAATTGAATTGACGTTAAGCTACGGTTTTCTAAGAAAGCGGGTTGGTTATATAGCGCACGTAACATAACGTGATGCTGGCGCGCTGCCAGACGGCAGAAATAAGAACCCACAACTTTCAGTTGGAAACTTCAAATCTGATTCCAAATATTTTGTTTCAACTGGACTTTTCTGTAGTCTTTGCTCTTCACATTATATATAGCTTCATTATTTCTTACAAAATCAATTAATATTTCGTCATTTTTGATGGTTCAAATTACGTTTGCATTCATTTTTTATTTTAAAACGGTGTCCGCTACACGGAAAAATCGTTCCACGACTGTTTGCTCCGCTATCACGACCGTCATGCAAATAGCAGCATTGCTATTTGACATTACACTCACAACCAACGCACTCTAGGAAACCAACGCCATTGGTTTGCATAGACTATGTTTTGTTACGTGCGCTATATAACGACACAACCAACGCTCTCTAGGAAACCACGCCATATGATTTGCATAGACAATGTTTTGTTACGTGCGCTATATAACGACACCACTTTCTTAGGAAACCAAAGCTTTAGAATGGCGAGGGGATCCTCGACTACGATTCCCAGCAACGAACGAACCAATGTACCAGTATTGTTTAAGGATTAGCATTCATTGGTTTTTTAACCTGAATTTAAAAAAAAATCTGTAAAAATCTGTCATGAATTGAAACAATTTAACATATCGAAAATATTATCTGGCTGGAAGAATTTTCTGTTCGACAATAAGCTCGCTACACGAAAGAATAAATAAAATTAATAAATAATATCAAACGGACTTTTCAATTGACCTCTTTTTTACAAACCAAAAAGAAATTTTATTCTTAGTGGATTTTTGATCATTTTTATTTAGAAACCCACATTTTATTATTATTTATGCCCTGTCAGCGAATTTGTAGTATTCACATTAAAACCTCCAAGTATAGTCACAAGATTTCCTATCGCTATCTTATCGCCCTTAGTGATCTATAAACTATGAACACAACAACCCTTTATCTTGTGTTATTTATCACTTATTTTTTTAACTTTGACACTAATAATTTCCCACACCATTACAATATATCGTCTAATTTATTAACCCGCCATCAACAACAGATGTGTTACCTATCACCTCGCGCACATTGGTTCAAAATTATAGATTTCTTTCTATTTGGAAGTTGCACAGCAAGTTAAAGAATTCTGCTATTTGGGTAGTATTTTTTCAGATTGTATAAGAGTTACGAAAGATATTGAAAAGCGTGTAATAATAGGAAACAAAGTTAATACTGCTCTAGAACATTTATATTCAAACCCAAAAAAATTAAATGTGCTGAAATGTCATCAACAGATTTTACTAGCAACATTGATGTATGGGAGTGGAACTTGGACGTGGAAAAGGGCTGAAGTTAAATAACTGCTGTAGAAATACGCGCACTGAGAATAGTACATATAGTGATAATACAGAGTAGAGTAATTAAATATTAATTTAAACTTAAGACATATGTATTAAGTAGGATAAAGGACAACACTGTGATGATTTGGATACATAGAACGAATGAATGAAGAAAACTAACAAAACAAATATACAGTGCAAATGTGAATGGAAGGCGTGGTAGAGGAAGGTCAAAGAAAGTATGGCGATATCAAGTGAATGACATTTTGAAAGAAGTAAATTTTTAAATTCAAAGAAACTGTGTAAGAATATGTATAGATGTAGAGCAGTGTTCCCCAACCTTTTTAGACCTGTGGACCGGTAAAAAAATTAAAATCTTTTCGCGGACCACTAATATTGAAATAAAAATGTTTTTTTTATTTAATATTTTTTTAATCTTATATTGTGAAAGATGGGCATGCTCTTATGTAACTACAATATAATTAGCAAATATACAATACATAAAACAGTTAAACAATTTTAATTGTAACATTGTCTGATACAATTAAAATTTAACAAAAACAATGGGGTTTTTTCAACAAATTAATGCGAAACCTGCTGTTGCATCTTTGCTGCAGGATATTGGATATTCTTGGCTGCAGTGGTGTCTCTGACATTATTTTACTTGTATGTACTGTTACTCTCACCGGTCCATTCCAAAATGAAAACAATGATATATTATGAAATTCTTGGAAATGTATTTAGGTAGGGTTTTGCATCCGAGTTCACTATGCATGAGCAAATATTCCCGTTCTCCCTAAGTGTATCTGAGAAGATTTATGACTGTCCATTCTGAGAAAACCAGCGACCATCGTGTCGCATTATCATACCAATTATATTTGTTTAACAATTACTAAAAATACAAGTCAACGTGCAAGCGAAAAAATCCTATATTTAATATTTTTGCATGGCGAATTTCTTGAAATTTGACATATTGTTTGCGGCCCGGCGGAAAGTCTCTGCGGCCCGGCACCGGGCCGCGGACCACCGGTTGGGGAACACTGATGTAGAGGATATGAAAGATGTATGTTGCGATAGAAAAGTCTGGCGCTCAGTCCTTTATTTCTATACCGATAGACAAACGACGTGGTGGTAGAGGTAAGTATGGAGGAATTTCACAGTAAATACTGCATTGTAAGCGTAGTTTCATAAGAGTTCCAGTTAATAAAATAAAACGGCTACACACAAATGTAAGGCCCACATATTTTAAATTAAGGAGTATTCAATAATTATTTAGAATAGACTTAATAGAGAAATTTAATCACTGACTGACTGTGTATGTGTTATGTTTTGTTTATTGGTTTTGTGTTAATTCTAATAATTTGAATTATATGAGAGTTTTGAGCACGCTTTAAGGTTTATTTATTTAATTGACAATGGATTCCGACCTTAAAACAATATAGCACAATTAATGTTTGCACAATTACTCATAACTAATCTACTTGAAACTGTCAAAAACGTAAATTTGGTTAACGTTCATTTTCTCTAGTAATATTTCAATTGGATCGATATTTGTGTTTCTCAAAGTGTCAGAAATGGTGTGTGCAGCTTTAATAATCATTTGAAGACAACCTTTTGTGGGAGGTCTTATCAAAACGTATTATTATATATGAAAACTACTCACATATATACACTACACTTAAAACCGAATGTGTTACTATCGCATATCGGAAGATCTACAAAGGTTTCTTTGTAGTTAATTTTTCCTTGGAAAGTCTTCCTATCCTTACACTGGTTTTATTATTATTAAAATCTCCTGTTTATTTTTGATATTACCTAGATTAAATAAAAATCTTATTGGCCTTGCTACCTTGATTCTTTTTTCCATATATTTTCAAGAAAATTGTAACCTTTTAATAAATCAATTCATTCGGTTAACTTTTGTATAGTAGGTACCATTTCCATTTCATGGTATTAACAATCAATTAGTATTATTTTAGATTGTGACATCTCCATATTTTTCAAAAGTCTATTATTTAACATTGTTTAATTCTTTGTCCTTGAAGTCTTGAATATAGAACCACTGTGCGCGTCCTAGCGGGCTAAGGGCACTTAACCCTTTGTGTCCCTGGCACGGAGATATCCTCGCTACCGAATCGTTGTATCGGATCTCGTTTTGAAGTTTTTATGACATGTCCCCGTTCGGTGAATGGTTAATGAAAGGACATTGATCGAGGGAGTAGTGTTATATAGTGTGGCCTTAAAAAATATACAATATTTAAAAAAAAATTATGCTTTTTCTTTTTCAAGATATAACTCAACTGGTACTTAAATCTATTACTTGAATCAACGCTGCGTGTATTTTTTAAAGTAATAAAATTTTCTTTTTAAACTAAAAATCATTGAAATGGGCTGTTGCAAATGTACTCGTACATAAAGCGTGAGATGAGTTGTTGAAAATGATTTTGATGTAGTTGTTGAGAATGTGTGTGTATTCAAATATAAAATCATAGAATTCATTTTTTCACTGTATTAAAATGTTGTATTGGAATCGGCCTTGACGTTTGGAAACGGAGCTTTGAAGTCTTGATCGAATAAATTGATTGTTCCGAATCGAATATAGGGTGGAGTGTTATGGCAAGGTTCTTGCAGTTGCTAGTCCTGTGGCACGGAATGGTCTGCCTAGGTAAACAAACAAATACATTTGCTATTTCAAATCGATCCAACAGGGTAAGTTATTATGGCAGGGTTTTTGCCGTTGCAGGTATTAGAGATATGGGTGGCGTATACGGCTTTAGAAAACACTTGAAAGCAACGATTTTTGCGAATCCTTATCAACATTTATGCTCATATGTGAACACTAAACATACACTACACTGCCCCTAAAGCCGAATTTGTCACTATTACATATCAGAAGATCTACAAAGGTATCTCTGTAGGTTGTCTTCCTTTGGTGAGTCTTCTGCATTTTTCTTACCAAATATCGTTTTTCAACATATACCGATGTGGAGAAGTATCTAATATAAAAATGAGCTTTAGCCATCACCTTAAACTCAATGCACTGTGCATTACTTTTAATATTTTATAATTAATAATAAAAGATTTTGCATTACGAGATGTATGCATGTGGTAGAAGCGAAAGTTGAGTGTTTGAATGGAAAAGTTTGGAGATCTGTTATCTCTGCCTAGTCCTTTAGGGGCAAGGCGTGACGATACGTATGTATGTAATATACATTGCTTAGCCAGTAATGGTTCTACTCGGTTTATTTGACATCGTTTTGCTGTTAAATTTTAAATTTTCCAACAAATTTAAAAAAACACATCCTAAAATTATAAATATTATCTCACTTTTCTATCCACCCGTTATAACATGATGTACATGCCGTTTACGATTATCAGTATAAAAAATAAAAGCTGGAAAATATTTGTACCGTGAGGGGAATGTCGCTAGATTTACGGCCCTACGGATCATATTTAAATATGACTTAGATATTCGTGTTTTTTTTTGTACATGATTATGGAAATTAGTTTTTTCTTCACAACCGGGAAAATACGAATAAATGAGTTTATTTTTGTATTTTTTTCTCGAGCGGAATCAGAATATGGCAGCAGTTCTCAACCTTTTTATAAATACGAAGTGCCAACAAATTCAGTACCACCAACAAAAAATGTGTCTTATATTCAAATATGAAGTCAAGATTACATAAAAAAAATACAAAACCAATTAAT
The DNA here is from genome assembly GCA_949825065.1 of Odontocerum albicorne. NCBI lineage: Eukaryota > Metazoa > Arthropoda > Insecta > Trichoptera > Odontoceridae > Odontocerum > Odontocerum albicorne. The sequence goes on from OX463858.1 coordinate 18,256,862, forward strand.
CAAAGCAAATACGACTAACAAACAATATGATTATTTATTATCAATAAGTCAAACAAAATTGTTTAATGTGATATTTATACTCACTTCGGTGTGCCATTAGATCCACTAGAGCTATGTGGCCGGCGAATTTGCTGGTGTACCACGGCTCACTCACTTAAAAAAATTAACTCCACGACAGAGCTTCGCTTTACAACTGAATTGCCTTTGAGTTAACGCACCCGTAGATTGTTCTATCGACCTATAAGTCGAACCAACATGCCTTTAGAAATGCCGTTAGATAGAGCAATCACACTTTTTAACCGTGTGTGTCCTCATTTAGACGTGTTTCATATGTCGTTCAACTCCTTCAGAAAAAATCTCTTGAATTTAGTGTAATACTTGAAATATTTCATTTTTTATATGTTGTTTAACGTGCTACATTTTGTCATAATATTTTAGTGTAACATATACATTTTTGCTTTTGTTTTTATCAAATAAGTTCAATTTTTTTTATTGCTTTACACATGTTTTTTTTTGTTCTTATTATGTTTGGTTCTTGTACAAATTAGGGAAACCTGTAATGTGCAAAGAACCTGAAAAAAAATGTAGTTTAAATTGGAATGATGAGGGGAACCTCGATGATGATACTTGTTTAAAATAAATTAGTGGCTTTATATCTAGCTCTATTTTACTTTATTTTAAACATAAATATGGCTCCAAGTTCAGCTTCTTCCATATTAAGTGTAACATGGAAGGATATCGTAATTCACTAAATACGTCGAACGAAATTTCATTATGATTATAATTTATATATCTGAAATGTCTTTAAAATCTTTATTTTATGCAATTCATAATTGACTAAAATGTCATTTATAAAGACATCAATTAAATGTGTGTCAAATGAAATATCAATAAGCTGCTATTTTTTTCAAAAGAAAGGTATTCCACGTAAACCAGTCATTTCTTGCGTATAACCAGTTGTACGCGTGTCGCTGGTTGCAAAACGCCGTGATATGATTTTTAAATATTTAGAGAAAGATGTTAAAAAAATATCGGTTTGCCAAAAAACATGATCCATCATAATCACCCTACACCGAAACACGATGATGCCACAAAACGCATCCATCCAAATCGGTCACAGCCTGCCACTCCACATCCTCCTACATCTGTCTTCAAGCCCGGATGTTGCGAGTTCGATTCTCGCTTGTACCCAGGTTTTTTTTTATAAAGGTTTCAAGTCAGGCTTGTTTTACACATTGAAGGTTTTTGTAACAGATCGTCACATAATAGAATAATAATAAACCTGTCGGTAATGCAATATTTTTATAAAGGTTTCAAGTCAGGCTTGTTTTACACATTTAAGGTTTTTGTAACAGATCGTCGCATAATAAAATAATAATAAACCTGTCGGTAACGCAATATTTTTGGATGGATATTGTCAAATCTTACAAACTACAGCATATCCGACTTATTGAATTGTTTATATGTGAATTTTGCAGATATAAATCAGCTATTGTTGGATCAAGTAAATGATATTTTGAAAGAATGGAAAAGCAAGAAGTGAGAGAAATCGTAGGAGCTGTATGAGGTGAATGGTTGTTGAAGAGACGAAATGTATATGTCGATTTAGGCGCTGTCTGGCGTTCTCTCTATACCTACGTATATGAATGTATATCAGCTATCTCAGAACAAACAATTACCCAAGTTAGACGGCTGATGTAGACTGTGTTGTGTAAAATTATGTAAACGTTTAAATAAATAAAATAGAAATATAGACAGGGTTTTTTAACGGATCTCAATGGGTTAGTTAACCATTTCAAAAAGTTTTATTCATATATGTAAATGAATTAAGAAATTAACTGAATAATTTAATAAGATGATGCGTTCCTGTAGGTATTATTCCCCCCGATCACCAGGATCATCCATTCCCAAAGACAAACGACATCCGCCGGCGTAATTTTGCTTTGCATCGCGCAATATACTAAAGTTGCGACCACACCGAAGCGAATTCATGTTTAAAATGGAGTAATAATAATAAATCGGATAAAGCAAGAACTCGTGTTTGAAAACTAAATAAAAAATGTATGTATTAACAAGAAGCTCTCAAATTCAAAGGAGTCAGCTGTTTTCAAACTTTTCATAAATGCGTACCACCAAAAACACAATTTAAAAATTTCAGTAGCTCCTACAAAAATATGTCTTGTATACAAATAGAAAGTCAAGACCATACACTTAACTAACGAATTGTTATTACATATCAAAAACATAACAATTATATTAAATATTAGCAAATAAGATTAACAATATTATTTAAAATAAGTGCTACTACCAAATTATCCAATAATCTCTCGCTTACTACCACCGGTTGAGATACACCGAAATAAATTTCCACAATAGAACTTGAACTTTTTCGTACAACATTATTGTAGTAAAAGCGGTTTTTTTGTTTCAATTATCAAATTTATGTTAGTCATATTTATTTATTCGTATGACATTATTCAATTAATCGATTTGACTATGAGGGTTTGTTGAAGAGCGTGACCAGGAGATATTTTTAGGCCCCATTATTTTATATTATTTTGACACTCGTGTAAATACGTGTGGTGGATTTATTACTTTAAACAAATATTTCCAATCAACTATTTTTTATTTCAAAATTAATCGTTATCGGTGACCATGAACGTTTCTCAAAATGAATAAATGGAAATAATATTAGAGTAAACGTTACACAAATTAAAAAAAAGGATTAATCTCAAGAAAAGTTGAGATAAAGTTTGGAATTAAATTGAAGTTAGGGACGAGAAATATTTTGAGGTTACGTCAAGAGGTAACAACATTCGCACACATCTAGTGTGTGCGAATATTGTTACCAGACAAACTGTTAGCAGAATGGAGCCCTTTTATTTTTTGCTATCGAAAATCGAACCCGAAACCCTCGCATGGAAGCTAAGCGTTTTACCAGCTAAAGGATGGAATTCGTCATTTAAACATTAAATATATTATTTGCATTCGCTTCTTGAAAGTAACTTGAACATAGTTCTCAGCAGCAGTAAGAGTTGTAAGCAATGAAATACTCGTAATGGCAGACAGCTCAAAGGAACCGCCATCACTCCATGACGGGGTCATGAATGCTGTTTATCATACGCTTCCCGCTCTTTTGTATGGCCTGACTTAATAATACACGTCGATGATGCTTGTAGGTCGATACATCGGATTGTCTTACCGTATAATTACTAAAGTTTTCTTCCGATTGTTATGTAATTTTTATAGCTTCATTTAGTTAAGTTATCTTCTTCATCGCGGACTCAATGCTGAGCATTGTGGTACTCTGATGTCTCTAGAACTTGGTACATCATTTGTATTTATGTTTCTCGGTCCAGATCTATATAGAATACAGCGTTTAAAAAAGATCCCCTTAACTCCTTTATTTGTTCCGTTCATCTTCTAGAAAACCTCCCTTTTGGCGGTTTTCCCTCAACTGTCATTGTGATCACTAGCTTCTCAAAACTTTCTTTATCAATATATGTTAGAATTATTTTTCTCCATGTTGTTGAAAATATTTTGGCAATCTCTATTTCTTAGATGATAGAAACTTTGATACGCCATCCTGTCCTTGGGATACAGACCATCTGCCTTCAATACCACATTTCAAAGGCATCTATCATACATCTCTCCTTCCTCGTCGTCCATAGTTTTATTCCAGTATTATGGAGAATACTAGAAATTTCATTAGACAGCTTTTGGTTTTTCTAAATATAGACCGGTAAATCCATATCTTCGTCAAACTTGTCATAGCTGATTTTCCCATTCCAATTCGTCTTCGGACTCTGTTTCAAACCCACCATTCTCCGAAATGATACTCGTAGATAAATTCTTCGTAATCCTTTAATGAGTTACTTCTTATCAGAGTTTCGATTGGGTCCAGGACTTTCGTTTTATTTTTGTTTATTTCTAGTCTCGTCTCTATTACAACTCAAGGAAGTAGCTTGGCCATCTCATATTCGTTGCTGTCTCGTCTGCAAATCTTACATTAGAGATTTTACGACCTCCTATGATAATACCACCTTCCTATCCGTCCAATGTTGTTCTCTTGGTGTACTCTTATAATATGTTGAATAAATCACTTAATAATATGTAGCCTTGACATACGCTCGGAGTGGTTCTGTAGGAACTCGTCTATTTTTCTAATGTCATATTTTGTACATATACTTTGTGAAATTGCCTACTAACAACGTTTTAATACGACCATGCCACTTGGATTTGAACAGAACAGATAATACCAAAAGTACACGTTACTGATATGTGATATCTAGATACTAAGAGGAATAACAAGCAAACCCTTCCGGGATCGGGTTAGGAACCCTGACATAATACGGTTTCTTAATTCAGAAACCTTACTTACAAGAATAGAGACGTCTCAGTTGCGTTGTTATGGATATGTAGGCCGTATGCCAGAACGCAGAAAGCCAAGAAATATTCAAATCGAACTCTAGTGGAGGAATAACAGGAGAAAGGCTGAGAAAAAGGTGGGGTAATCGAGATGTTTGCTCATCTGTGTTGAGTACATATGAGATGCTGTGACATCGAACTGACTGACAGGGATGAGGGCCCTGAAAATACTTCAATCCCGATCCGAATGTTAAATGACCAAAGAGGATGTAATGTAATAGATATAATTCAACTCCACGTTTAATCTTCCCAGATCACACAGGATCATATAGATAGTTTTCACCACTAACCAGAGACAGTGACCTTTAAAAATTGCCTCGATATTTTTATTAGGCAACCTCAATTGATTTATTATATACCTAGTTGTAAGATTCTAGATATATGTCTAAAGCTCAAATTATAAACATAATTTCAGTCATCATTCCACCCGAATTTATTAATAGGCGCTTATGAGCTGCCTTGTATAAATTTAAAAATCTAATACTATGATCCTTAGGAGTTATTTGTTTTTTTTTTTGGCATTAAATATATTTATGAAGCTTTGCAAATTTACATAATACACTTATTCTTACGTAGTTTTATAAGTTGAGATAATAAGCACAATTATTATTATGTTGCTTTATAAGTTGAGATACTCGTCATAAGTATTGTGAAACTTGAAAATTTGAGATAATTAACAAATTTATTCTTATGTGTCTTTAAAATCTGAGATAGTAAACACACTTATTCTTATGTTGCTTTATAAGTTGATATAATAAGCACACTTATTTTTATGTACTCGTAGCTTTAACATTTGAGATAATGAGCACAGTTATTCTTATGAAGCTTTAAAATTTGAGATTATAAACACAATTATTCTTATGTTGGTTTATATGGTAAGTTGATATAGTAAACACAATTATTCTTATGTAGGTTAAAAATTTGAGATAAAAAGCACATTTATTCATTTTTGCCCTATAAGTTGAGATAATAAGCCCCTTATTCTTATGCAGCTTAAAGTTTGAGATAATAAGCACACTAATTCTTATGTTGCTCTATAAGTTGAGATAATACGCACACGTGTTCAATTGACATATTGTTTTCTACATAACTTAAATATTTTTATATTGTTTTATACGATATGGTAAGATAGTAACAGGTAACTAACCTATTACCGACTAACATTCGACTCGTGCCGTTATTGGGATGTTTAAAAAAGCGGCTAAAAAATGTCTTAATTTCATGTGAAAAATGTAACGTGTTTCATTCCCGATTTTCCTTTCCTCTCCACCAACTCTTCTTTATTTTTTCCTTTGGTTGATGATATCTCACTTTTATTTTAATTATATATATTGTTCATGAATTTTGTTCAGGTGAATAATCTTTGACGACTTCCGTGGCCTAGTTGGTAACACTTGTCTCCCGAACCGGGGGTTGTAGGTTCGTTTATCGTTAGAGATTAGATTTGTTTAAAAAGGATTCCAGTCTAGTTTTCACTTAAGGCCTCTTGAACATATTTCTAGCTAGTTAGAAGATATTGCAGCGTGACAATAAGCCCACCAGGTTGTACTATATACAATGTAAATGTAATAGAAAAATAATGATTTTAATATTTTTGCGACCACGTAACTTCCTTTATTTATCTTTGGTTGGTTGGAAGAGATTGCCGCTTGACAAGACACTCGCCAAATTGTTTAGCAACGAAATGTTAAATAAAATAAAATAATCTAAGAGAAAAGTCTGTCCCGAATTCAATCTTCCAGGTATAGCACCTGTGACGTCCGCTTGCTTAACATGATTCCCGTTAGACCACAGTGCGTTTTATAAGTTGACTTAAAAGCCACGCTTAATATATCTGCCTGGTCTAATGAATATAGACGTATTAAGCTTTGTGCTGTGTCATGAAGGTAAGGTAGGTTCTAGCAGCGGGCGAGGGTAACGCGGTTAGCGTATTCCATTTGACTGTACGGAATCCGATAACTTCTAAGCTGTAATCACATCTCCAGGGATCTCCATGACCCTCCATCTACCCTTCCTTTCAAAACGCCGAAATCACTTACTATGAGTAAAATCATCCCGAATATTCTCAAAAATTCATCGATTCGTTCTAAAACCTGAATATTTCTTGACCTTCTGCAACAAAATTTACTTCTATATTTTTACCAACTGCCAGAAATAAAATGTCTTGCGTGCGTTGCTAAATCATTTATATTACACTTTTATCGTGTACAATAAAACGAAGTTGGCTTATTACCACATGCCAATATTTTCCAATCAACCATAAAGTTTATCAAAAAGGCCTTTAATTATGACCATACTGGAACCAACCCTTCTGATCAAAAATATTTTTTTTAGCATTCATATAGTACCCCTTTTCACATCCGAATGGGTGGTGTCAACATGTTGAAAAGTGTAAATGCTAGAAACACTCTCGCTAATGGACAGTTAACAACACTCGCACACGTTTAGCATGTTCTAATATTGTTACCAGACGAATTCTTAAGCTATACCGGGGCTCTTATTTTTATTTATTTTATTTTTGAGTACCATTGCAAATCGAATCCGTAACCCTCAAGTGGGAGACATTTCGAACGCTTGAATAGTCTTCGACCTTTTATTATAGGCCAGACTTATCCATCCAACTATTGGCAACAAAACGTATATTCCATAACACATTGTAAAATAAAGTCTCACAGATAATCCATAACATTCGTGACCTAATTGGTAAGCTTGTCTTCAACCCGGGAGTTGCGGGTTCGATTCCTGCTGGTACCCGATTTTTTTTTAAAAAGAGTCCAATCTGGTTAATTTAAGGTACGAGTATCTTTAAAATATTTCTGTTTGGATGAAAGATATGCCATATGGCAATAAGCCTGCCAGATTGTACTGTATACAGCGAAATTGTATTGCATTGCAATAAAACCCATGTACATTAAAGTGTCTTGTAAATATCGAAACAATATACTCTTAACAGAATGAAAGTATTTAAAATATAAAGAAGAACTTAGTTGCCTTAAACCCTTATATTTTAGAAATTAAGGACCAAATCCATAGTTCGATCACAACACTAAATACTTAATCTTAACAAGTTTTTTTACTGAAGAAATTAGTATTTAAAGTGAGATACAGGCAAAAGCCTTATTGACTGGTGACACGACAAATGAAAGGCAACAAACCCAGATCCATTAAAATTGCGTGTCCAATTTAAATAACTTTTTTTTTTTTTCGCAAATTGTGTATTTATAGATTTCTCGTCATGTGTAAATAAAAAAAGTTCAATTTCTTACAAATTGTCTAGTTAAATTAAATGAGGGAGTCACGTGATTTCATAACTTCACTTTAAAGGTTGGAGCCAATGGAGTCTGACTTCTTATTCGAGTTTCAACATTTTAAGATTTTTAATTTAGGTGACTATGAATTCGGGCCTAAAAGATTATTTTTTCGGTGATTTTTTTGTACATCTCAAATGTTTTTTACCCGATGTAATATATGTGCAGTCTTGATATGCAAGAGTTGTACAAATAATTAAATGCAACCACTTCACCATGGAACAAAACATTTTGCCGAGTGGGCCTACAATGAACGTGTAGCATGATAAGCCGAGTTAGTTCCGGACTATTTAAATACAAACTGCCAATCTTAAACAATGTTGTGAAGGTAAACATCTGACACGGTCGTAAGCCTCATCACTTTCAACAACAGATCATAGTCCAACTCGGTTATTGTGATCTGCAGTTTTAAGTTTAAAAATCGTGAAAAACTTTATACTTATCTATAAAAAAACTCTTTGAGTTTATTTCCAGCGTTCATTTATTTCTGCTTCAGTTCATTTGAACAACAGATTATAGTCCAATTCAGTTATTGGGATCTGCAGTTTCAAGTTTACAAATCGTGAAAAACTATATACTTATCTATAAAATAAACTCTTGATTTTATTTCGAGCGTTTATTTCTGATTTTTATTATTTCCGCTCCAGTTTGATTTCCCGGCCAAGATATTGCTAACAAGGCATTTTCCCTTTTCTCTTCCCTACGGACCTATAATAGATATACTTAAGGAAGATCTAGCGTAGCCTACCGATGTAGAGTACCTCACTCATTGGTATTACAAATTTCTGGTTTAGTGCTAACCTTAATGTAGGTAAGATATGAACATGAATGGGAGTAGTCGTGGTAGAGAAAAACCGAGAAAAAAATTACTAAGGGAAAGAAAGGAAGGAGAGAAGCCAAAATAACCGTATAAGTATAGATGTACAACAAGCAAAAAAAGTATCTCATGAATATAAAAGTTTAATGCTAAGCCGTTGTACAGTGACGACCTCCGTGGCCTAGTTGGTAAGGCACCTGTCTTCCGAGTCGATGTTGCACATTAGATTCCCGTTGATGACCAGATTTAAAAAAGTCTCCAGACTCATTATTTATTTAATACCTTTCTGGTTTGTTTAGAAGAGATTTCCATATGGCAATAAACCCTCCATGTTGTACTATATACAACGAAAGTATAATACAATTGAGATTAAAAATCGCATATGATATATTATCATATTGTATTGTATTACACTTTCGTTGTATATAATACGACCTGGCGGGCTCATTGCCATGTAGAAATATCTTCCAACCAACCAGAAATATGTTAAAAAAGCTTTAAGTGAAAACCAGGCTGGAATCTTTTTTTTTTTTTAAATCTGGGTTCCAACGGGAATAGTAACCCGTAACCTCTGTGCTGAAAGACAAGCGTCTTACCAACTAGACCACGGAGATCGTCTATTATCATATACATTGAACAAAACGATGTATCAATATCTAGAAAAATGTTAACGAACAATTTTCTTCTGACGGGTTTGTTGCCATACGGCTATTTCTTCTAACCATCTAGAATAACAATAAAAAGTATTATGTGAATATTCTGAACCCCGTTTTTGGGTTCTAACAGAAATCTAACTTTAAATACCTGGTTAGAAGTCAGGCGTTATTCCAATTAGGCTACTATGTAGGTCGTCAATATAAAAACGTGGTTTTATAACGATTTAAAAAAGAAAAACAAACCCCTGAATGAAAAGCACTCTACACACCGTTCCGGAAGAAGATTTATATTTTTGAAAACTACAAACTAGTTTATGTATTTATTTTATTTATGGATTTTTAGAAAATAATTTCTTTAGTTAATTATAGAAAACTTATTCTAGAACAATGAGTTTTTCATTTAAACATGTATAAAAACACACACTTAGACGTGAAACATTTAAAAACTAGTAGGTATTAAAAACAGTTTAAAAACAAAAAGGGAGATAATTCTAGAATGGAGAAAACTTTCAAAAAAAACATTTATGAGTAAGTGATCTACAGCCCTCACCATCGGGTTAAAAAATCTGGTAAAAGTGTAGCAAAATATTAATTTGATCCTTTTATAAATGTAACGATAGAAATCCTAAACATGTTGAAAAAAATCTCCATTGAACACGGAATAACTTCTATTGATATATTTATTTTACATTTGATACAGGTTCAACCCAATCACATCAAATAACAAAAAAACTATTAAAAGTCTCAATATAACGTAATGACAACAGAAACAATGGAGGTCGTCCTTCTCTGTGAAGTGGCTCGGTTATGCCTACAAAGTTAACTAAGGTGTTCAATCCTCAATTAATCCACTGAGATATGAAAAGTATTGATATCGGAAAATGCATTCAACAAAGTCATTCCGTGTGCAAGTGATGTCGCTCTTAACAGGACAGCATAACTAAGGAGTTCAATCCTCAATTAATTCACCGAGATATGGAAAGTATCGATATCGGAAAATTCATTAAACAAATTCATTCCGTGTGCGATTGATGTCGCTCTTAACAGCGCAGTTCGTGAAAACAGCACCGAAAGTAATCTTAATTCACGATGGCGTAAATACTCGTAATTGTCCGGTACATTAAACAAAAGTTTGTCAATCAACAATGGGTTTGCTATTTTTTCTGTCAGCAATTTATATATCTATAAACAGGTGTGTAGATCACGCTTAAAAAGTAATATCCAAGTATACACATTAAAAGTATGTGGCAAAGAGCTATGGATAAAATCCATACTCTTTGCAATAAAAATGTCGCAGGAATCTCTTTGAGACTCGTTCAACTATCAGGGAGTTCTAGATTCCTCTCGGATTCCTTATGGTTGAGCCGCTCTCCAATCTACTGTGAACCAGTGAGTTATAAAAAGATCTCATAACAGCGCTACCACCAAAAGCCCTACAAACTCTTATTAAAATCCCAGTACTTTATTGGCAGATAAACACATGCTCTCAATATGAAAAAGTTAACTGTTGAATATGATGCCAACGTCTTTGATAGTATCTTCAAACACGAGGGATTAAGTACCTTAAATACTTGAACAGTTCGTTCGATCTAGTTGAACGAATAAGGCAACGAAAACAATTTTACAAGTTAAACCGAGGAATCTAGTATACGAGTATTAATAATTTTGAACAAAAAATAAAGAGTCAGAAATATGAAATGGAGTATAATCCTTCGTTGTATAATTTCCCTCCGTCTAGTGATGCCGCCTGACGTGTGTAGCTCAGCAACTAATAAGTCTGAATTTCAGTTTAACAAATTCATTAATCCCCCCAGCTTAATCACTTCCCCAGGGGTCTTTCTTACCCCTGTACCCAGTATCCCGATCCGGCCCAGCATCTAAACACTTTCTCTCGAGTGTTATCTAACTCGTACTAATATTTGATTATAATTTGTTTTTCAATCAATGGAAATTCCATTTCAATTATGGAAACTAGAATTGTAGAAATATATATTTTTTTAGTTTTCCTTATTTTTGTTTTAATACTTTTCAAACACAAGAATATACAATAGATTTTCGTTGCAGTTAAAGTTTACCTAACTAAAGAAAAATTAAATTTTGGTGCGGTTTTAAAGAATTTTTTTCTTTTCAACATTCTACATGGATTAAATGAAAAATCTAAAACATTTTTTATTTAAAATTAAAGTCTAAGTCCAGTCAACTTCAACGATACTTCCATATCAAAAGTGATCTACTCTACAAGTACCCATTAGAACGCGGCAAAATATCTCATGTCGGCGTCAATATGTAAATTTACCATCGCGGCAAAAGTACCTTATCTCTTGATATAAATAATGTATTTTTTAACGAGTCCAACATATCTGGAATGCTGGCTAAATTATCAATGGGACCAGTATCAAGGGATCAATGTAAGAGTGGAGATGATACGAAGCTGCTTCTTAAAAATCCAGGATCTCTTCTGCAATTAGCTTTCTATCTCCACTTACGGGTATGCACCTATTTGAGATTTGGGTGAACAAATGCAATATTTGGGTGAACAATAAAAAAGTTGAAGAATTCTTTCATTTGGAAAGTATGTTCTCAGACGATGTAAAGGTAGAACGAAATATTGATCGATGAGTTGCGACAGGAAACAAAGTGAGTGGTGCACTAAAAGACTTATTTATATTTTTAATGTATCAATAATACTGAGTTCCGAGTTGGAACGCCCTTGAGTAAAAAATTTGCTCTTTTAACGGCGCTATATAAATATTCCTTTGATTGTTATTATATATTCCAACCAAGCAATGTCGAGATCTACTTAAATAGTATATTTAGATCTATTTAGAGCCAACGTTGATAGATGAAAGTGAAACTTAGGCGTGGAAAATGAATGAAAGAAACCGATTAAATTCAATAGAAATGTGTGCACTGAGAAGAATATGTGGTGTGTTAATATATGACAGGAGAAGAAATATAATTACTAAGGATGAGTATGAAGATATGAAAGAAGCTAACTTATGTGTTTAGTAGGCTAAAAAGAGAACATGAAGGTGGTTTGAAAACGTCGAATGGATGACTGACAAAAGACTGACTGAATAAATATACAATTCTAGCATTAGGGGGAGTCGTGGTAGAGGACAACCGAAAAAAGTATGGTTGGACCAAGTGAATGAAATTTCTGAAAAAGTTAGAAAAATAGAAAGATCTGGGTGAGAAGTGTGAAGGAGGAGAAGGAAAAGTATGTCGTAATAGGAAAGTTAGAAAATCTGTTGTTTTTGTCTTCCTAACCAGGAAATAGTGTATAGAATGTGAACTAGCTAATAATCTGCAGTTTTTTTTTTTTAAAATGCCTATTTCATTAAAACAACAGCAATGAAATGTAACTTCGTGTAAAGAGCAATTTTGATGAAAAGGTAACCTAAAGACACCGCTACAGCGCGGCGGGTAGCGACCAAGAGACCAAACGGCCAGGGATCGCTTACACAAGGGTCCCGCCCCGACACCAGACAATGGGGTGAAATCGATATGGGGAATTGTGCCCTCGGGCGGGGAGCAGGGGTAGCTACCGGGCGGCAGTGGCAGGGGATGAACAGTTGTTGGTCGAGAGCAAGAAACTTATTGGGCTGCTACCAAATCCAAAATATAAAGTATTTTTATTGAATGCTTTATTGACAGTTCTTTGTGAGACTCCACATAAAAATAAATTATGAATTTTATTTAATAATAATAAAAGGACAATTTATATAGTGTCGTTTCGAGAGCAATCTCTCCTTAATGACGCTCCAATTTGGAACTCGAATCCTCTTTACGTAAAAAATACAACAAAAATTACCTATTTCAATGTTAGAATATGAAGTTGATGGTTGTTAGTATAACATATTCTAACAATTTCCCAATTATTCAATTCAAAACAGTACTGGGTCAAACTTACTTAGGCCACCTGGCTGTTGACTTAGTGTTTCTTGTTCTGATACTCCTGTGACCTAGATATACAGAGGCTTGTCTTCTTACTCAGGATTTGTGGTTCGATTCCCGATGGATCACAAAAAATAAGTAAAAATGAGTCTCAAACTAATTAGTTATTATTTTATTTAATGTGTAATGCAAATTTTATCTGATTACATTAAATAAAATGCAAAGTACAAGGATAACAAAAAAATATAACAGCGATAATGATTACTGTTATACCTACTAAATTGACAGAGGAACTTAAGCCTCAATTTGATCACTCAGATAAAAACAGCGATAATGATTACTGTTGCTTCCCTGTGACGTAACTCAGTTATACCTACTAAATTGACAGAGGAACTTAAGCCTCAATTTGATCACTCAGATCACTCATAAAAACAGCGATAATAATTACTGTTGCTTCCCTGCGACGTAACTCAGTTATACCTACTAAATTGACAGAGGAACTTAAGCCTCAATTTGATCACTCAGATATGAAAGATATCAATTTCAAAAAATTCGTTCAGTAAGGTCATTCCACCTACGAGTGGTGACGCTCTTAATTGCTCAGTTAGTAAATACGACACCGATCGAAATTAAGTTCGTCCACTATTGTTTTGTAATTTACATAATTCCATAATGAAGAAACCCGTTGACCAATAAATACCATTAAACGTTCAAAAAATGTATAGATTCATTAATGTTAAATAAACTTTATTCCCTCACATTTATAAATTTAACACTTCATTTTATAACAATTTGTTGCCAAGTGTCAATATTTTCAAACCTACCAAACAAAAGCAAATAAATAAAGTTGTTCTTTTTATGTTGGAAGCAGTAATTTTTTACTCCAATATTTAAAAAAAATGTGATTGGAACCCAGTTAGATATAATTTTAGTAATTATATTTTTGGATTCATTAATGCGGGATCAAAATTATGTGATGCCACATCCAGTTAAAATTCGGCCACTTAGGAAGTATTCAAGTTATTTTAATACCTCCTAAGTGGCCGAATATACTAACTATGATATTATACCTCCTAAGTGGCCGAATATACTAACTATGATATTATACCTCCTAAGTGGCCGAATATACTAACTATGATATTATACCTCCTAAGTGGCCGAATATACTAACTATGATATTATACCTCCTAAGTAGCCGAATATACTAACTATGATAGTATACCTCCTAAGTGGCCGAATATACTTACTATGATATTATACCTCCTAAGTGGCCGAATATACTAACTATGATATTATACCTCCTAAGTGGCCGAATATACTAACTATGATATTATACCTCCTAAGTGGCCGAATATACTAACTGTGATAGTATACCTCCTAAGTGGCCGAATATACTAACTATGATATTATACCTCCTAAGTGGCCGAATATACTAACTATGATATTATACCTCCTAAGTGACCGAATATACTAACTATGATATTATACCTCCTAAGTGGCCGAATATACTAACTATGATATTATACCTCCTAAGTGGCCGAATATACTAACTATGATAGTATACCTCCTAAGTGGCCGAATATACTAACTATGATATTATACTTCCTAAGTGGCCGAATATACTAACTATGATATTATACCTCCTAAGTGGCCGAATATACTAACTATGATATTATACCTCCTAAGTGGCCGAAAATACTAACTATGATATTATAGGCTCAACTTTGGTCTTGGTGGAGATTTCCATCTGACAATCATTTCGCCCTATTGTATAGTACTTGGTACAGTGAAATATAAATGTAAATTAATAATACACAGTATCTCCAAAGGGAAAGGTGACTGACGGGAAATAAAATACAAGACGTTGTTTATTTTTAGTTTATATTACATTTTGTTAAAAATACACTCTTTGTGAGTCAATACAATACTGGAAGCGGTTGTAAAATTTTCTGAAGCACTCCTGAAACTCATTTTTCGGAATCGCCTCCAAAATCGCGGTCGAAGACTTCTGAATGTCTGAAATCGTGTCGAAACGCTTTCCTTTCATCGCCAATTTCAATTTCGGGAATAGCTAGAAGTCGCATGGAGCCAAATCAGGCGAATACGGGAGGCACCACGATCCTTTTTTTGACTAAGAAATCGCGTACAATTTTTACGAAAATAATATTTATCTTAGACTGCATACTACCTTGATCTTCGGATCTTAGGGCACTTATTACCAATTCGTAAATCCAAGTAGTAAACATGATCACGTTGCAAGTGATAATCTACTCTATATGATAAAATACCTGTGTGCATTGTAGCTTTGAATGAACAATTTATATTTCAAAACCAGTATATTTAAGTGAAGTGACTAAATTGGTGGTGTGGGAGTATTGAAGAGCGTGGCCGGAAAACAACATTGTCTTCGGCCCCGTTAATCAAGTAAGAACTATTGTAGTAATCACAGAGCTCACAGTCTGTCATCCCACGTGTTGACAATACTACCGTGATAAGGCCACACAACTCGCTAACTTGTAGCACATATAAGTATTATTACCAAACGAACTCTTCCAAATTGGAACCCTTTTTATTATTTTTTTATATACCATCGGGAACCGAACCCAAAACCGGTAAATTGAAGCTTCTAGTTTATTTATATTTTTATTCTATCAGGATTAAGTGGTGTGTACAAAAATATAAAAAAGCTATAAAATACGGTATGACTAGGGGAACAAAAACATATAAAGGTTTTGCTTAATGAACGAGGTATAAATTTCAAGGTAAAAGGTTAGTTTTTAACAAAAAGTATCAAGTTTTATGAGAGATCTTTTTCAAATATAAAAAACAAAACAAAATGCGTATCATCACGCCATTTACCTATCCTGATAAACAGAGAAGATAGAGCGCCACATTTTTCTATCACGATATATAATACTTTCTTCGTCTTCTCTACTTCCATATGTCTTATCGGTTCCTTTTGTTTCTCTTACTCATTGCCCTTTTTTCTATCAAAATTTCATTCGTTTGTTCCAATCATGCATTTTTGGTCGTTCTTTATCACGATTTGTATTTACGGTGGTAGCATTGTTTGTTCAATATATCGTAGCAATTTATTCAACATGTTTCGTCAATATATCGTAGCAATTTATTCAACATGTTTCGTCAATATATCGTAGCAATTTATTCAACGTATTCAAACAACATCAACAAGTAATTTGTCGCCCTATTTTATTCATCGACATATGGCAATAGAAACCGTCAAGAAGTTGACAGTGTAAAATGTTGGAATAGATAATCATAATTACCCAAATCTGTCTGAAACGCTCTGAGAAGTGAAAAAATATAAAATTTAAAAATAGATGTCGCACAAATAGCACTTTATTGATAATGATTTAAATAGTCCCAATTTGTAATAACAGATATCGTACTATTCTCACTTTTGCATTAAAATTTTGGAAGCACTTGAATTATTCAATTATAAAATTAAAATAATGTATTTTTTCTACATTCTGATTTACACGTACTAGTAGTGTTGAATAAATAATATTTGCGAGGAAAAAAACTGTATTAATTTTATAGTTGATATGTTGGGGCGGTATTTTTGTGTTTAATGCGATATTTTATTTGGTAAAGTGGTGTAAAATTATATACTGGACTGTTAGTAGTTAACCACGCGCATATTTTAAATACACACGACATTTTATAACAGTTCAGAAACGTTTTAAAAAAAACTCGAAAACCGTGCATGACACAGGTTAGTAGTCTACCAGTATTTGTATTAGGTATACCTATTATATTACGCTTTCGTTTTATAGAATTCAACCAAACGGACTTTTCTTGAATATAAGTATTTCTGTCTATAGATATCAGACTTTTCTTAAATTGAAGTCTTTCAATAGTGTACCGGGTCAGATGTTATAATTTCCTTTTGTTTTCTTTCAGAACGCATACAAAAACTCGTCGAACAGACCAGGGAGATCGAGAGAAACTTATTTGAGAGCTACAACTATTCACCCAAGAAACAATTCCAAGTCCTTGGCCAACCGCAAGATGTGCATCCGTGCTGTTCGAACAATTCTCCTTCAAAAGCTGCCGTTCCACTTCCTGATAAGAAAGGTGAATAATATAAGTATCTCTTGTTATTTTATATTGATACTTAGTCAGAGGATTGAAACTGAAATGGTGTTACTCACTGGAGCAACATTCAGTTGTATAAAGCAGCTTCATTTGGTGAACGCTTTATTTTACGAGGAAAATTAATTCGATCGATATGAAAGAAATTGTAATTGAAATCGAACAACGCCTGTTGGAATACTGCTACTATTTGGAATACTGCTTCTTCCAAATATATTTGAGAAAGAGGTACCTTCGTATGGACTAATGCTTTCACGAAAATTATTATCAATCACTTTTATTTATTTCTTGACAAATTTCAACAATTCTTCAAAACATACTTGACACTCATTCTAATATAATTAAAAAAACGGTTAGAAGATAACTCACAATATAGTGCATCGTTTCTCAACCTATGTGTCGCAACCTCAAGGGGTGTCACTATGAAATATCAGGGAGGTCGCGAAAATAAAAATTACTTACGTATACAAAAGGAAAACTATACGTTTTCTGAGGAAAACGAACACATTTGTTTTAAAAAAATATAATGTTCAAGTCATAGTTATTCAATATGTATGTTTTTTTCAGGGGCGTGGCGAAACCCTCATTTTTTATATTTTTAAGATCGCAAGGCTAAAACGGTTAAAATCTATTATAAAGGATAACAAATCATACTTTGTTTTTTCGTTCGAGACATAAGCAGGGAACCATACTGGTTTCAAGATTCCGTTTACGACGTTTAAAATTTATAAAATAATTCTTCGACCTCCATATTAATACTGCCAAGGCTTGCCGCAATCTTGTCGGGTGTTCAATTTCGTGCTTGCACGCCGCGTGTGGCATGTTGCGCCAGTCGGTTGGTTATCCATCCATCCTGCTCATGACTGAGCACCGTGACTCCCATGATAGCCTCTGACGACTCCTCTCCATCCATCCTTGCACTCCGCGACTCGAAGGGAAGTTGTTATGAATAGTTCAGTTACGTATCTCACTTGGTCAGTCCAACGCATTGGGAGTTTTCCTCTTGAGCGTCGTCCTTCCACTCCTCCAGTAACCACAAACCTCTCCAAACTTAGCCACGAGTAATGTATCCAAAGAATCGGAGGACTCGTCGAAGGTATATTGTCGATAATCTGTCGGTTAGTCTCAGTTCTTCTAGAATTGAGGTATTAGTTCGCCTTGCTTTTCATGGTTGTAAACCTTAGAAGTAATGTGAACTTTTTATCATCTCCATAATTTTCTCCACCTTCTTTTTAAACAGGTCTAATGTTTCAACGCTTAGAAGTTTTCCGGTATCATTAAAACTTCTGTCCAGCGCATTCCCAGTCACTTCTCAGTCAATCTCCTCAGCCGTTTTTCCTGGATGTCTCGGTCGTTTATGAGGTCCCATCACTGAAGAAGTTGGCATGAAAACTCATTCTGGTAAACGGTCTGGGATCACTTTCAAGAATCATCCCTGCCATTTCGATACAACAACCCAAAAGAATCTATTTCTAGGGTCTTATTGAATCATTTTTTATTTTAGCTCTCCGTGTGTTTCGTGTTGAAATATTTTAATTTGGCCATCCGTATTAATTTGGCTTGGCCCTCTTTTATCAGGATCTGTTACTCATGGTCATACACTAATGTTACCTTAATTTGGCCATCCGTATTAACTTGACTTGGCCTTCTTTTATCAGGATTTGTTACTCATGGCCATACACTAAAGTTACCTTAAAAAACACCTGTAATTCCTCGTCATTAAAAATGAGTTGCAGTTTTATCAATGCCGATTGTTTGATTTTAGATTTGGTATCCATTATTGATTTTCCGATTTTTGTTTAACTTTCAGACCTCATTCTACCTTTTATAAATCAAAATGAATTTCCGGCACTGGCCGCGAGAATCAAATAGGTACTGTCTCTGTGAAAAGAAAACAAAATATTATAAATAAAATGTTCATAAGTACCCGTCCGATTAAAAATTATAAACTGTGTTCTGATTTCAAAATATAAATAAGATATTTTTTAACAATATGAAATAAAGCGCCTAATGTTGTTAGCCTCGGACACTTAACATAAATGTATTAAAACGGGCCTGCCTATCACCTCATTATGATATATACGAGTACAATACATAAATAAAGCGCCTAATGTTGTTAGCCTCGGACACTTAACATAAATGTATTAAAACGGGTCTGCCTATCACCTCATTATGATATATACGAGTACAATACATAAATAAAGCGCCTAATGTTGTTAGCCTCGGACACTTAACATAAATGTATTAAAACGGGCCTGCCTATCACCTCATTATGATATATACGAGTACAATACATAAATGTTTAGGAGTACAAAACACCCCCGAAAACTGAACCGCTCGCCAACACGGAATATAAAATAACTATGTCGACTGGTGTAAGGTCATCGTAATGAGCGCTATATAAAAAAGTGTGTATTTTTTTAAAATATGTCGAAAGATCGTTATGTAATATAATTACCTTTATTTATTATCTGAACTCATCCGTTCATGTGGTAACGCAAGGTACCCTTCAGCATATCCTATTTTATGATACGGGCATATCGAAGAGACCGAAAGTCTTCAGCCCCCGTAATCAAACCCTTGGGTTAAGAACCACTGAAGTAGGCAAGTTGATCACAGTCCGCCATCGTTTGTGTAAGAAATACGACCGCACTTAGATAAGTAAAAACAATCGAACACATATATTTTTTTAATGCTATTTTTTGAACACCATATAGAATCGAACTAGAAACACCCGAGTGGAAGACCCGCGTCTTAACTATGAGGCCAAGAAGATTTGAATTCATCTAAGTTACTTGATAAAGATTATAATGAACTTACCTCTAACTTTCATACAACAGAAGTTGGCCCCATCACAGGTAGTCTTGTGTGTGTTTGTATTATTATTATCAGTGAAATCTCAAACGTTTTGCGTCAAGTCTGCTCCAAGTTTCTCTTCTCCTTATCCCTCATTGTTCCCGCATTGTTGTGCGAGACGTAGGATATCTTCTGTGCTGCTGCCGCGTATCTAAGGTCGGGATCTGTGTGTTTATAAATTTTCCACGCCCGTGCTCTCGCACAAAGCGGAACAATCGCAGATATATCGGCTTACAAGATATTGGCCCTATTTCATTAATTTACCTCAAGATAGTATTTGGGTACCTACTCGTATTCAGACTGCGAGCAGGTAACCACCTCTCAACTGTTCCTTCGTTTATATCGTTCAAAGCGCAAACCATAATATTTTAGAATTATTTTTTTAAAGTTTCCCTTTTCTTCGGAAGTTGGTTACTATCGTGGCATATGAACAAAAATATGGCACTACTCCCGTTAGTCTTCAACCAGGTGATGTGTCTTCTTCTGCTCTGAATTTTCATTTGAAATATCAGTTGTGTGATCTCATATTTTTCTCCTCGCATTATATGTCCAAAGCACGCAACCTTTTGATAGTGGATAATATTTATACTTCTTTCTTCACCCATATCAAGGTATGATAGTTACTTACTTAGCCAACTCACGAGACTTAGTATTCTTCGATTGTATCATATTTTAAAAGCTTCTAGTTTCTTTCTGATGGTCTGAGTTCATGTTTCGACACCATAAAGAAGTGTGGAGAATATGTATGAACACAAATTTCGCATACGTCATTTGACATTGAAATTATTGTTGCTGTGTACATCCTTAATTTTAAGAAGCAGCTTCTTACAATTTCCTCTCTTAATTGGACCTCTCGAAACTAGCCCCATTCGTCATTCAGACAGGATCCTATTTTTTGTATTGTTATAATAGCTCAAGAATTTCATTATTTATATCAAGAGTTACCCTTGTATGTGCTTTCTTTTTACTGAAAATCAAAACGTTATCTTTGATATGTTCATTTTCAAGCATCTGGCATTAGCTGTCCTAACTCTATTCTTACTTCCGCTCAGAATTCTGCCTCCTGGAAAGCACTGGAAGTTCCAGGAATCAAGTCCACTTATGTGTCAGACACTGGACTCCTCGAGTACAGGAAGGAAGAAAAAGTCGAATTAATCGAAAAAGTAATAATAACGACTATAATGGCGGCTAAACCTTTCGCCTCAAGGACACTACAAGATTTGGTCCAAATGGCTTTATCCAGGGCCATCTCTGACAATTTCAACCATCCATATTGAGGATTTCTCTCGTGGTCCTCTACAGTAACACCTTTGGACTGTACTCGTAAATTATACGCAAGAAAAATAGTGTTATCAGCAAGTATTTATTTAACGCTTCATTGCAAATACAATATGGCGGGTTTATTGCCAGGCGGTAATCTCTTCAAACCAACTAGACAAAAAAAATTACACGGTCACAAAAAATATTCAAAAGATTATTCATATTTTTGAAATTTATGGACATATTAAAGTAAAAGTGAGATATCATCGATCAAAGGAAAAGGAAAGGATGGTGGACAGGAAAGAAAAATCAGGAATGAAACGCCTTATATTACTGACTAGAACCTAAAACTTTTTCAGTCGCAGCATGCCAATGACAGAAAGAGTCTAACATTGGTTTGTAACTGGTTTTAATTCCTCACTTCATGGACCAACCAGTTAAATACGACGTAAAAAAAGAAGAACGGTGAAAAAGCCAATAAACAATATCTGTCTGAGCGCAGCGCAAGTCCATGATCGGAAACACGCTGAAATTTTTCGGCGAGATAAGAGGGGGGGAGCGGGACAGTTAAGGATATTTTGCAATAGAGATAGTATGTGAATATGGAGTATATTTCTCACGTTCAACCAGTTCACCATATCTATATATTAAAAAATTTGATTCCGTTTGGTTTTCGCTCAAGGCCTCTTTGACATGTTTCTGGTTGGTTAAATGAGATTATTGTATGGTAATAAACCCACCAGATTGTATTGTATACAACGAAAGTGTAATACAATTCAATACGTATCGAATTTTAATTATTAGGCCGTTATTGACTAACCCATTTATTTATTTTACACAAAGAAAGACACAATGATAATATAACAGGAGTTTAAAGACACATTTTTACTATCATATAAATTATTATACATACTTATGTCCCTTCCCCCATCATGCTTAATTACTATGCTCAAATACCGTAGACCTACTGGCTGACGAACGAGAAATCCCTGTTTTAAGTCAACCAGCTTATCACATGTGTTAATTAAATTATCACATCACTGAAAAGAACGTAAAGAAACATTTTTATTTATTTAGGTGAGATTGGCACTTTTATAGTTCAAGAAACAAAATAAAAAAAAACAACAATAACAACATACGATAGTCAATATCCGCACTCAAATTGGTATATGATGTACAAATACTAAGATTTCTTCGTACCTACTAACGTAACAACCCATAGATAAAAAGACAATAAGATCCCCGCGTTTATTTAACCATTCCTTCATTCACTTCATCTAATATCTTCTTAAAAAGGCCTCCCTTTTCTGCCTGTTGTTTAAATTTACATAAAACATTTATAACGCTCTTACGTAATATCGCTTAAACTGAGATGACCTAGTTTGCGCTTTGCACGAGGATCTGTGTAAATTTTGAAAACTCTGAGAAAAGCTTTTTGCTGTATCTACATTTTTTTTAACGTGCATGAAAGTGATGAGTTTTTAAATGATTATTTGTATTGTTTTAGACTTTATTATAACTTTATATTAAATTACACTTTCGTTGTATATAGTACAACCTGGCGGCCTTTCGCCATGTGGCAATCTCTTCCAACCAACCAGAAAGCTGTTAAAGAGACTTAAGTGAAAAGCAGCCTGGAATCCTTTTTTTAATCGGGGTTTTAGTGGGTTTTGAACCCACAACCTCCAAGTTGGGAGACAGGCGTCTTACCAACTAGACCACAAAGGCTGTCACGGTCCGGCCGAGATACACCCCACCAATATAGGACGATCCCGGCCGCGAGGACACCTGATGTTTTTCAACCCACTCCCTATTCAATTAAAACCATTTATATTGCCTATAATTTATTACGCGCGTACACTACACTCCACGCAAAGCCGAATGTGTTACTATCACATATCGGGTGATCTACAGAGGTACTTTGTGATTCGTCTTCTCTTGGTAAGTTTTTTTATCATATGTTAGTTTTTAAAACATGGAGATTTAAAAAATATGCAGATTTGTTCCTTATCCTTGAACGCATTTATTTTTCTCTAGTTACATAATACAATTATTGATATAGATACTTAAGTCATTTATTTCATTTTTTACTTAAATTGAAACGTTTTTTTTTTTAAATCTTTCGTGGATCAAAACAACTTAACCTAACCAAGATGAGCGAGATGGTTGAAAAAATTTGCTGTATAGTAATATGCTCGTCAGATGTACCATTTACACAGAAGAATAAAAATGCATAAATAATAATGAAAAAACCGTATAAATTGAATAAATCTATGTAATATCACGTGACTCCGCCTCCCCTACATTCGTCTATAAAAAAATATTTTTCTTTTGGCAATATTTTAGCGTAAAATGAACGTGCGTTTAGCTACAGATGCACTTTTAATGATTCCCAGCAAATTGGCAGTAGCTATCGATGTATTTGATCTACCGACCACTACTCGTCATGCCACGCCTGATTGCGTCCACTGATTGCCCCGTCATATCCTGTTGCATCAAGAGCATTTCGAATAGTCTTTGGGATTTTGTTCAAAATACTTTTTGTGTGCGTATTGCATATTGCATATTGCATATTGCATATTGCATGGGGTGGCGTCATGTAACTCAATCACCTGAAGAAATACGTAAAAAGTCATGTATTTTTTGTTGCCAGGTAATCAGAACTTTCCTCATAGACCGTACCGACATACTAGATATGGAGCATATGTTATTTATTTACACTTATTTCAACCACTAAAATGCTCCGAACAACATACGTATAAATAATTTTGATTGAGGAATGAGATCAGTTCGTCACAGGTCTTGCCTAGTGCAGCGGTTATCCACAAATGTTAGAGTTTTTTTGCGTTGTTTTGTACTTTTACTCGACGCCTTTCCATGAAAACGGTGAAAATTTTAAATGTGAGGATACTAAAAATTAAAAGATAAGTATATAAAAAATAGACCTAGGCCACAAAACACATAATTTTGGTTTGTAATTTGTTTTTATCAAACACTGTTTATTTCACTTTTTATAACGGTATAACCCTACCGGTTTCAAGGCTTTCACCTCGTCATCAGGGGAGCACAAACAAGACTCTTGTTTGTACTCCCCGGATGATAAGGGGAAAGCCTTGAAACCGGTAGAGCTATACCGTTATGAAAAGTGGACTAAACAGTGTTTAATAAAACAAATTACAATGTCTTTAAACCTGCACAATGTTAATGCCTTAACTATATATAAATAATATAACTTTGGTTTATTTCAAATGCTTGGATCAAATTAATGATATTTTGAAAAGAGATGTAGAAACTCAGAAACCGTAGAAGTCGTATGAAAAGGTGTATGGATGTAGAGGAGGCGAAAGGTACGATATGTCGTATATGTCGAGATAGGAATATCTGGCGCTCTGTCCTCTTTGCCTACCCCGACAGGAAAATGGCCTGGGGATATCTATGAATTATTTAAAATCTGTGTGTGCAAAATTATTAAGCTAGTTAAATGGATTTTTAATGGTTATATTCGATCTTGAAAAATATATTGTTACATTTAAGTTCATATAAAGTGTAATTTCATCAATAACCAATGACAGCTAAAATGTTGATTAGGCCTTTTTGTATCCAACGACTGACAAATCGCGACGGAACACGTGTATGAATGACAGAGACAACTCTCTACAAAGCCGAAGTTAACCGATTATGGCCGACAGTCTCTTTCATAAGCCCGATGTATATTACTTACCGCCGGGTACTGTACATCGAATTGTACTAATACAGATAAATATTTTTTTATTTTCACGCATTCATTAAAATAAAATACCACAATATATTCAAAATGGTGATGCGGAAGGTACGTTACTCACAGTCATTATACACGATGGAAATACTACAACACATGGAAAGGCAACAACAATCGCACACGTCCACCGCCTGCAATAACTGTTACGAAATGTACTATTCAACTTTTATGAGTATTTTTATATATTTTTTAGGTACCATCGGGAATCCAACCCGAATTCAAAGGAACGATATAAGTCTTATACTCGTACATAATATTACATAAGCCTAGAAATTTATATAGCATTATTAAGTTACATATGTTATCCCTAAAGTCCTCCATTATTTTATTAGGTGGTTATTAAGCGAAATCGAACCTAAGATTCTGGCTTCTAGCAAAGATAGGCATACGAACGAAAGAAAGCCTCCCCAGGATATATTGTATTGTACAATCTCTTTCAACCAACCAAAAACGTGTTAAATTAGCCTCAAGTAAAAACTAGACTGGAATATTTTTAAGTATATCTGGATATCTACGGGAAACGAATCTGCAACCTCCGATTGAAAGATCGTTGATAAGCAAGTTTTTTTTTCATTAATTCGAATAGTTCACTTCAACGTATCCGACTTGAAGAACATGGCTGGCAGACAACGTTCTCTTCGGCCCCGTTAATCGAAACTTCTAGTTTAGAATCACTGAAGTAGGCCCGGTATTTACAGTTCGTCATCGCGCATGTTAGAAATACTATCGCACACGAAGAGGCAACAACAGTTGCATACGTCTAGCGCACGACTATTGTTACCAGACAAACTAATTTATCAGACTAGGGCCTTTTTTAATTTTATTTTTTCCGGGTACCACTAAGATTGAGCCCGAAATCTCCAAACTTCTTACCAACTTAACCTGAGGTGGATTGACGGTCGATAGATACATATACTATCGTTTAAAGGTTTTATTAACAACAATATTTATCTAAGAGAAAATAGTTAAATACACATATATTTAAAATGTTACTATAATTTGTTAAGTTGCTATTTTTTTAAATTTAAAACGATTTTATAGAAAACTATTTTATATTAACAACAATAATTCCCCCGGACGATAATGTATGTCAAACCACGAATAGGAGCATTGATGGGATATAACACGGTTCACGAATAAGAACATTCGTGGGATAGTAACATATACGTCAGATCACGAATAGGAACATTCGTGGGATAATATAAGTCAGATCACGAATAAGAACATCCGTGGGATAGTATACGTCAGACCACGAATAGGAACATTCGTGGTATGATATAAGTCAGATCACGAATAAGAACATCCGTGGGATTGTATACGTCAGATTACGAATAGGAACATTCGTGGGATAATATAAGTCAGATCACGAATAAGAACATCCGTGGGATAGTATACGTCAGACCACGAATAAGAACATTCATGGAATAATATATGTTAGACCACGAATAAGAACATTCGTAGGATAATATGTGTCATACCACGAATAGAAACGTTCATTGTATAGTATATGTCAGACCACGAATATACAATAGGAACATTCTCACGATAAGGCGAAAAAGTCAAAAGTAGATCTTACTACTTCTAAATTTGCTCACCTGTGAACAAGATCATGAAAGTCGTCAAATTTTTACAAGCAACCATTCTTCGCAACTTCCAGCGAATTACGTATCTATCGGATATTCAACTGGATACAAGTTTTATTCTGTTCTAATGTCAGACTTCCGCGATCCGGTTCATCATTAAAAGAAACGAGGCTAATCCGCTGCGCCGACGGGGAAGCGGCCTAAGGGGAAGTCGTAACACTCGAGATAGGGGAAAATGGGCAATTTAATTTGCCGCTCTTGTACGGCCGCCATTTTGAATGGTTCTCCGAGTCTCCCCTCCGCATCCGAATCTCCCCTCTGTGAGAAAAACTCGAATCAATTTGATTTACCTACAACATTTGTACATGGCTTCACCTGTAGATGATATTACTCATGTACATATGACAACCTCCGTGGCCTAGTTGCTACGACGCCTGTCTTCCGACCTAGTAAATGCATCTTCGACTCCTATTGAAACCTGGATTGAGTAATAAAAGATTCCACTTCAATCCTCATTGACATTTATCTCTCGTGGGATAAATTGACAATTAAACTAACTCTTTAATAATCTTTGTAGGCATAACTGATCCACCTTACAAGGAAGCACGAGCAATCATTATTCCTTATTGTATTGTATTATGTTGTATTACACTTTCGTTGTATATAGTACAACCTGGTGTGCTTATTGCCATGGCAATATCTTCCAACCATCCTGAAAGATGTTAAAAAGGTCGTAAGTAAAAAACCAGACTGGAATCCTGTTTTAAAAAATCTTGATTCCAACGGGAATCGAACTCGCAACCTCGAGGCTGGGAGACAAACGTCTTCCAACTAAATAAATAAATATGTGTTTATTGATTGCAACATAGTGTGTACATACATTTCGAAATCGCACATAGGTATATCTCATGATAAATAGCAAAAAATACATTTAAGAGAGAATCTATCAAAAGGTCTGGGCTTATCTCATAATATGCCCCCCGCCTGAGATACACCCCACCAATATAGAGCGAACCTGGCCGCGAGGACGTCACATGTTTTTCAGCCCACATCCAAACTAGGCTACGGAGGTCGTCCTGTTGGTGTAATTCCTGTCATTATATTATATTTAGAACCATTTGTTTTTTTGTATTCCTTGTAATATGTATATTACTTTATGTAAATGGATTAAACTTGTATAATTTTTTTATAAAATAGCGGTGTGCCTATCAGTGGGGCTGGTTAACATTTTCGTTAGAGCTTTAAAAATATTTTTTTTCGTGTTGAGTGATTGATTTTTGTTTTTAAAGAGGTGTCGTCTGTGTCTCCTCACTGGATGATGTTATCAATAAAGCAGGAAGAAGTCATTTGGTGCGATAGACAAGGATTTTTTTATCCACTTTGCACGAATTTCTCCTGTTACACAAATAGGGTCTGCTTCTAGCGTTAGCTTATTCGTTAGGAAGAATATCAGCCAGGATTCTTCTCATACTGCTAGGCGGTGCCGAGAATATATCAACAGTGTCATTCAGTTGGTTCAATATCTCTATACCACGCGTGACTGAGTGTTTAGCCATGATATTCGTTCTGTAAGTTGGTATGTAGAACAGAGGGTGATTCCTTGCACGACTATATTTATTACGTACATATAAACTTAGTGCTTCTAGAATCGCGGGACAGTTAAAGCAACCTTGAAAAACCTTAACTAGGAATATCGCAATGGATTATTGCCTTCTTGTTTCGAGGCTTCTATAGTTACACACCGTGAGAAGTTCGACATGGTGAGCATATTTTGGGTAAGTTGTCGTAGGAAGGTTGTTTTTTTCTCGGAGAGAGGACTCGTTGCCATTCCAAAAAAATAAACACTCCGTGATGGGAAAACAGTACGAACCTGGCAATAGAATAAAACAAATGTCCATGCCACAAATTGTTATTAAAATATAAAAAATAGATATATTTCTGGGTGGTTAAAAAAGATTGCCACATGGAATTGAAGTCTACCAGGTTATACTGCATACAACGAAAGTGCAAGGTACAGTGATACTATCAATGGTTTTACAGTTTTCTATACGAGGCAGTTAGAGCTCAACTTAATTTTTCGTATGCAAAACAACACCAAACTAAATGTTCGTAGATTTTCACGGCTGTTGCCCACTAGTTAAAAGTAATTTTCGGAGTTGTTGCCATGTTGAGTTTACTTAACAGATGTCCGATGTTTTGATACTGTTGCAGCTATAATTTTTGCTACGGGAGTTTATTTTTTTCTCTCTTTGCTCTGTTGCAATTTTCGTAGCCACCCACATCAATATCATATTTTGTGGTTCTCTACGGAAAGTAGCATGTCTCAAAATAGGGAAGACTCATGAAGCTATAGGTACGTTGAACTACTTTCGACCCAATTGACTACTCTGACCTTGTTGCGACCAGGGATAATTTTACAGCTTTCTCCGATTTTCGATTGATTTTCGGGAAAAAATTGATGACTTCCTAAATCTTTCAAGACCTTCTGTAGTATAATAATTCGAACCGGACAGTTTCAAAATCTGTTAAGATGACTCCACAACAGTATTTTAGTACCAAAATTGATGTACGGGAGTGAAATATGGACTTGGAAATAATGAGAGGAACCAAATAAATGTTGTAGGGGTGCGTGCATTGAGAAAAATACATTGAGTGACAACGTATGACAGAATACGGAATGAAGTTATAAAGGATGAATGTGAACTTAAGACTGATGTGTTAAGTAAGATGAAAAAGAGTAAGTTGAGATGGTGTGGGCATGTAGAATGAATAAATTAAGAAAGACTAACAAAACAGGTATACAGTGCAGATGTGAGGAGAAGGCGTGTGAGAGGAAGGTCAAGGAAAGTATGGTTAATTCGAATGAATGATATTCTGAAAGACGGAGGCGTATAAGTTGTATGAGAAGGTGTATGAATGTAAAAGAGACTAAGGATGGGTGTGGAGATAGAAATGTGTGGCGCTCTTTCCTCAGCCTACCCCAACAGGGAAATGGCGTGAAGGTATGTGTGGATTTATGTAATATAATTGTTTTTTTTTTTTCATTTCATTTAAATTTAATCTATGTTCCTGGTATATGACCTTTCTGAGAATGTCGCCGTTGTCCTTTTCACACTCTGCCGTAGCGCCAGCAGAATAAGAACTCTTTCCTGGGTACAGGTCTTTCGTCTTACTATGAGTAAATTCAATTTTCTTACAAACGCTCGATCGCGCTGTAAGGGGACCTAACTAGTTCCTTAAAATAGTGTGGGCGGAAGAGAAACAGTTGTATGTCCCTATAAAATATATCGACAAAACATTACGAAATATAGTGACTGTTATTTTTTATATATCGTGTAACTTGAGCTACAACGCCTTCGGAACGTCGGCCATCATTTAAACCAACAAGGCAACAACCCCGGAAAAAAACATTTTTATAACTTTCGTAATTCTCCGATAACTTTTTAATCGTGCCTCGCGAGTTGAGATTCTCTTTATTTTCGTCGTGACTCGTCGTGTTGTTTGCGGCGGGGAAGGGCGCAAGATACCGGGCGGGCGAGGGCAGGGGAGGGTGACAGTGTCGCGCTACGACACCATTCCAGCCAATCACAGCGCGGAGCGGTGTCGGCGCCGGCCAATGGCGACACCCGGGGCGATGGGACGCCCCCCTTCTCTCCCTCCTATTACCACCTCTCTCCACACTCTGCCTGCCCAACACACCCACCCTATTTCATACACGGTCTAGTGAAAGATGAAGGGTGACAATAAAAATGCGTGAAAGAGAATTGTCACAAATTTGCCAAATGAAATGTTTTTTTATAACTGTTTATTTCATATAAATGGGAATAGTTTATTTCATATAAATGCTTTTTCAAAGCATTCTAAATATCCTCATAATGGGTTGAAATCCTAATAGAACAATCAAACTACTATAACAGGGCAGTCAAACTACTAAGAAATAATACATTCATAAGATTCAATAAAAATATTGAATCAAAATGTAAATATTTATTCATTCGAATGGTGATTCTCACCATGTCTGCATTGGCAAGCGATGCTGAAATTTTAAAAAGCATAACCGGGAAATTACATTATCCTCGGTCCCGTTATTCGAGCCTTCAGGTTTAGAACGACTGGAGTAGGTTCGAAACTCACAAGTCACTATCGCATTTGTTGAAAATATTACCGTACGTGAAGAGGTAAAAATTCTCGCACACATCTAACGCGCGCAATTTTTATCATCAAACAAGCTAATTTGCATGAATTAGGACCCTTTTTTATATTTTTTTGTGTACTATAAAAATTCGAAACCAATACCCTTAGGCTGAAGTCAAACATCTTACCGACTAAGCTCCGAAGGTTGTCAAGGATATGTATGTGATAATTATTATGATTTTATTCCTTATTTATAAAATATCAAAATGTAAATAGTAAGTAAGTATAACAAAAAAAAAATATGGCATATAACACCTAAAAAACAACATTGACCATTATACAATATACTCGTATGTATAAAATAAATCATATTTGAAAAAAAAAACAAATTAAGTATCAAACATTTACAAAAAATTACAAATTGATTTCCGTTTATTTTCTTTTTTTATGTACGAGTATATTGGAATAAATTATTTTTAGCGCCAATGGCAAAAAATTGCCGTGACCCAGTTAGATTAATATAGGTTCAATAATTATATTTTTAGATTCAATAATACGGGACGGGATTTTATAGGTTCAATAATACGGGACATGATTTTATGGATTCAATAATACGGGATCAAATTTATAGGATGGGATATCGTGTTAAGGCTTCAAATGAATGTTTTCTATGTCCAACAAACATCTCACTCACACTACAGAGTATTTGTGGTACACAAAAAAATGGTTGAATAATATTTACGGATAAGCGAAGTCCATCTTTGTTCCCACTAAAATCCACATTGGCCAAAAATTTGTAATACCTTGTAATTTGTTTTATCAAATACTGTTTATTCCACTTTTTGTAACGGTATAACCCTACCGGTTTCAAGGCTTTCACCTTTCAATGTTTGTGCTCCCCTTCAGTATTGTTTGTGCTCTCCAGATGATGAAGTGAAAGCCTTGAAACCGGTAGGGTTGTACCGTTACAAAAAGTGGAATGAACAGTGTTTGATAAAACAAATCAAAATGTCTTTAAACCTCCACAATGTTAATGCCTTAAATATAAATAATATATTTTTCAAAAATACAACTCAATAAAAGATAAACTTCTGCACACACACAAACAACATTGTATGCAGATGTTCAGAATCAAATTGTCCAAAAAAAACACGTACTTAAACATTGCAAATTTGCGTTTTAAACTTATATTTGATAGCGAAAAAATAAATGCAATGGAACTTCGGACACTTATTTTAATGACCGTTTCGACAATAAACAGAACAAGTAAATATTTAACAATTATTTATCTGAAAATTAAATAAATGTGATCCAGTATTCTACTTTTTTTGTATTACATATATGTAAAACATTTCAGTTCTTAAACCCTGTCTTTTCAGAAATTAGGTAAATGAACACCTAAGTAAAGTTTAAATTAAATACAATTTTGAACTTTAGGAAGTTCGTCCACTTCCAAAACACCGAGCTCAATCAAAGGCTGGCGTTTAGCTGGTATTATATGGTTTTTAGCTAGTATTATAATGTATTAATTTCCGCAAAAAATTAACGATATTTCTAATGATGGTATCTCTCCGATACAGAAAACACAGTGAATTATGATACAACAGATTTAATTAAAAGTGTAAAATAATCAAAATCTGACCAAAAATATCAACGACCATTATCAAATAGATGCATTGATCACTACACTAGCGTATACTTGCCGTACCATGACGGCACAGGCTATACTAGTAATTTCTCCCATAAGATGCTTCGTTTCTCCTTCATTGTAATTGTTTTCATGTACACAAGTATTGCCTGAACTAAAAAATAACACTTCGCTTCCAAAATATGACCAACACAAGTATTGCTTAAACCAAAAAATAACACCACATCCAAAATGTGACCAACGCAAGTATTGATTAAACTAAAAAATAGCACTGCACATCTAAAATGTGACCAAAAGAAAACGCTGAATGGATGTTTTTTTTTTCAGAAAATACCTAATTTCATTGGATGTTAATAAAATATTAAATGAATTTGGAAATAAAATATTGTATACTCTTTTTCCAACAAATTAGGCGGATGTTACACGTTCCATTCGCGTTCTTAATCTTCTTTTTTAATATGTTCTGTTTGGTTTTTAATAAAATCTTTCTGGTTGGTTGGAAGAGATATTGCCATATGACAATAAATTCACCAAGTTGTGTTGTATATGTCCCAGTTAATGTAAAGGAAGTGGATTGTACATACCTACAATGAATGTGGAAAAAGTCGTTAAATCGTGAAAATACTAAATTCATATTCCCTTGTGATTGTATATCCTCTCTAGTGTTTGTTTACCTTTATTTACTAGGGTTTGGAAAATTTACTTTTAAATGGAAAGATAAACTTTTTAAATAGGTAATGCTTTTATTTATTCCAACTTAGGGGCTATCATATTTCAAGTCCATTTAACGCAAAATTCTGTAACGAAGTGGTCTCTTTCCCGATTCCAACGGGAATGAAACCCGCAACCCAAACTCCGGGCTAGGAAACAAGAGTCTTGCTAACTAGGCCACGGAGGTCGTCAATTTTGATTTGACCCAATAGAAGCAGGCTTTACATTGAACAAGTACCTATAATATGTAGCCACTTTTTACATCTAAAAAGACATGAACAACGCTTAACGGCAGAATAAGGGTATGATGCTTAGGGTGTATGTAATCTACTTACATAAAGTAACACAATATGAGGTCGCCGGAGCGTGGCTTGTAATCCCTGGTCGTCCTGAGAGACCGATTCTTCTAATTGGTTTAACTTACATCGCTGTAAAACTTGATACTGAGGCGTTAGTTAAGCACGGAAGCCGTTCCGAGCTTAACTTAACCACTACAGTCCAGTTAATATAAGTTTAATAAGCTAACGACCAAATTAAGTGTTTTTCAGATAGACGTACATATGTACGAGTATTATACGTTAATTATTTTATTTATTTATTTAAATTATTTTGTGTATTTGGTAAATATGGCTCGCTTTTTGATATACAGAATTTTTTTCCAACCAGTCAGTTCATTTGATAAATTTAACTGTTTTATTGCTGGATATATTTAACTATATGTTATCTAGTTATAAGTTAGTATGTAGGTGTTAACTATTTATAAGAAATTAAATATCAAAATATTTAACAGTAAATTGATGTAGGAAAATAAAATTTAGTTAGTTCATAGCTATAATCTATAAGTTAGATTAGTTCTTAAGTTATAAATTTGTATATAGGTATAGCTTTTGAAAAATGTTTGCATTATAGATTACTTTATAAAATAAATAAAAATAAAAAAACGTATACATAGTACATCTGGCAGTCTTTTTTACATACCTACAGTTTTTTTTTCAACCAGCCGGCAAATTTCGATACATACCTACAACTGTTTTAATCCATGACATATTTCACAAAGAATATTTCTTTAAATTAATGTATACGAGGGTTGCTACTTAAGTTTTGAGATATGGCAACACAAGTGTAGATGCGTCAAATCTGACGTCAGCATCGTAAAGTTTGACGTTTTTAATGGTATACGTGCTCAGAAAGTTTTGTCATACGAGTGCTATTTGTGTTGTTTACAGTGACTTGACAAATTCATCTCGACCAAAAATGAAATTAAATCATGAACATTTTCGTGCAATGATTTTTTATGATTTTCGACGTGGACTAACTCAACAACAGTGTGCCGATCAACTCGCTTTGACTTTTGGTGATGAAGCACCACCCCGGGCCACTGTGTTTCGCTGGTTTTCCGAATTCAATCGTGGTCGTAGTTCGCTCCAGGATGAATTTCGTGAAGGTCGTCCAAAATCGGTTGTTGTGCCAGAAAACATCGATGCTGTGCGTGAACTGATATTGCAAGATCGTCATGTGACATATCGTGAGATTGAGGCGTGTTTGGGCATTAGTTCCACTTGCATACATTCAATATTGCATGAATATACACGAAGCACTTCGAAGCTAATGGTGGCTTGTTTCTTCGGTATAAACGGTCATGTCGCATGTCTTTAGTGGAACGTCGTACGGTCAATTCTGAATGGTACACCACCATTTGTTTGCCAGAAGTGTTCGGAGAAATGAGGAAAACCAACCGCCGAAGTCTGATCATTCTCCACCACGACAATGCGAGCTCTCACACGTCGGCTCAAACAAGTGACTTTTTGAGCACTCAAAACATCGATTTGATGGGTCATCCGTCGTACAGCCCTGATTTGGCACCCAATGACTTCTTTTTATTCCCGAACATCAAAAATAAATGGCGAGGTCAACGTTTTTCGACGCCTGAAGAAGCGGTTGATGCGTTCAAAACGCATGTTTTGAAGTTACCTCATTCGGAGTGGAAAAAGTGCTTCGAAAATTGGTTCAAATGCATGCAAAAGTGTATTGATCTTCATGGAGAGTATTTTGAAAAACAATAAAGCCATTTTCGATGATAAATATTTGTTTTTACTTGTCTGTCTCAAAACTTAAGTAGCAACCCTCGTACTCGTATTTAATTTTCACTATCTATACTTACGTAAATTAAAACACCAATACAGACATTCAATAGCTATAAAAAAAACATTTTACTGGTGGTACTTCACTAATATTAGGTCGATAGTGAATGTGTTAAACATTTTACTTTATTCAGACATATTTTTCTACGTTTTTTTTAAATGATTTTACTTATGTAGTACTCGTATTGAAGTATGAAAAGTATTTTCACGTGAACACGAGCGGAATGTCTACTTTTTACTCGCATCAAAATATTTACTTAAAGAATATTGCTTTTCTTGGATTCCATTTTAAGTTTTTGCTTACGTTAAATTATCATGAAATCTAAATTAAAAAAATACAGATTATTCGTACTCCGAATTTCGATTAAATTATACGTAGGTACAGTTCATCGAAGCGTAGTAACTTAATTGTAAAAATCATTTTACACAGGAGCGAAACCAGGTTAAAGCGCCCGGGGCAGTAAAAAGATATATGCGCTTTTTACGTAATACAAAACTCGTATTTAAGTATGTACAAATTTTCTTATAATACCTATAAAGTTCAACAGTTCTCAGTTACTATAGGGTCACCCAAAACAATAATACACAATTTTACAATACTATAGGGTGTCCCAAAAAAATTATATATCGTTTACTTGAACTTGCTGCATGAATTTGTTATATAACGCATTCATGAGAAGTTTAAAAATGATGACTTTTATTTCCAGCAAGATGGTGCACTTCCTCACTACCATCGTGATGTGATGGAGTGGACGTAGAGGTAGCATTGAATACCCCCGTGCTCCTCAGATCTTTGAGCCAATAGACTTTTTTTAAATGGGAAATCGTCAAATATAAAGTTTATGACACAAAACTGGAAACAGTTAATGGTTTGAAAGCAGCCATTGAAAGAGAATGCGGTCAAATATCAAAACAAATTATTTGTGGTGTTTGCGATTCCACGTTATCAGCAGTGCATATACCAGAACTGTCACCAATTTGAGCACTGGCGATGTCTAAAAATCTACGTCTGTATTCTTTAATTTGGAGTTTCCATCTTAGATATAACTTAATAAATACTGAATATGTAATCATTCAAAGTGTTTATTAGTTTTTTTGGGACACCGTGTATTAACAGATTTAGGTTAAAAAAAATATATATATGTTACTGTACATTCACTTTCTAATAATTCTGACTTCTACCATGAAGTATAGTAATTTAGCCAGATTGAAGTACATAATAAATACACACAAACGCTTGATTTACAAATTTACTTGGCGAGCTTTTCAATTCACAAATATATCAATAATCTCACAATAGTAAATATTTTCGGCAATTCAATATTCTATTGATAATATACTCGTATTTAAACCGTATAAGCGCTCTTGTTTCATCGTTAACTAAAGTATTTCTCAATTAATTTTAATTTCACCTGAAGCTAATGGTTCTTGGCGTAAGAAAATTGACATTTTTAATTTTTTTTCACATTTAACAAAGCTTCAAATCTGCGCCCCAATCCGAGCTACACTCGCGGCTGTTGCCCCTCTCGCCCACCCATGATTCCAAACCTGCTTTGACGTGCGAAATAATATACTTATCTAGTTTCTTCGCCAGGCACAAAATACAACCAATTTCAAATTGTTTATTGTATTTTTTTATTGTAAAGATAAGATCCAAGTCACAGGTGTCCGTCCTTACACCCCCGAATGCTAAGTGGAAAAAATGCCTTTACTATTCGAGGGTCCAGCAGATTGAAAGGGTTTGGAACCAGCGACCTTCCGTTCAGAAGTTCAACGCCACACAGCCCATTGATATACACCTCAAACATTCACATTTGTTCTAACCTCTCACATTGTGCAAAAATATCTATACCATCCTACCCATGTTACTATTGGGGTTGACAAAGAGAAGAGATCTCCATTGTATTCTATTTTAGCATACATCTTTCGCTTGTGACACGTCCATACACCTCGTTATGTATACTCTCTTGTTAAGGCTTTTCACCTTTACCTCTTTCAGAATTAGATTAATTAGGCCGTGTCACGTGTTCTTCATCTTCTCAAACGTCTATCATAAATTGGTTATTTTTTAAACCTTTCGTAATTTTATGATTTTTAACCATCTCGATATTCTTTTTTTCATCTTAAACACTTATTTTAATCCGCGTTCTTTACTAATATCTTCATTTTCTATTCTGTCATCCATTTTCTCCACAACACTCATTTCTACCGCATGTATCTTCTTACTTCCTTCAACTTTTTACGATATTCAAATCAAAATATCGAACCAACTTATATGCAGCTTCCAATTGACCAGGAGTTATCTCGTCAGTAAAGGTTCGATATCGATTTGGGGGTAGATTTTACAGGGTGGTAAACGTCAAGTACAGTGGTGCCTCATTGTATGCTAAATATTCATTTCTTTAAAGCGTGGTACAGTGTGAAACCGCATTTGAGTGAACACCCGTAGTCTTTTTTTATTTCTTTTTACTTCTCAATTTTTTTTTCTAGTACCCTTTTAAGCGCCTTTGAAGACGGTTTACTTTGTAAACGGCGCTGTATAAATTGTTCTTTTTTATTATTTGAGAAATCTTCAGTTTAACCCTGTTGGGTCGTTAATGTTACTAAGTCTTGTTTATTTTGTTTTGGATGTCATCCTCTGACAGTCTGTTCATTTGTTGCATTCTTTGCAGTTGTGACATCCACGTATTTTAATTTTAACGGTTGATGAAGATCCAGGTTCATATTTTGCCTTACAGTATGATTTTTAGGTCTCCTCATGCATGCCCGTACCATCAAAGTTGTCTTTCTTATTAATGTTTCTTTTAAGGTTAATAATAATAAGGGGCCAACAGATTGCGGGGCTTACCTTATAATTACCGGGGATTACCCCATAATCTCGGCTCCCTCAAATATACGAACTTCTGATTTTATCTGTGAGCTTGACTGCCACAAACCATCGAAGCATTCGCATTGATAAGTGGTTCGATAAAAATTATTTTTTTTCATGATAAATTAAACATTTACTCCAATATATCAGTATATTAAAACAATAAGAAAACTTTTACTTAAACTTATTTTAACCTTCCGTCGTTAATTATAATAAAATAGTTTATCTAGCGCCGTTTAGAGAGCGAACTCTCCTTTAGGGCGCTCTAACTTGAGACGAGAATATTAATGACATTAAAAATATTACAAAATAAATATGTATTTATAAGTTTAGTGT
Source organism: Odontocerum albicorne (assembly GCA_949825065.1). Taxonomy (NCBI): domain Eukaryota; kingdom Metazoa; phylum Arthropoda; class Insecta; order Trichoptera; family Odontoceridae; genus Odontocerum; species Odontocerum albicorne. Next base: position 18,295,400 of record OX463858.1, read on the forward strand.
AAAGACAGAAAGGTAGTTAATACGGCAATTAGATAAGATTTTCCCGTATATGTATATGTTCAGAAAAACATATTTGGTAAGAAAACCGCAGAAAACTTACCAAGGGACCAAACGAACTGCAAAGAAACCTTTGTAGATCTTCTGATATATGATAGTAACACATTCGGCTTTAAGTGCAGTGTAGTAAGTGAATATGTTCATGTATAATAATACATTTTGATAAGATCTCCCAAAAAAGGTTGTCTCCAAGTGCTTCTTAAAGCTGCACACGCCACCCATATCTAACACTTTCATTCCTGATATTTCTTTTCCTTTTCTCTCCACCCTTTTGATTTATGATATCTCACTTTATATGAAAAATAATGTTTGGGTGATTGTCCGTCTTTGTGGGGTTCGTGGGCATGTGCTCACGTATATGTTTATGGATTTCGTGGGGATGGATAGTCAGTCATTTGAATGATTTATGCGTCCACGTAACTTGCTTCATTTACTTTTGTCTGGTTGGTTGGAAGAGGTTGCCGCCTGGCAATAAGACCGCCAGATTGTATTTGCAATAAAAGTGTATCCAATGCATCGTTCACAGGTATTAAAGTGTCTTATTAAAACAATGCTCATTGATTCAATGAAAGGTAGAAGAGTTGGTTTCTGAAATTAAGATAAATCGATTGGGGTGATACAATGGTGCGGTAGGCTATCCCTCGTGATCTACTATGATGTCAGCCATCCTGTGAAATGAAGACGCATGTTAATGGATTATTGTGGATAAACTGTTACACCTCATCAAGTACATACCTACATAGTCTTAACAGATCCAATCCAAAGTCATAATAACAATTAGATTTAACTTACAGGATGATCGGTGGGTTTCAATATACTCCTGCCTTTTTTAAGGCAGAGTTTTATAAAGACGCTATTTTAGTTTTGCTCATTAGTGCTGTAAGATTTTTAAATGAACAGCATATACCTAAACTACAGAAAAATATTAATTCGGGTGTTAAATGGTCTAAGAGTAAAACTTCTCTTGAAGTTATTCTGCATAGAATAGAACTTAGAACGTCCGCTTGCTAAATTACGGTTTCCTAAGAAAGCGGTGCCGTTATCTAGCGGCCGTAATGTAGCGGTGGTTGACGTCACTAAAACATTGCCTTTGCAAACCAGATGGCGTTGGTTTCCTAGAGAGCGTCGGTTGTGTAATAATACTATGTCTAGATCGTCCATATTCCACCGCAATATGCTCAGTGACCGTTTCCGTATTTTTTTAGTCTACATCTCTGGTTACCGTTCTTACGGCCGTTTTCTTACGTCCGCAGCATCACGTCATGTTACGGCCGCTACATAACGGCACCACTTTCTTAGGAAGCCGTAGCTTTAGCGTTGATACTAACCGTTAGATCACGACCGCCGATTGTTTGCGGTTAATGCAGACGGTCTGTCGTCATGGGATTAATTAACTGGACAAGAGATAGAAGAAACGATATATCTGCAGGCAACTCATCCTTTTTAGAAGCGCTAATAATTGTTTGATTTATAATTGCTTTCCGTAATTGGTTAGTTAATAAAATCGCGGATAATCAGAACCGTTTTCCAGAGGATGGATTTATTGTGTCCAATATCGTTCTTTGCAAGGGAATGGGTTGCCTGTATTGGTATGGAAGGCATGAGGGGGCGTAGGCCGGCGCGATAGCCGACACCTGAGGGCGGCGTCGCCATGTCGACACCCTCTCCTCCCACCTCCTCAACTCGAACACCCTCTCCACAATCCTGCCGCCCAAACCGCAGCGTCCCTCCCCGCCCGACTCGATAAGTGATGAGCTTCTCAGAAAGAGGAATAATACTGAAAACCTAGTCTTTAGATTTTCAACGTATTTTGAAAATAATAAGATATTTTTATGATATTTCATCGAATTGGATTTTATGTAAATATATGTATATAGCACTAACTTTTGTTAGGTATACTTTTGTTGTATACAGGACTTATTATAATGTGATAATACATAAAGGACTTATTATAATGTGATAATATCTTCTAACCAACGAGAAAGAAAAATCTTTAACAAAAGAAGCCTTAAGTGAAAACCAGACTGAAATCATTTTTAACAATAATCTGGGTTCCAACGGAAATTGAACGTGCAACCCCCAGGCTGGAAGACAGGCATCTTGACAACTAGACCACGGAGTTCACCCCAAATACACACAGCTTTTGGATATTTCAATGAGATTGTGCCGTTATATTTATTTAAGCTGAGAGTTGGCAACCTAACCTAACAAGCGATTGCAATTTTTCTTTTTTCAAAAAAAAAAATTTAATAGATATGACGAAAATCATAGGTATCCTTATACCCTCGCATACCTGAGTGCCATTCGAAGGGAGTAAGTAGCACAGCGCGGAGTTCGAACCAGTAAACTTCCGCACGGAAGTCCAGCTTGTAACCGCGCGACCATGCAACTCGAAATTTATTAAATTCAAACTTTTATTTTTATGTGAAAATTTCGTTGGTCTAATAGGTCATGCATTTTGCATCGATTTGTATAAACATACCATCACGCCATTTCCCTATCTGGGTAGGGAGAGATTACAGTTCGCCAGACATTAATATCTTGACACAAAGCGCTTACCTCTTCTACACCCATACACCTCCTCACACAACTTTTACGATTTCTCTGAATTTTAACGTTTGCTTTCAAAATACGATTCGCTTGGTATTTTACTAAAACGCGTATATATTTGTTTTGTTAGTTTTCTTCATTCATTCGTTCTACATGTCCAGACCATCTCAGAGTGTTCTTCTTCATCTTACTTAATACATCAAGCCTTAAGTTCATATACATCCCTAATCACTTCATTCCATACTCTATCATACATTATCATATATTCTCAGTACAACGTATTTCTACAGCATTTATTCGGCTCCTTTCAGTATTTCCATGTCCACATTTCACTTGCATACATCAAAGTTGGTACTAAAATACTATTGTTGAATCGTCTTAACATAATTTAAGTGTCCTGTTCGAGTATACCTACACCACAGAAGGTCTTGAAAGATTTAGAAAGTCGCCAATTTGTCACGATAATTTGTTATGTAAACATTTTAAATATATGAAATAAAAAAATAGGCACGATATTTTCAAGCGGACCTCAAATTTTTGTTGTACATATTTTCAAAAATATCATTTGAAAAATATATTATATCAAAAGTTCTAAACCCATGTCATAACATCCTCCTAATCGCGATGCACCCCCACACCCTAGCACTCGATACAATTATAAAACAATAAATATTTACAAACAGTATTAAAAAAAGCACACGCTTATAAGCATGTACGTACAAGAAACTATATTATATATAATAATATTAAGATTATTAAAAATACAATGACGTGTTGGAAATTAAAATTAAGTTAGTTCATAATTATAATGTATAAGTTGGATTAGTTCTTAAGATATACATTTTTATTATTTTATTAAATCAAAGAAATACTATATGGTATATTATTTTATTTTATTTAAAAATATTATGATATATGTTATATCACTTTTCGCTATCAAATTCACTATCAAATTAAAAAAAAAGCACATGCACGTACAAGCCCAGATTCGTCGTCGTGGCGTCGTTGCTGGGCCTCGTAGACGAGAACCCCGTGGAGTTTTTCTTTTTTTTCAAGTGAGTAAGTTGTTATACACCAGCAAACTCACCAGCCACACCGCTGTACTGAATCCGATGTCACACCGAAGTGAGATGATCTGAGCACACCGGCATGTTTTCTTCTCTTTTTTGAAAGAATAGATATGACCAAAATCATAGGTATCCTTATACCCCTGAATACTAGGCGGAAAAAAAATGCATGTGTCATTCGAGGGGAGTAGCACAGAACGGGATTCGAACCGGCGACCCTCCGCACGAATGTCAAATGAGTTTCCGCGCGGCCATGCACCTATATTCACTGCCAGTATAAAGAGAAAAAAATAAAAGAAAAAGAATCCGAATTTTGATAAAATTAATATAATGCTATACACAACGCAACAGAAATACTGGAGTATGGACAAGCAATCATCAAATAGATTAGAACTTAATATCGGTAATGCTATACACAACGCAACAGAAATACTGTAGTATGGACAAGCAATCATCAAATAGATTAGAACTTAATATAATGCTATACACAACGCAACAGAAATACTGGAGTATGGACAAGCAATCATCAAATAGATTAGAACTTAATATCGGTAATGCTATACACAACGCAACAGAAATACTGGAGTATGGACAAGCAATCATCAAATAGATTAGAACTTAATATCGGTAATGCTATACACAACGCAACAGAAATACTGTAGTATGGACAAGCAATCATCAAATAGATTAGAACTTAATATAATGCTATACACAACGCAACAGAAATACTGGAGTATGGACAAGCAATCATCAAATAGATTAGAACTTAATATCGGTAATGCTATACACAACGCAACAGAAATACTGGAGTATGGACAAGCAATCATCAAATAGATTAGAACTTAATATCGGTAATGCTATACACAACGCAACAGAAATACTGGAGTATGGACAAGCAATCATCAAATAGATTAGAACTTAATATCGGTAATGCTATACACAACGCAACAGAAATATTGGAGTATGGACAAGCAATCATCAAATAGATTAGAACTTAATATAATGCTATACACAACGCAACAGAAATACTGGAGTATGGACAAGCAATCATCAAATAGATTAGAACTTAATATCGGTAATGCTATACACAACGCAACAGAAATATTGGAGTATGGACAAGCAATCATCAAATAGATTAGAACTTAATATAATGCTATACACAACGCAACAGAAATACTGGAGTATGGACAAGCAATCATCAAATAGATTAGAACTTAATATAATGCTATACACAACGCAAAAGAAATACTGGAGTATGGACAAGCAATCATCAAATAGATTAGAACTTAATATCGGTAATGCTATACACAACGCAACACAAATATTGGAGTATGGACAAGCAATCATCAAATAGATTAGAACTTAATATAATGCTATACACAACGCAACAGAAATACTGGAGTATGGACAAGCAATCATCAAATAGATTAGAACTTAATATAATGCTATACACAACGCAACAGAAATACTGGAGTATGGACAAGCAATCATCAAATAGATTAGAACTTAATATCGGTAATGCTATACACAACGCAACAGAAATATTGGAGTATGGACAAGCAATCATCAAATAGATTAGAACTTATAATAATATAATGCTATACACAACGCAACAGAAATACTGGAGTATGGACAAGCAATCATCAAATTTTAAACCACTCTCATAAAGGTGTCGCTATTATATTTACTTTTGCAACCAATTTTTAAGCATTCAACACATGTGATATGTCTTATATTAATGGACATTCATCCACAAAAAAATACATTTTTAATTAAAGTTTTGAATTCTAGCATGTGCGAATGTGAAGCGAAGATATTTTGGATCATACATTCTTTGAATGAATGCCCTTTAAATTATACATATCCGACCTTTTGTGACGATCTACCTATACTTTTGACGAATAACTCTATGCCAACCGATATAGAAACGCTCATTACATATTATTGATGCATCTCCGTTTTCAGTGTTAAGAGTGTTGATAGTTGCTAATGAAGTAAATATATTATATTAAATAAGTATTTTTCTTTAATTAAAGTGGTATTAATTGCAAAGTCAAGCTATGAAAAATATTTAATGAATGTGATGTTAATTGTTAATTCATTCGTGGTATTGCGTCATTATACTATATGGTACGCCGAAAGTGGAGCATGATAACCTCCGTAGTCTAGTTGATAAGACGTCTCTCTCCCAACCCGGAGGTGGCGAATTCAAATCTTACTGGAACCCAGATTTTTTAAATTAGATTCCAGTTTGGTTTTCACTTAAGGCTCGTTCACATCTTACTGATTAGTTGGAAGAGATGCGAGCAATACGCCCACCAGGTCGTGCTGTATACGGGTACAACGCAAGTGTAATACAATACATTACATATGTTACAGTGAACGTTGCCTTGGCTGAGTGGTTTAATATTTCAAAAGGGGTGAAGTAAGGATGATTTATGTCACGCTGATTGTTTAGGCTAAGGCCACACCAAAGTGATTCGCTAGGTGCTAAGCTAGGTGTTATGTGACTAATATACTAGGTGACTTCATGCTTGGCCACATCAAAGTGCTTCACACAAATTCATTTGGCATTTGGGTGCGGTTGAGTGAACAAACGATGCCACTCTCAAAACTAACCAATTTCGTTACAACTTGCCATCTTTATTTACTTCCTGTGCAACTTCATTCTAAAGTGGTTTTATTACAGGTACATTTTTGTATAATTTGCTCGATGGGTTCCACAAAGGCTCCCTTTTATACACAGCTGTTATTAAAACTTCCGCCATCTTGTTAAATCACTTGGTGGCACAATAAAATTAACCAACACGTCTGTTCGCTAGGAGATTCACTCGGTGACTAATCGTCATGTAGCGTGGCGCGAAGCGTGCAGTGTGGTCATTGCGATAGTATGCGGTGCGTTGGTTCGCTAGGATATGTCGCCTAACTCGCAGCGTAGCTCTAAGCACCAACCGAGGCTCCTACCTGTGTAGCCTCGGCCTTAATGTTTACCTCGATTCATGTGTTAAGGAACTATATAGGTCAATAGGTTACATACAAATGTCGAATGAGAATGTGCTGCGTGATAAAAACATGGCAATGTTAGCGGAGAACGAATATGACTTTCAGAGGTTGATAAGTAAATTGTACGAGATATGCGAAAGGAAGATCTGAGAATGAACGTTGTGAAATCTACACTTAGGTGATACCTTAGTGTGCAAGGAAAATGAAATATTGGAGCAAGTTGAGAAATTCTGCTATTTGGGTAGTATTTTCTTAGATGATGGAATAATTACGAAATGTATTATATCGAAAGGCGTGTAGCGATAGCAAAGTCAATGGGGTACTAAAACATATAAGTACACTTGAACCGGGCAAGATGATAGTCCATAACAGCATTTTACTACCAATTTTGATGTATGGGAGGGAAACATAGACGTGGAAGAAGACTGAAATGATCCGAATAAATGCTTTAAAATACGTGCACTGAGAAAAAATCCTGGGGTAACAATGTATGACAGAATACGAAATGCAGGGATTAAGAATTAATTTGAATAAAGAAAGATTAATAAACAAATATATAGTGCAAATGTGAGTGGAAGGCGTGGTAGAGGAAGGTCAAAGAAAATATGGTTGAATCAAATTAATGACATTTTGAAAGAAGGAAATGTAAGAGTTATACCTACGCTGTGGTGTATAGATGTAGAAGAGGCGAATAATATGTGTCGGGTGAGATAGAAAAGTCTTGCACTCTTTCCTCTCTACCTACCCCGACAGGCAAATGGCGTGATACAATGTATGTATTCCAAATTTTGATAGCGAAAACTAACTGATTGCGCTTTTAGAAAGTACTCGTATTATGTGATCTCAATTAATGTCAAGAATGTTACCACTTGGCTAAGGAGATCGATATCTTAATTCATTATTTTATTATACATGGCCAAACCATCTCATTGTGCTCTTCTTCGTCTTACTCAACACATCAGCCTTAAGCTCAAATTCATTCATAATCACTTAATTCTATATTCTGTCATACAATGTCACTCCATATATTCTCTGCTCTATATGTGCCATTATTTTTTTGTTTCGTTTTGTAAAACCTACTTGCCGTAGTACGTGCATACGCCTAGTTAAGCGAGTCTGCGATTTGTATAAAATTTATTTATTATTTATTAAAAACACATAAATAAAAACAACTTACGATTGCTCACTGGCTGGAAAGAGCCTTATTTGTATGAATAGCCATGAATAAAACAACTTACGATTGCTCACTGGCTGGAAAGAGCCTAATTTGTATGAATAGCCACGAATAAAACAACTTACGATTGCTCACTGGCTGGAAAGAGCCTAATTTGTATGAATAGCCATGAATAAAACAACTTACGATTGCTCACTGCCTGGAAAGAGCCTAATTTGTATGAATAGCCATGAATAAAAATGATCTAGATTATTTGGTTTCCGTTTGACAAGTGCAATCACTTACGAGTATGCCCTCTATTCTACTCTTCTAAGAACACATTACGTTTCCATTTAACTAAGAAACACTCCATTAGCCGTGGTTTGCCCGCCTCTCTTCTCACGGCCTTTCCGTTTGCCTTTTTTTTTAAATTTCTTTAAACAGAAGTTGTAAAATAAATAAATGTCAACTGTTTTGTGGAAAACAAAAAGTGGTAATTGCCCATCCGCCATCTTGTCCGTAGAGCCATTGCGAATTCCAAGACCTCGTTGAAGGTATACGTACGTCGTGGGAGGGTAAAAAAAGTTCCTCAGCATTCTATTGATTCCATTATCTGGTCCGATTTAGAGGTGCAACAGGAAACCGGATCTGCATTGCGTATGCATGTGGAAAAAAAACAGAAGGACCTGGCAGTGTGTTTCTACCGAATAAATAAACTTTTTTTTTATATTATTACAATGTATGGTCTTTTGTCGATCATTAAAAATGGATTAAAAGAGTAATACACACTCAAATTAACATTTTGAGTGCGCATTAATATAAATACAACTTATCACAAAAAATATAAAAAATAGTACGTATATGCGTACCACCGACCACACATAGAATATAAACTTGAGACAGGTCAAGGCTTAGGTAATCAAAGTCCCTTACATACAAAAATAAAGATAAACACAAACTAAACAAATAACAAACATATACGTAAGTACAATTAAACCACTCCAATACACAAAAAGAACAAACATATTTACAGATAGGTATCTCGAAAAGTTTGAGAGAAACAAAGTCAACTGAAAGAAAGAGAGAAAAAATCAACGAGTAATGCCGTGGCGTCGGATTTATGGTTCAAGCAAACAAAAACGCTATCTATCTTCCGTCTTTGAGAACTTTTAAAGACATTAAGACTGTCACCAAATATGTCTCTAAGTAACGCGATATAGAGAGAACCAACACCAACTGAAAGTCAAGAATACCACACAAAATACTTCTTATATGTTAAGTATACTATACACAGGTTAACAATATACTGACACAACAGTGGAATAGATAATCCCTCAAATCAATTACATAAATGACGAAACACGTGGATATTAATGTGAAATCACGTTAAAAAGTAATCAAGTTGTTAATGTTTTTTTTTCTCTATTCTTTCAAGGCTCTATTCTTACTAAAGTACAACCGCATGCCTATAATTGCTTGCTCTAGATACAAATATGAAACCACGTCAAAAATGTAGTATGCTAAAAAAAATCCATTTTCAAAACGCTGTCAAGGGTGTATACCTGCTGAAGTGCAACAGCTTGCACACAACTGCTTGCTCCAGATACAAATATGAAACCACGTCAAAAAAATTGTTATAATTTTTTTTATTCTTCAAAAGTTTATCGTAATCACTTGTCGCAGATTTCTTTAGTCACTCCGTACTGGTATTTTTACGCGGAACGGCGCGGCGCACCGGTCGCATAGAAAGCATCCGATGATGTCGGTTTCCTCGAAACTGGTCGTTAGGTCGTATCTCTACATAAACACTCCCCCTTAATTTAATTTGAGATTTCTTTGCACTTTATTTGATAATTTTATGAGCGAGACGTTTCTCCCCATATAGATTATTTTTTTTTAATTACAATTGATTACTCTTAAGAAATTACTTCAAATGCATTTTATAACCCACAATATAATTGCATCGTTTATTTTAAACCGTTATATACGTATTAGTGGATATATTATAAATCTTTCTTGAACTATAAAAGTAATACAAGATATTTCGAGACATTCGAGATGTGGTATTCGAGGAAAATGCTCCACATATATTGGACAAATCGGAGGGCAAACGTGTCAATACTACGGAAGCTTTATTTGGACGCTCGTTTCTCTATATTATACCAGCAGTGTATACTTCGTTTCTTTGAGTACATGGTAATGTACTAAGTGACCTGCTTAGAAAAAAAAACTGTGCTGCTAAGAAGTGTATATGGCACAAGACAACGCCGTTTCCCGTTGCGCTGGAGCGATCAAGTTAGGACAGCAACTGATTCTGCTCTGCACATCTGGCCTGGGAAAGGAAGTCATAAAGAGAACTGGTGCACGTAACCAATGAGAATCAGGCCCCTCAGATATGAGGATAAAGCCTGCAGAAAGAGATATATGTTTCCCAATAATAATAACAATTTATGTTGCGCCATTTAGAAAGCAAACTCTTCAAGGGCGCTCTAACTCTGGACTTTTATCCACTGTTATTAACAGATTGAAAATATTACGAAATAATTATACATAAGTTGATTATGAGGATAGGAAGGTAGTGTCTGCGGCAATAGATTATGTACTTCCCTGCATCTGCATATGTTCAGAAAAACATATTTGATAAGAAGACCGTAGAAAAGTTACCAAGGGAAGACGAACTACGAAGAAACCTTTGTAAATATTTCGATATGTGATAGGAACAGATTCTGCTTTAGGTCGGTATCGAATTTTCATTACCAAAAAAAGAAATCCATCAATTCCCATAGTAGCAGATTTTGAACGTGTCCGGTTGAAGTATATGTTTTTGAGCCCCATTCACTTTGTTTCCTTTCGTTATACGCCGTTCATCCTTCTTAACTCTTCTCAAATTGTATTTCTTCTTATTTTACTAGATTGCAAATACTAACAACTAACCGATGAAAGTATGAATATTGAAAATATTCTTCGAAAAATCCGCCGATGAAAGATCATCCTCTCATTCCCTCCAACCATATCAGTTTCTGTCGAAGGCACATCTCGAAGGGTGAGCTCGCCCCAAGGAAGGGGAGGGTTGAAAGGGTGTTGCCAAGGCAACGGAGCACCCCTGCTGATGGATATGCCTCCTCTACGAACCCCCTGCAGCATCCCAATCCGCCTCCCCATCACTCCGTCGAGGACCAAAGCTGTCACGTGATTAAATGGAAGCAGGGGTTGATGTAAACAATCTTCAGATTATTGTATATCCACTTTTTATTACGAAGAACATTTTCTCATACAAACCACAAACTAGTGCACCTCATTTTTTGGCTGTTGCAATTTTTTTGATCGGTGTAATCAAGATATTACCACGAAATTAGATACATTTATGTATTGTTTATATCTCAACATACTTGACAAAAAATACTGTAATTGACTAATAAAGTTGTCAAAGTTTGAAAAAGGAAAAAAATCCTTAGAAACCTTTTTATTACATTTGTTTAAGTTTATAGAAAATTAAATATCGCTCTTCTCTCACGTCGGTTTTATGAAAAATATTTTATGAAAAAACTTATTTCACTTTGGATATACGAGTGTGTATGTAAAAAAAATATCCAGTCCACCCTTTTTTTATAAAAAAAACATTTCTATTGTATTTGGATATATAGGTACAAATACTTATTCATTTTTTTATTTATATAATACATGATTAGAAATTTTATAACAAGAAATCTATAAATACACAATTTGCGAAAAAATAACAAGCAATTTCAAAGTAAACAAACAAATTATATGGATCTGGGTTTGTTGTCTTTCATTTGTCCTGTCCCCTGTAAACTAGGATTTTGCCTGTATCTTACTGAGGATGTACGAGTATATGCAAAAAATATCTAAACCGTAAAATTTTACTGTTTATAAATCTTCGATAAAAAAACTAATTCTTATTTGGGTATACTAGTATTGTGTGTGCAAGAAATATCTAACCCACAAAAACTCATTTCTATTTGGATATAAATATATACATTATGTATGCTAAAAATATTCAACGCACATGTATTACTTCCCTTTTTGAAGAATCGTAACATGCTATCACTATATTATGTTGAATATATTGTGTGACATATTTTTTTTTGTGACATAAAGTAATAAATTTCGATTATTCCGGATCGCATTAACCGGATTGCGGATTGACCGGGGCAGTAAAACATCCCAATTTTTTAAATAACACTTCGAAATGTTTAAAATGTTATAAAACAAATTTAGACTTCTTACTGCCTCGGTTAATGCGACTCCGGATAATCGAATCTATCATATTTAGAAGGAATCAAAATACATCAACGCAAGTTAAAAGTATGTATCATTTTTTAACCGTTACGAAGTTGGTTAGGAAAATAAGTCAATAATAAAACTTAGTAACGAAAAGCTCACACATGAATCATTGATGACATCGTGTATTAAGCAACTTAGAAGAAATTTGGCATGGAGAACGTTACAAAGCTTTTCAGCACAAAACGTACTTCTTCGTGCTAACCCCAAGAAATGATAATGGGGATATTGTTAAATAATGTATCACAGAAATATATAGAACATATCATATAGTTAAAACGTGGCCAAACCATCTAAATATTATATTTAATTCTATTTATAATATTAATCTCTAACAAACAATTATAATGTATTCGATCATTTCTTACTCTATCGAACGTTATAATACTTCTTATCACTCTTTCCCTTTCGAAACCCAGTCTTCGTTTCAGTATATTTAAGTTGCCACTAAATGATAAATTCAGAATATTATTTTTCTTTTAACAGTTAAAGTAAACAAGAAAAAGTCCCCGTACTTCGATGATCCGGTTGAAGAAAGTAATACGAAACAAAAAGGTGAGACCTTTTTTCTAATGCTTTATGATTTTTACCATACACATTGGGATTTTTATCTTGTATAATTTATTTTATTGTTATTAATATTCTAGAACTCCATTTAATGATTTGTCGAAGTTTTATGGTCGGTTGATTTCGATCATTAAAATATTAATATTTAAATTAATATGTAGTGTATATGAATATAGAAATTTAAGATGTTCAAAAAATTATGAATACTAAAAAATCTACATTAATCATTCAAAGTCAAAAATAAACACATAAATACTACCACGCATATAATTCAAGTGCACAATTGGCCAGGGTACAGAAGGTCCTGGACCGTAACCCGCGCACGGAAGTATTCTTAAAAAATAACATATAAAAAATAAACGATCTAGAAAAAAACACGTATGCACTCGTACGATTCACTTAACACACATCAATAAGAAAAGTTTTTGGAGAAAATTAGGGTCACGCCGTTTCGTGGTTCGGATATGTTTCAGAATTATGAAATTCAATCAATAACACAGGACTTGTATAGGAAAAAATAAACTCTCTCGCTAGGGTAGAGAGAATATGAAATTATAGGGCAAATAAAAAATACTTAAGGTTAAATTAAATAACAAGTCTTCCAGTCAAGATCTACTCGTAAGATTGAGGGAATGCCTGAGATCCTCCTGAATTCAAAAACATTTACATTAAAAATATCTACCAAACTATACATGGAGTTACTGAATTATTACATTCTCACAATTGATGAATTATAACGTACAACTGTCATTAGCAAATTGCTATTGATACATTTGAATTGTAAAAGTGTTCGTGTGTTTCTAGTTTCATTGATGTGATTTGATCTGGGGTTAGTTGACCGGAATGTGTTTTGGTTCCATTCAATTGTTTTTTATGCCTTTTAATGTTTTGCTTGTATTATAGCCTCCCTTTTACTTGTTTTCTCGCACTCTGCTTATCAATAAATTTAACACCTTTTTTAGCAAATAAGAAGAGCAAAAAGCCTATTTATTACGATAACTCTGACGAGGAAACCGCTGACTTGTTTGTCCAAAAGGATAACAAAGGGAAATCAACGAAAGGATTTGACGAAACTGCGACAGGTAATTTCTAATGCAAATTTCATACATAATATAGATTGCTTTTTTATTTGTTTTATTTATATGCTTTATTGTAAAATATACAAATTACGAGTTTGTCGCTATGCGGTAATCTCTTCTAACCAACCAGACAAGAGTTACGCCGATGCGTTACAATTGCTGGGCGATAGGTTACAACTTTACCTTATATCCAAAAAAAACAAAGACTTTATGTCTAAAAACATTCAGCAAGACATGAAAAAAACAGTTTAACAAAGTACAAGCAAATGTCACCCAACAACTGTGAAAGGAGTAGGAATATGAGAAAGGGCAAGAGAATAGGGATTATAGAGAAACACAAAACGAACTAAAGCAAGCTTTTGGTGACGTAGTAAACTATACGTGTATGTCTTATATTTTAATTTCACATTTCCTACAATACATAAATTAGTAGATAGATGTCGTACGATCTAGACGACCTCTATGGCCTATTTAACTCTATTACGCCTGTTTTCCGAACCATAAGTTACGGGTTCTGTTCCTGTTGGAACCTATCTTTTACAGGTGCCAGCATGGGTTCACTTCAGGCGTCTGTAACATATCTCTGGTCGGTTGAAGTTATTACCATAATTAACTCTTCGGGATGTACTGTATACAACGGGATTGTACAACAATACACTATATTCGCTTCCTACAAATTCATACGTCTCGTCATGCACAATGATCTATCATTCATATATCTCAGTTTACTTTTTTTTTTTCAAAATAAAGTCCACGGATTCCAACTACGTGTACGATGTAGCAGTCTCTTCCAACTGATGAGGCATCAATTAAAAATCAGACTGGAACCCATTTAAAAAATAATAAGTACAAAAAGAAATCAAACCTGCAACATTCGGGATGGAAGACATGATTTTTACCATCCAGGACACGGGGGTCGTCATGTGTATTCTTCTTTGAAAAAATACTCACATGGTTGTATATACTCGTATTTAAATCTGCAGTTACTATTATTCTGCCTTCAAGAGCAGTGTTTGAGTTACTAGTTTTTTTTTCACCCAGCTCGCACAATGAGAAGGCAGAACATTCCGTTTTAACAACCCATGTAATTCGTCTCTATTACAGATGGATCAACCGAAAGATACCACGGTACGGGGGTGCCTGAATCTGTACCTTATGAAAGAACTACGGTCAAACGGCAGGAATTTTCACCCGGTACGTACTTACATTTTTGCCTTCTTCTTCTCGTGTCAAAAGGACTATACTACTTCCGCCCAGAATGCTGTCTCCTGGACAACACTAGGCGTTCCGCAAATCAAGTCCTCTTCGGTGCAAGACATCGGACTCCTTGGACCCTACAAGTGTTGCGTGGATTGTTCCTCCTCACCGATGATACAGATAGTCGATCCATCATGCGACATTCCCCATTTTTACGTGTTGTCTTTGGTTCTCACAACCCCTTTTCGGAGCCTTTTAAGAGATTTAATAATCAAATGGTAATGAGTAATTCATAACCAGGTGGTAATGCTTTTACAGGCAAAATCCACCCGCTGGGGCCAGATATCCCTCTCCACTCGTTCATCCTACAATAGCAGGCGATTGTTCCAGAAGCTTAGTGGCCCTAATGGAACTGTACCTGGATTTCAACCTAGGGGTTAGGAAATGTTAGTTTAACAAAGGGTTTCTGGAGTTATTTAATTGCAGGAACCTGAACTTTTACTGGCATTTTTACCTGAAGAATAATAATGAAATAAAAATGTACGTTGCATCGTTTAGTAACGGACTCGCCCTCAAGGAGTGTAAAGAAAAAAATCGAACCCAGTATTATGGAATGATTAAAACTATTGCAAAAAAAATAAAAACACGTTAAGTATAAAAAGGTGGCGGCTATTGCTATAGATTGGATACTTCCTCGCATCTGCATATATTTAGAAAACATATTTGGCGAGAAAACCGCAGTAAACTTACTAAGGGAAGACGAACTACAAAGAAATTTTTGAAGGTCTTCTGACATGTGATAGTAACATGTTCGGCTTTAGGTTTAGTGTAATGAATGCGTGTTATGTTTGTAAATAATAAATTTCGATCAACCTCTCAGAAAGGGTTGTTTTGAAACTGCACTTACTACCCGTGTATCTAACACTTAGAGATATACCATTCCACGGCATGGGACCAGCAATGACAAAAACCATTTTACAAATACATACCTTTAATAATGACCATAATTTATTTAATACATGGAATTAGTTGAAAATGGAACTAAGAAATTGATACGTGAAATCGGGCATAATTTTTCGTGATAACTTTGGTCATCTAAACCAAACAGATTTTTGACATTTGGATATATGCATGAGTTTATGTGTGAATCGTTATATATGTATGCATGAATTTATGTGTAAATCGTTATATATGTATGCATGAGTTTATGTGTGAATCGTTATATACTCGTATGTATGCATGAGTTTATGTGTGAATCGTTATATAATTTTAAAGATGTTTAGTTCAGTTCACCACGACTCACACTGTTATCGGATACAAAATAAGTCCATTCAGCGCGATCTACACTAGAAGATCGAAATCTTCTTTTTTTACGAGCGTCACGTCACATAGTGATGAAAAACGTAATGCCCAAAGTGACTATTTCTCCGGTAGTGCTACACCTGAATGGGAAAAGAATGGTAGCGATGACGGATTTGAGGTCTGGCGATTTTATGAATGTTTAGGAAATCGCATCATCATCGCCCTATTTGTAGCATCAAGAACACAGAAATGTCACAAAACGCCTCCGACCAGGTTGATCTACAACCTAGCACTCGGCGTCCTCACACGTTATACCGAAACTCTTTATCCTCTTATCTAAGACGTTGAACATTTTCACTTTAATTTTGTTTCACACCTCTCTGATTGTTAGAAGAGACTGCCATGTAGCACAAAATGTTTGTGGTTATAATGTATGTAGTAAAAATGTAATACAATACATCAAAATCGTCGATGCAGACATATTGAAGAGTGTGACCAGAAAACAACAAATTTTTGTCCATATAATCGAGCCTTTGGGTAAAGAACCTCTGGAGTACGCACATAAATCATGGTTCACCATCATACGTTTTAGAACTACTACCGCACGTGGTTGGGCAACAACACTCGCAGAGTTTAGTGCGAACGAGTGCTGTTACAAAGCGAACTGTGAAACCAGATTTGGATAGTTTTTATGGGTACCATGAGAAATCAAACTCGAAACCCCCGATGGGAAGAAAAGCGTCTTGTCAACGAAGCCACGGAGGCTGTATGAATAGATTGGTGATATACGATTACAATAAAATAATCATAAATGAATGGGTATTCGGAAGGTTGCTTAGGAGATGAATTGAAGAATGTTGGAATTATTTATAATTGTTGAATAAAATAACGAACTCTTCTGTTCACTCAACGAAGTCTTATCAACGAAGCCACGGAGGTTGTATAAATAGATTAGTGATATACGATTATAATGAAATAATCATAAATGAATGGGTATTCGGTAAGTTGCTTAGGATATTAATTGAATAATGTAGGAATTATGTATGTTTAGTTCCAGAATATTTGTTTCTTCGCTCCATTGACTTTTTTCGCATCACATCGAAACAACGTGTTGAAATATTGAAATAATAATAAAAAGTACTTACGAAATCCTAATTCAGCTTAAATTTAAGGCAAAATGAAATGAATTCTAGGTTTTGGAAGTAGGTGTATATCATTGTTGAAAAACTTAAGGAGGGATTTAAATACACAGCTATGCAGTGCATCAAGATCATCAGTTGTCGTCGAGATCATTAGCTAACGTTCGATAGACGGATCCAAGAAGAAGAACGATAAAATTAACATATTGAAAAGGTTCATAGTAACCACAAAGGAATACCAAAAATTCCAGCGCTTAGTTTAGCATTTCTGCATTAACTGTTTTTGCTCATTAGTTTTAATAAGAGGCGCTAACATTCCAATGAATTCTAACAGTGGTCGATTATAAAGGCCCTCTAATACAAAACAATTGTTACGTTTATTTTTAGTGGGTTTTATGCGATTAAGTCCACATATTCCACACAAGAATCAAGAGAGTTTAGACAAATCAAGAGAATTTTTTCTAAAACACTTAACAAAACTTCAATTCCTGACGGATTCACTTACGGATCTTAATTTGTTTTTTTTCTGTAGCTTTCAATATATATCTTATAGTGCTATTCATCATCATCCTGTCGTGTAGTTCATGACTGAGCATCGTGACACCCATGATAGCCTCCGACGACTCCTCTCCATCCATCTCTGCACTCCGCGGCTCGAAGGGCAGTTGTTAAGGATAGTCAAGTAACGTTTCTCACTTGGTCAGTTCAACGCATTGGAATTATTCCTCTTGAGCATCGTCCTTCCACGCCTCCAGTAACCACAAACTACTCCAAACTGTCTCCTTGGCCACGAGCAACTTGCCCAAAAAATCGGAGGACTCGTCAAAGGCACATTGTCGGCAATCTGATTCTCAGTTCTTCGAGAATGGAGACGTTAGTTCGCCTTGCTGTCCATGGAATTCCTAAAATTATTATCCAGCATCACATTTCATACATGAATATTGCGAAGACGAGAGACTTGACTAGGCGCATTTTTGACGCGTTGTGACGGTGATAATAAAAATATTATTGATATTGCTCTTCCATATCTTTTCTAATGTTGACATCGCATTTTGTGCCATTCTTCTTTTCATCTCATCCCCCATTGTTGATTCTGAAGCCTAAGTAAATAATGTCAGTAACCACTTCCAGACCATGGTTCACATTATTTGGTGTCAATTTGTTACTGCGGTATATTATCATAAGCTTAGTTTTCGACCTATTGATCTCCAGGCCCAGGAGCTTGCTCTCGTGTTCCATATTTTTAAGGAGCGTTGGCATTTCTTCTTCTGGTGTGGCAATTAACTATTAAGCAACTTAAAAATAAAGTTGTATAAAAATATCTGTCGAACAAAAATTGAAGCAGATCAGACCGGTCAATCGTCGTGGAAATTTCATCTCTTTGCTATCAGAATATCCAAATCTGTCAAGATTATGTGCTTAGTGAAATGCAACCGTTTGCATAAAAACCAATACACTCATAGGCGTCTTCCACCCACGGGACCACTGACCATCATACTCGAAGAATTGCCTAACAATCGATATATAATGAACGCATAGTCTGCTTGTGATAAAACATGTTACGGTCAACAGTGAAACTGTTGAAAACAAGGAAAAAATTTGATACTGTTTAAGAAACGTTTTTTAATAAAAAGAAGAAGAATTATAAGATTATATTGACAGGTGACTTGAATGTATGGATTAACGTAAAAAGGGATGGGTTTGTATCGGTGTTAGGTAAGTTAGGTGATCGACGAACAAATTGTACTGGAGATAGAAAGCTAGAAGTATGCTTGGACAATTTTTTGGTGTCAAATACAATTTTCGACCACAAAATAAATCATATGTATGCGTGGGAAATAGGAAATGAAAGATCGTTAATTGACTATGGAACAAAACAGATGTATAGTGCAAACATGAGTGAAAGGCATGTGAGAGGAAAACCAAGGAAAGTATGGTTAAATCAAATAAACGATATTCTGAAAGAAGCAAACAAAAGTCAAAGAAATCGTAGAAGTTTTGTGAGAAGGCGTATGGATGTAGAAAAGACTAAGGACTGTGTCGAGATAGGAAAGCATAGCGCTGTGTCCTCTATGCCTACCCCGACTGAGAAATGGCGTGATGGTATGTATGTATGTTATAGTGTGCGAGAAAGATTTAGGCCGAGGAGAAAAAGAAGGATGTAGAGTATTAAGGAACCGATATTTTAACCGATAGTAACTAAAAAATATCAAATAAAGGAGTAAGAAATAAATACTAAACAAAAAATAAGTAAAGTTGCGTAAATTTTATTAAAACAACCTTTTAAAAGCCCATTTATTTATTTATTAAACTTTTAGTGTTTCTCCTCAGTAAGATACAGACAAAAACCTAGTTTGCAGTGGATACGACAAATTAAAGGTAACATATCCAAATACATAAAAAATTGTATGTTCACATTAAATTACACAAATTATGTGTTTATACAATTTCTTGTTATATATAAACAAAAAAATTGTGTGCACAACAGTCAAGCGAGTTTGTTCCAAGGTGGCAATATCTTCCAATCAACCAGTCAAAAGTATACGGTCGGAAAAATATTCATTGAATTTTTTATTTAATAGGCATTCCACCCACACTCAGATAAGTTGTGGCACCACATTAAATACAAAAATATTCATTAAATTGTTTATTTAATAGGCATTCCACTCACACTCAGATAAGTTGTGGCACCACATTAAATACAAAAATGTTCATTAAATTGTTTATTTAATAGACATTCCCCCCACACTCAGATAAGTTGTGGTACCACATTAAATACAAAAATAATCATTAAATTGTTTATTTAATAGGCATTCCACTCACACTCAGATAAGTTGTGGCACCACATTAAATACAAAAATGTTCATTAAATTGTTTATTTAATAGACATTCCCCCCACACTCAGATAAGTTGTGGCACCACATTAAATACAAAAATATTCATTAAATTGTTTATTTAATAGGCATTCCACTCACACTCAGATAAGTTGTGGCACCACATTAAATACAAAAATGTTCATTAAATTGTTTATTTAATAGACATTCCCCCCACACTCAGATAAGTTGTGGCACCACATTAAATACAAAAATATTCATTAAATTGTTTATTTAATAGGCATTCCACTCACACTCAGATAAGTTGTGGCACCACATTAAATACAAAAATGTTCATTAAATTGTTTATTTAATAGACATTCCCCCCACACTCAGATAAGTTGTGGCACCACATTAAATACAAAAATATTCATTAAATTGTTTATTTAATAGGCATTCCACTCACACTCAGATAAGTTGTGGCACCACATTAAGTACAAAAATGTTCATTAAATTGTTTATTTAATAGACATTCCCCCCACACTCAGATAAGTTGTGGCACCACATTAAATACAAAAATGTTCATTAAATTGTTTATTTAATAGACATTCCCCCCACACTCAGATAAGTTGTGGCACCACATTAAATACAAAAATATTCATTAAATTGTTTATTTAATAGGCATTCCACTCACACTCAGATAAGTTGTGGCACCACATTAAATACAAAAATGTTCATTAAATTGTTTATTTAATAGACATTCCCCCCACACTCAGATAAGTTGTGGCACCACATTAAATACAAAAATATTCATTAAATTGTTTATTTAATAGGCATTCCACCCACACTCAGATAAGTTGTGGCACCACATTAAATACAAAAATGCTATTATAAAAATTTTATTATAATAAATAAAATGACAAAAAACAAACATTTTTAGACAGCGCAAAGCTTAAAAAACAAATATTTTTTAGACAACATAAAGCTTCAAAAATTAACAATCATTATGTAAGTGAAAAAGTTCTGCGAAGAATGAGGATTCATTGGACGCGGCAAAGATATGGCATTTAGTAAATCAAATCTGTCACGTCAAGGAGAACTGAAAATACATGATCTATAGTCTCATCATCTACACCACACTCGTAGTCGCAATTTTTCACAATACCCATTCTGCGAAGGTGACTAGCTACCGCGCAGTGGCCTATCCGGAAGTGACACATGATTGACAATTCCATCTTGTTCATTCTCGTTATATCAAACGACGGTTTCAAAAGGATAGATTGCAGGATGGATTAATATCTAGAAATTTTATTTAAACCAGTTTTATCCCAATCCAACGCCCATCGGTGCCAAATATCGTGTTTATTTTATTTAAAACATCATTTACTGGTTATATGTATATAAAACATCATTTACTGGTTATATGTATATAAAACATCATTTACTGGTTATATGTATATAAAACATCATTTACTGGTTATATGTATATAAAACAAATATTAACATCAAAATGTTAAAATTAAATTTTTAATCATGTTAATTGATAATTGGATACCAAATTAGGGAAAAATATAAATGACACTACAAGAGAGATATCAATCGATGTAAGGGATGGTGGAGAGTTAAGGCAAATTGAAAATAAAACACGTAACATTACTGACATCTGTCGATAACTGATTCCAGTTTCCCTGCATGGACAATCAAAAGTACTATAACAATCTCTGATTCAGCGTAATGCAAAAATAAGCTTTTTTTTTCGGCGAGATAAAAGGGGACTTTTGGACAGTTAAGGATATTATACAACAGTAACTATATGGGAATTTTTCATCTATTTCTCACACTCAAATCAATTCAATTATTTCTGATATAAAGTGATATAATCGTTTTTTCTCATATTCAAGATATAACTCATTGTTTCTCAATTTATTTCAATAGATTTGTTTTTTTGCTAACATAAATTCGATGCCGACTTCAAAAATATATACAATCCACCTATTACCATCACATATCGAAAATCTACAAAGATTTCTTTGCAGTTCGTCTTTCCTTGGTACCTAAGTTATCTTTCGGAAATACTTATTTGAAGTCTAAGAATAGTTTCATCAAGAGATCTCAAGAATTGACAATTCCTCCGGATAAAACACGTTCTCTGAGATGAAAAGAAAAACATTTGACGACTGGGTCGAGCTCTCAAAAAGTTGGCACCAGGAGACCAATTACCTTGGCCTACATGGATAGCCCTAAGTATACTAAGAGTCACTAGATGCAAGATGAACATGCAGATATGGGTTTTCTTGAAATAAAGTAGCATAGAATATGGAGCTATATAAGACTCACAACACATGTTAACTTGTCCTACGTGCTATGTAAAAAATCTGGGTCTACATGCTATGGGAAAACCTGATTGATAAAGTGATCTCAATTGTCTCCCACTGACAGACAACATTGACATACGAGTAATTTCGTCAGACACGAAAATTTGTGAATACTAGAGTGGAAAAAATCGTCTTCAAAACTATTTTATACGTTACGTGTTCAAGGAGAGTTTAACCCATTAACGCCCAAAAGAAAACTACATGTGAAAATTATTTTTTATTGTTATTTATTACAACATTGTGAACACTTAATACTATTAGAAAAGAAAAATTTAAATAAACACTTATATTTTAGAAAATAAAGGGCTGTACACGGCTGTGTACAGTGGGCGGTTTAAGAGTGAAATTGTCCAAAACACGGTCGCTCAACACACAACGTTTTCTTACAGAGTCCGCATCGCCAGCGACCTCGGTTGTGGCAAATAACACAACGCAATGGGTTTTCTATGCGTTCGGGGTTGTGACCATTATTTTTTTGCTCCAATCCAAGTATTTTTGACGATGTCGGATGACTTTTCGTTTTTATGTGTCGTATGTACCCTCGGGCAATCGTCCGTCTGAACAATAATTGGTCCATACATGTCACCTGTCCAGTCTTGCTGAGTAACACATGTAGTCGCCAAGCATTAGAAATAGCCATATCTAGTAAGTAGGTAAAGATTACCCACCACCATTTTTTTCCTCTTATGGACACTCGGTAAAGACTGATGGACTGATCCATTTGGTCGACGCCACCCATTCCTCTGTTGTAATTTATAAACAGTCTTGGGACATTGACTTCCACTTTTTGCTTTTGAACCTTGCACCATCTTCTCACTTTTCCCAGAGGCTCTATACTGTCAAAATTGGATCCCATTGTAACAACATTATTATCTTTCCAGCGTACAATTGTAATTTCATTTTTTGTGTCAAATCGATAGTCATACTCTGCTCTAGGTCGCTTTTTCATTACCTTCACAGTGGTAAGTGGACAATTCTTAGTTCTATTCTCTCGCATTGTGCCTGTGGCCCTGTAGCCTAAGAGTCGCAAATCATGCAACAACTGATAATTTGTAAAAAAGTTATCGAAGTACACAATATGTTCATTTGGTACAATTGGCATCTTTGCCAGCAGAGATTTTACGACTCTCGCGCCGAGAGGATCAGCAGAAACTTCTGTAGATGACTTGCCGCAATAAATGTCAAATGTGTAGCAGTAGCCATCAGAACTTGTTGCTGCCCAATTCCGATAGCCAAACCTCACAGGTTTTCCCATTATGAATTGTTTGGCTGAATGACGGCCAAAATATTTAATCATGGACTCATCTACAGACAAATTTTTATGAAAAACTCCCCACTGGCACGAGTTTCTCTGAATGAGATTACACAATGGTCTCACTTTGAACATTTTATCATTCGAATTTTCAACTAGAGAATTGTCTGCAAAGTGTAGGTTTCTTTTTATTTCCAAAAACCTATTACGTGACATGCAATTTGCAACCAATGGAATGCCAAGATCTTCATCCAAACTCCAATAAGCACGTTCGGTAGGTAATTCGTGATATCCAGTCAATATTAATATGCCCAAAAAAGATTTCAAGTCCTCACAATTAATTTCAAAATTATGTCGATTATTTTGACCAGCGTACAAAACACTATTTTGTGTTATCAAGTTCATAACCTCTTCATCAAAGAATTTTTCAAACAACATTGTAGGGTTGTGGTCTTTTATGGATTCTACAACAGTCTTTTGTCTGCTCTGAATGGCATCGGTAATGTTATGTGTTGTACTATATATAGGTGAAGTTTTTCTCCACTTAGGTGCGTCTTGACTTTTAACTCGTTTTGAAGATCTTATATAATTAGAAAGCGGCTCATCATCACTGTCCGAAATATCATGGCCAGGACGACGTGGAATTACTTGCACTGTACCTGGCACATCTTTTGGAAGATTAGAGGACGTCAAATCATCGTCATTCCCTTCTTCTTCGTCACTCAGGACATCAGGATTTGGTGGAATCAATACTATATCGTATTCGACTTCATCGTTTTCATCGGACATTATTGATTCAAGGGCTTCTTCGAGTCTTGTATAGGTATTATGGCTTGTGAAAACACGACGGGCCGCCATTTTAAAAATTTTAAGGATTTCAGGATTCGACAATTATAGTTATCGGGTTATCAAATATATGTGTTATCGAATTATGCCTTTAGCACACTGCAGGGTATGAACTGAGCAAGAAACAAAAGCGAACTGAATATGATCTGCTTCCACGAGTCATTAACATTTTTACAGTCAGATGCCCATTGTACATGCTTGTGTACAGGGCAATAAAATATAACCCAGCACACCATAAACAATTTTTTTCATTGCAGTAATAAAATCACGCGTTATAATAGAGTCTAACTATACCTAATAATAAAAAAACAAGAGAAAATATTTTATTATTTATAATAAAAACGTTAAAAACATCTTACGAAAAAAATCTTATTTCATATCCATATTGCGATGATAAACCAATGATATTTATTTACGCATTATTGCCAAATTTTATTTTTTTATAGTTAACTACTATTTTATAGTTTCGAAATAAGTAATTACTTCCATAATAATCATATAAAGAAAACACCAATTCGCGCTTTGAACAGGTGTACACAAGCGTGTACGGCGGGCGTTAATGGGTTAAATGGGTCTATAAATTGTCCATATGATTCACCATCCTATGCAGACTAACGATTGACAAATTTTAAGAAAAATTGGTTTCTTGATGTCTACAATAAGATAATTGATATTGTCGCGATAAAATTGAATTGTTGGACATGATTATGATGCTGTTGGAATTGTGTGTGATGGCTTAAGTTTCAAACATGTTAAAGGATATGAATTAAGATGGTAAATGTTCCTGCTGGGTTTTTTTAGTATTAATGATAAATATATGATTTTTTTATTAAGAAATGAGACCACTTCGTCACAGGTCTTGCCTATTGAAACAGTTTTCTATATCCACAAAATTGAGGTTTTTTAGCATTGTTATGTACGTGTACAGCTAAGACCTGCGCTAATTGACGTATCGGAGGCCTGAATGCTTACAAAGCGGAACGAAAGAGATCTCGATACCTTTGAGAGAAAGATTCTCCGAAGAATATATGGTCCAATTTATGATAAAAACGTGTGGAAACAAAGATATGACAAAGAACTCTACTTCCTGTATCGCTGTATATGTAAAACTAGCGTATCAAAAGCTATACAAATCGCTAGACTGCGCTGGTTGCGGTGCTTATACCGCATGCAGCACATTGAACCTGCAAGGAAGGCTTTGTTCAGCTATCCGATAAAACATAGGAGAGTATGTACTCGTATATCAGAGCTTAGATATATGGTATGATGGTGTGACAGAGAACTTTCACAGACCAATCGAAGAAGGAATGCTGTTGAAAGAGATAAGTGACAGAGAATTATGAAGGCAACCAAGACTTTTCCTGGGTTGTAGAACTGACGGTGAGTTGTGTTTATAGTATATTCTAAGATTCGCCTTTCTATTAAAAATATGTAAATTTTAAATGATGTATATTATTTATGCATTAACACTGTGGAGGTTTAAGACATTGTCATTTGTTTAGTCCAACACTGTTTATTCCACTTTGTATAACGATACAACCCTACCGGTTTCAAGGTGCACACCTCACCAAAACCGGTAGGGTTATACCGTTGTATAAAGTGGAATAAACAGTGTTGGACTTAAATATTATTATGTGTTGTTTGAATAGAAAAATGACATATAATAGTTTGTGGTTTGTGCAAAAATATGTAATACATAACTTTTTGTTTTCCATATGTTTTTTGTCATAAACACGACTGACTCAAGCCTTCCCTCACTCCTTTTGCACATTCAGTCTATCATTGTTATTCATACACAGTCGTATTAGTTACCAGCATAGTACCAGCCACAATGTATGTAAAAGATCGTGAACAATGGAGAATTCAGCAAGGGCAGGGGCGGCACAAGTTGGAGGGGGAGCGCTGCTCATTTCAATCTGGAAACATTTCCAGCTCTCGCTTGGTCGGGCTCCACACGCCGCGATGCCCGTGTGCTTGAGATGCCTGAATGTTTGAGATCATTATTAGAGGAGGGTTTTGAAAAGAATACTCTTTGTCCAGTGGGGGAACGTGTTATTTTAATTTATTTTTCCGGGAAAATATTTCAATATTTTTTTGCTATGCAAACAAATTTTAGCTTAAGTCATTGATATTGAACGTTTTACGATACATGAGGAAGAAAAATATTGTTGATTTAATGAAGAACGTTAATTTTCAAAAGTTAAAAAATTCGTATCACTGAAATACGATTGAAGTCATGTATCATTATACCTCAGAATACTAGACGGGGAAAATGTATGTCATTCGAAGAGGGTGTAAGCTGAAAAACATCTGATATTCTCGCTGCCGGGCTTGCCCTCTATCAATAGGGGTGTATCTCGACTGGCGAGATGTTATGAAATTAACCCAGTTATTTTGATGGCTTCTCTTTTAAATCTATTTTCTTCACCATTATCTTGAATTATATATGCAATTTCAGGATATATGTGTATAGTGCGTGTATATATATATACTCGTACATATTATGTTGCTATCAATAAACCTATATTTATTATTATTATTATTAAAACATTGTTCTCAGACAAATGTTTTAACCAGGCGAAACCCTTTATTATATTATTTTATGAAACTTAAATGTATATTATTGAATAATACCTGTTTTACTTCTGCATCTTGCCTTTGAAAGCTTCACATTTCCCTTAGTCTCCCGAAAACCCCAGGAAAAAGGTAAAAATACGTCGCTAAAATAAAAACAAATCTTTATTAAAAAAACATCTATTTCCATGAAAATTGTGAATTTTATGCCACTTAATGTTTACAAAATGTACTTATGTAGCGACGCCACTGTGCGCCCTCATTCCAATGACTGTCTCTTATAGGATTCGTCATTTTTTGCACTGAACGGGGTGAAAAATCCACTGCCAGGGCTGAAAAAAGATCATTAACATATTGAAATCCATTTATGGAATTTTTAAATAATTAATAAAAAGCCTTCGAACCAACCCTAGCGGAAATGTCATCTATCAAATATCCAAAAGCTCGTTTAGCAAAGATATCAATAAGAAATATAAAGTTATTTTACACTTTGAAAAACTGAATCACAACAGAAAAGGACAGTATATGTTACACTTGAACAACTTTTGTAATATACATTTTGTAACACAGTACCAGGAATACCCAAATAACCATAAATCGAACAAATTTTTTTTTTTTTTTTTATCAACGCACTTTACTAAATTATTTTTTTAAAAAAGTAGTTTGAGCCTCATGGGCAATATTTACAAAATATTCTTAAAATTGAAAAAAAGAGAGAAAAAACAATTTATAACAATTACACAAAATCAAATAAAAAAGACACATAGGCACAAAAAGCAATTGAAATAATACACACACACATATGTTAAGTAAGTACATGAGTCAAAATGATTTAAAAAATTTAACAATATATACAGTTGATCACACAACACTGGGCTATCCCCAGTCAGTTGCCCGCACCTCAGTGTATCAATTTGACATTTAGGAAAATCTTCATCTGCAATTAATGTACTTTTATAACTCGACAGACTATGCAAGTAAATCACAATTTTCTTTCAAAAACATATCCAAGAAACACGAAACTACTTTCCAGGTAACTTATTATTATAGATTCAAGTATGCACTGCAAGTTTGAAATGACGAGGAAAATGCAACCCTAACAGAGAAAAGCGCATGAAGAGGTGGTTTATAGCCGAGGAAAATGCGGCGCAATTAGCAAATGCACTCCGTTTCACTGAAGTGCATATTCATTTTCAAATGCTCCAACCTCCGCCCACCTGCCGGCAGCCTCCTGCCACCAGCCACTCCAGCAGACGTTTAGCCCCAAGTGTGCTGTCACGGGAGCCGGCAGTGCGCTAACACAGTACGGCTTAATAACGTAACTACTTCCAATAGCTGTCGTGCCCCATTCTATACTACTACGAATATATTTCATAGATCGCCAGATCCGACTTAAGATACGAATATGTGGACGTATAATACATATGCGACCCGCACCGTTGATAATTTATGCTCCGAGTATCGGTCCGATTTTTGTGTTAAGGACACGTTACTCTTTCATCGGATATTGTGAAACGGACTTGGGTTATTTGTTTGGATATTTGGATAGGGGTGAAAACAAGTGTATAAGAGAGGAAAGGATATAATTATGTACATATATTAATGCTATAAATACACATATGTATGTTACATATTGATATACTTATATTTTTATATGTCACACGTGTTTATATACGGGTGTATGTATACAGAGAGAAAGGATAGAGATATATACATACATGTAAACATTTTAAGTTATAATGTACTATGAAGACGGGGTAGGGGTAACGCTGTGACTTATAAGATAAGTTTTAAATAGATATGGGTGAATTAATTCATTAATATATCTTTGCTCTTGGCACAATTTGACGCCTACCTTTGCGGATATGGGTACGTGGAGTGGTACGATGCGAGAGTGTTGAGTGCCTTGCAAGCCGCTGTCATGGCCGCGTCGAGGTGTTTTATTACCATCGCTATGTATTCCTGCGATGGGTACTCTGATTGGTGGGTGGGTTGGGAGTGGGACATATGCGACAAGGATCCCAACTCACTATACTTTTTTTTTTTAATATTTAATAATATCACAGTAGGCGTTTGCTTACTGTGATTAATGGGAGGCCAAAAAATCTTCACAATAAACAAATTTCACGATCAGCGAACAATCATGACGTCCGTGGACTAGTTGGTAAGACACCTGTCTCTCAACCAGGAGTTTGCGGGTTCAAATCCCGCTGAAACCTAGATTTTTTTAAAAGGATTCCAGTCTGGTTTTCACTTAAGGCCTCTTTAATATTTTTCTGGTTAGTTGGAAGAGATTGCCACATGGTAAAAAACCCGCCAGGTTATACTGTATACAACAAAAGTACTATACAATACAATCATGGATATATTTTTTTATCTTCGTCATCGCGTGTTCAATGCTAAGCGTAGTGGTCCTCTGCTATGTATTATATCGTATTACACTTTCGCTGTATACATTACAACCTGGCTGGATTATTGCCATGTAGCAATCTCTTCCGAAAGATGTTAAAGAGGCATTAAGGGAAAACCAGACTGCAATCCTTTTAAAAAACTCTGGGTTCCGTTGATCTGTCCCTCTCATAGGAAACTTTCGTCTTAACATACTTGCTTGTCCTTAACTGTCCCCGTGTTCACCAGCTTCTTCAGACTTGCATCATTATTTCTAGCAACACGCTCAAAGTACGCTAGAATATTTTTTTCTGCATGTTGTCGAAAGTTTTTCGATAATCTTCAATTCTTGGGAGACGTTGGTGCGCCTTGCGGTCTATGAAGCATTCGCATTCAATAGCACACCACACCTGCATCTGTTTAATAGATATTTTTTTTTGTATATTCGTATATAACTACGAGTATAATATTTTATATAATGCATTGATTTATAATTAATAAGTAATAGAAACTTCAAATATGCAACAAAAATAATAAAACAAATATTTAATACTAATGAAAAGTACATAAAAAGTATAACTAAATATTGTTTTCTATGGCAAATACGTATGTAATATAAGTTATCAAAAATCGCTTTAAAAAGAGGGAATATAAAAGTGGACGGAGTACATTTTTCCGAAGTTAGTTGAAACTATTCTACTAAAAAATAATCAATCTCAATAATCACGGTTATGCGTACTTTATCGTGATTTTTATTTAATATGTTCTAAAAGGTAAATCACGGTAAGTAAGTTTACGGTAAGCGGACACCTACTGGAAATAACTTTTTTATTACGCTAATTTACATTAATCCCCGTTTTTAGCTCCTTCCGTTTCTGTCTTTGGGCGGAATGATCTTAATTTGATACGAGAGCAATGCGTAGGTCCAACTGGTGTCTTGTTTCATCAAAAGTTTGTGTAGTCAATTGACCTAAAAAAGTTTGTGTAGTCAATTGACCTAAAAAAATACTTGCATTGCTTGGTTGCTTATTACTATTTTCTTTTTACTTGACGTATCTCTAATGTCTTTAAATTGATTATTTTATATAATTGGTGAAACTTAGTGGTTCAACCTGGCGGGTGTATTGGCATGTGACAATCTCTTCCAACCAACCAGAAAGTTATTAGGGAAGCCTTAAAAGAAAACGAGACTGAAATCCTTTTTTTTAATCTGGGCTCCAGCGGGATTTGAACTTGCAACCTCCGAGCTGGGAGACAGACGTCTTACCAACTAAGCGACGGAGGTCGTCTGGTTATGACATTTACGCCACCTTATACATATTTGCGAGTATTTATCGACGCCGTGACTAAGTGCATTTGTCCACGCCGTGATTTTTGCAGGATTAACTTCATGTCTTTTTCATTTATTTATTTATTGATGTATACCCTTCAACTTATCCGAATACGGGGGTTTCATACGTATTGAAGAGCATGGCCGAGAGACAACATTGTTTTCATTATTACACCTGCTTAGGAAAGAATTTAATTTGCTTTAACTTTTTTCCTATTTATATTTATTTCCCCCTATTGCATCCTTGTATGTTACGCTTTAAAACGGTTTTCGCTTTAAAAATATCCCACATCTGTCTCATAAGTCCGATAAAGAAGGTGTCCCAAAGTCGGACCGATACTTTGAGCACAAACCATCAACTAGTGTGATCTACCTCTGCTCCTGTAATCATTTACATTTCCAATGTCCATGAGTCTATACATTACAATTATTCAACAACCATTATAATAGTCTGAATATTTTGATTCTTCAGATAGTGCAGGCTATGGAGATTTGGTGGCCATCCACAAAAGGCCAAGAATGTTTGATTCTAACTCACCTACCAACCAAATGAAGGGTATAGCAATGATGGCTTTATCATCACCTGTAAAGTCTCCTTTAAAAAATAGTATAGGTAAGTCAAGTATTTATTATAAGTACAAAAATAACTTAACGCCGTATCCTGTGAGTGATAAGCAGATAAGCAGATGCTCTTTTCCCTTTCCTTGTTGTATGGCGGAGATTGTCAATACAAAACAGCAGCTATTCCATAAACACCGCCTGTGAAACGACCATAAGTTTGGTACTTTATATCGCTCAATTTAGTTTCTGTATTATTCAATGGCTATGAATATTCTTATTTTTCCGATTTTAAATCGCTTATTTTTCTATGTGTATTAATGTGTGTTGAATACACAGCACCGGAACACGCGATTTTTTTAGCACAGGAAGGGAAAGGTTAATTAAGAAAATAAACAATAGTTTAGTGTTCTTTACATATCACAGTAATAATTATAAATTAAAATATAATGCATCAACATCTTGGAAAAAAATAACAATTCACAATACTTATAATAATACTAAAAGAGCAATTTTTATAGCGCATATTAGAGAACAGACTCTCCTCAAGGGATAACATTCCTCCTTCATCCTACTTTTTATATTTGGGTAGAAAACTTACCAAGGGAAGAAGAACTTCAAAGAAACCTTTGTAGATCTTCCAATATGTGATGTAAACCAAATTCGGCTTAAGGTGGAGTGTAGTAAGACTTCTGTTTTTTCATTCAGGGGCTGCGATTTTCTTCACCGTTGAAATATAGATTTTTTTAAAAGATGTTCTAGTCTCGTTTTCATTTAAGGCTTCCTTCTCACCTTTCTGATTGCTTGGAAATATTGTCACATGGCAATAAGCCTGCTGAATATATTCAACTGTAATAATTTACCAGAGGAAGCTAGTAAACTGCAATGCAAATGACAAATGACTGGGTGGAGTGGAGACGTGTCACAACCTTAGCATCAATATTCCATAGATCACGACCCTATTTAATGAAGAACGACAGGAATGATGACGAATGGAATTTTAACCAAAGACTCGTAATAAAAAATACCTCATATTGCATAAATAAGAACAAATTGGTTAATAAAATATGACTATTTAAAATGTAAATACACAAGAATTAAAGATATGTTTCGTAAACTAAATATTTGCGCCAAATAATTCATAATTTTTAATACATACATACATGCCATTTTCCTGTCGGGGTCATTTTCCAGACAGGACAGAACACCAAACTTTTCCATTTCGACACACATTTTAATTCTTCTACGTCCACTGATTTTTAATGTCTGTCTATATTTCTAAGTTACATAATAATTTATTCTCAAAATACAGTAATGTCCCATTATCCACAGTTTCACTTCCACAATCTCGACCAAGTCATCATCTTACAAAAAATTAGTGCCAGCCTTGATTTATGGAATCAGAACCTGGGCACTGAAAGAGAGTATTAATAGCAAAATAAGTGCGGTAAAAATGCGTACCTTGCGAAAAATATAGGTTCATGGTATTTAAAATGTTTGATTGAGGAGATGGTTTGGGCACGTGGAACGAACGAATGAAGAAAGACCAACGTAACAAATATACAGGTTCATTATCTATAGTGGGGTAGAGGAAGACCATGGAATGTGTGGTTGGATCAAACTCCATTTATTAATTTATTTTTCAGGTCCTTTGCACATTACACGTTTCCCAATATTTGGAAAGATTCAAACGTAAAAGTCAGAGAAATCGTAGGAGCTGTATGAGAAGGATGTAGAAGATGCGAGAGATGTGTATCGCGATATGAAAGTCGGGTGCCCACTCCTCTCTGCCTACTCCAACAGGGAGACGACGTGGTGATGTTTAAAGATCTTGCAAAAAATGTTTAAAATCTCACGCCAAATTAGTGCCAACAGTGATAAAGGCAGGCCTACCAAAAACCCAAAGATTATTCTCAAGTCACCCCAGTGATCTGTCACGCTTCTCGCTGTAACGGCATAATTTCCGGTATCTCAGTGTTTGTGTTTAAATAACCCTTACTTACTGTAATAATAATGTAGAATGTCGGAGAAACCGTAGATGTTGTATGAAAAGGTTTATGGATGTAGAAAAGGCGAAGGATGTGTGTTGAGACAGGAAGATTTGGCATTCTGTCCCCTCTGCCTACTCTGACAGGGAAATGGTGGGATGGTATGTATGTACAGTAATAATGCCTTCGAAACGCAAGACTAGTGATGCTGGTGACTCAGAGACTGCACATAAAGTGCTTGCAATAAGTGAAAAGCTAAAAATTCTTGACTCGGTACGAAAAGGAAAAAAAACTATCACTGCTGTTACTCAAGTACTCGTATATAGAAAAAATGTATTCTCTATTCGTGATTTTCTCAAAAAAGAGAAAGAAATTCATGATTGTTTTATAGTTTTGCTGTTACATGTCAAACTGCAAAAGTTACATAAATAGTACGTGTGGAAAAAACCTGGTAATTTAGAAGGGATTCACTATTATCTACAGGGGAACTTGGAATCTATCCCACCCATAGATCGGGGATTACCGCATACCCTAAATGGGATGTTATTAGATACACCTGCAAATCACACCTCATTTTAGTTCTCCAAAATATCGCATCACTTTTAAGTTCACCCATAACAACTCATTTTAGATCATTTGTGGGCCATTCGGCATATGCCAATTTTGAATATTGGTCACTTGTAGGTACTCTATCTAAAGATTAAGTAAGATAATCGGATTGCTGCCTATGATACTGCACATATAATTGCAAAATATAAAACCTTAAAAAAAATAAAAAAGCAAACCCACAAATACCACCTCAGATTAACTAAAATAAATAAATATAGATTCTTTGATATCAACATAGTGTGTACATGTATAAATATATTCTGAAATTACACATACATACGAGTATATCTCGAAATAAACTGCAGAAAATACATTTAAAAGAGAAGTTATTAAAAGGTCTGAGCTCATCCTACAACATCCCTCCGGCCGATATACACACTACCAATATAGGGCGAGCCCGGCCGCAAGGGCACCAGATGTTTTTCAGCCCACACCCTTGTATATTTGGACTAAGAAAAAAAAATTTAAATTAATATATAGCAGAAAAATATTAATAAAGTAAAGCCACAATTAACAATAATTGTTAGTACAATACATAATTGTAAAATTAAATATTTTGCTTGGTAGGTCTTACAAGAAACATGCAGTTTGACAAACTAAGTTAGTTCCAGACTATAGAATTATGAACCAACAATCTTATAATAATTATGGTATAGTTCAGAAAATGTAGGATGAGTCCTGTGACAGCTCACAAATTTGCCCCAATACAACCTTGTAACGATGTTCAGTAATTTTAATCATTTTATCAACTTTAATATAAGCCTCAATTCTAATAAATAGCAAGTTATTTAGGTAAATGCATTACATAAGGTTGTATTGGGGCAAATTTGTGAGCTGTCACAGGACTCATCCTAGAATTTCCGAACTATAGTGTATCCTTATACTTTTGAGTAATTATCAATTTTCGTTTTGATATCATTTTTAGGAGGAGATCAACTGTCAATTGAAAATAATCCAAATTCTTTAACCAGAGACAAAATACAAAAAATGTTTGAAGATATCCCAAAGTAAGTTTTATTTTGTATTTCTCATTATGGCCACATTATTCTTTCCCGTCATTATTTATATTGCAATTCACACCATTAACACATTGAATACTGAATAATTTGTTTTAGAATCACAATGGTGCTAAAAATTTGTTACTATGTGTCACAACTTATCAAGTTAATGAGAATTTTTCACAAAAGAGCTAAATAATCGACAATTGGTAAAAACAGATATTTTTTTCATGTTATGTTCCCAGTAAGATGTAGGCAAATGCCTTATTTATTGAGCTCACAATCAATGGTTTCATGTATTTTTATTTTATTTCATATTTACACACATAACACAAAAAAAACATAAGATTTTAACAACTATTGGTCTACCTCACTGAGGATATTTAGCATGAAAAAAATAAATCGATACTTCTTTCCGATTTTTTATTACACAGGAACAAACCCCCGTTGCACGCTCTCATCAACCTGACAGTGATACTCAACTACAACTGGAAACATCTTGCGAAATTCAACTCCTCACACATCATCGCTCCAGACAGACCAAAAATATTCATCCCACACTATACCACACACAATCACAAATCTCACATAAATCCCTTCCACTCGGCATTCATCCTGAAAGCCCAAGTACTCAAAATCCTGTCGCAATAACAACCACGCTCCGATCGACTGTCTAAATGGTTTTCCTACCTTTACCTTTATTGAAGTCGGCACGCCATTGTATGTAATGGGAGCCAAATAAGCATATTGCCTTTGGGCAAAAGAGGTTTTAACTCTAGGGATGGTGAACATTTCATTAGTTGCCATGCGTGTCATGTGTGTCTGCTGAGTCTGCATTGACTTCCAGCTATCCTTAAATCTTTTTAGGGGTCTTCCTGGGGAATGACTTCCAGCGGGATTTCACACATTGCCATGTAGGGCACTCCTGTTTTATCCATCCTTTTACATGGGTTCGCCTTTGTCTTCTATGGTGGCTATCCTATATCTAAGTGTTTCACCTGCATCATCTCTGATAGTGTTCATTTCATTAGTTCTTAGTAAACTTTTTGTTTTTGTTGTATCTAACTCTTAGCTCTTTTCTATATGTCATGATTGACCTCATACATGCTTTTCAAATCTTCAATCCAATATTTTAAATTTTCAGAGTTCCTCGAATATTGTTTGGAACAAGAACTCACAAACAACTGGAGCAAATAGTTAAAGAGCTTAAAAGGACAACGTATGCAAAGGGGCTGAAGATGTCTATACTGTCAAGCAGGGAACACACTTGCATAAAAAAATTGCCCAACAGTTTCAAGTCTAAAACAGAGTACTGCAAGAATCTTATGGACAAATCAAAGGTTATTTCTCTTCTTTTATAATACATACTCAACGTTGAACACAAATTTCTTACTAAAATATAGTGTTATATTTTAGTAAAACCCTGATTTTACATTTTCCTGCAATTTACGCCATTTTTTGTCAATCCCATTTCAATCTTACATATTCCTGGATACAATTTTCCCGCAATTCACTCTTCGATAACATCACATTTCAAAAGATTTTAGTTTCGTTGTAGTTGCCTGAGTAAGTATCTATCCTTCAACACTATAAAGAAGTATGGAGAATGTAGCGACAATGTTTTCAATCTTGACTTACGCATACACAATTTGTATATTTAAGTTGAGATTGAAAACGTTGTGGCAAATGAGATCCTGCATTGAAACAGGTTCATAGTATTACCTGTTCATCTTCACTCTACCTTTGATAATAAAAATAAATGACTCAATAATTTTTCAGTATAAAACATTGGATTCAGAATCTCCTACACAACATGGTTGCAGTTTCTACGACAACAAGCACTACCTTGTGGGACAGCGGGCTCCTCAAGATGTTTGGGATATTGAAGAGCTTGTGCATCTTGGGACCAAGAGAAAAGCCTGTCCGTACTTTGCTGCGAGAGATATGGCTGACTATGCCGACATTGTTTTCTGTCCATATAATTATGTGCTAGATCCATTAATTAGAAGCTCTGTAAGTTTGACATTTTATTTTGTAAGATTTATTTATTTTTGACAAAATAAATTACACTTAAATGTACTTTATATGTCACAGTTACAATTAAAAACAGAGGATAACGTATCAACATCTTTTAAAAATAAAAATTCAAGACTCATATATGATGCATATAAATGGTTAAGTGTTATCAACAACTGTGAATGGCCAATGTTTCATATCTGCTTGGACTGTTGTATCTTGGAAATCGCGGCTTATTAGTCGTTTATAGGACAACACGGAAAGTAAAAAAACAATCAAATACAATTCATTAAACTCAATCAATAATACAAGGCTTGAGTAGAAAAAAAATAAAGTATCGCATCGCTCAAGGAAAACAAGAATACGAAATTATACTGCGAATTATAAAAAAAATCTTTCTTGTCTAAACAAGAAATGCGGAGAAGGACCTTCCAGAACTCAACAGTTACATTAAAAATATCCACCCAACTAGAAATAAAGTTGCCTTATTATTGCATTTTTATGATTGATGAATTATTATACAATATGTAAACCAATATTAGCAAATTGCTATTGACACATTTGAATAGCAGAAGGTTGTAAATGTTTCTAGCAGGAGTGTAAAAATCAAATTGAATCAATATATTGGGGCTATTAACGACATTGTGAATAAATAACCTTATATAAAAACATCAAATCAAATATAATCGTTCTTTAGAGAGTTTAAGAGGTGGGTGTTGTTCAATAAGAGATCGTAAGCATGCATGTCAAGTGGGATGCTGAGACGAAAATTAATGTCTCAGAAATTTATTCTTGCCCCTTTCAATTATATTGAAGAAGACAAGATGGAAATTGTAGAACAATACTATAATATATTTTTTATGCGTTATTTGTAGAGCTTTTACAATAAAGATAGTTTCATGAAAACTTCATCAACTCTCAAGACTAATCCCAACATCTTATTTCCTCTATTCATTATGTTATTAGTACTATTTGAGAAATTCGGCCTGTGGTTAAATATGATGCCCAGATCTACGACCTCAGTTACCCTCTTCAACCTCACATTATCCAAAGAATAGGAGATAAGTGATTAGCTCTTTTATAGTGTGAAAAACTTTGAATATAACAAGAAAAATTTTTTTTTTACAGTTCACAACAACTTAGTTATGTTTTTCATTAAATATTTCAGATAAAACTAACACTACATGGAGATATTGTCTTAATTGACGAGGGTCACAACATTGAAGATGTTTGTAGGGAAACAGCTTCCTATACAATGGAATTATCTAATGTAGAAACATCAATTCAAGTAAGTTTTATTTTTTTTTTCTTATGTGAATCATTAAAAGTAAGTTTCACTCTTTTTCTGAAATAAAGCACTTAAATTAAATTCCACTCTGTTCCTTTTCTGGTATAAAGCATTCAAACTAAGTTTCACTGTGTTTTCTTGAATGAATTATTAAAACTAAGTTTCACTATCTTTCTACAATAAAGCACTGGAATTGAGTTTCACTCTGTTTTCTGAGAGAAAGCATTCAATCTAATTTTCACTCAGATTTCTCAAATAAATCTTGAAAAGTAAGTTTCACTATCTCCCTCGAATAAAGCACTCAAACTAAGTTTTACTTGTTTTCATTGAATGAATCATCAAAAGTAAGTTTCACTCTGTTTTATGGGATAAAGCACTCAAACTAAGTTTCACAATGTTTTCTTAAATGAATCATTAAAAGTAAGTTTCACTGTGTTTTCTTAAATGAATCATTAAAAGTAAGTTTTATGGGATAAAGCACTGAAACTAAGTTTCACTGCGTTTTCTCATATGAATCATTGAAATCTCATATGAATATTTTTTTAAAGATTTATATTCGCAATTACATTACAAAGGATTAACAAAATTGTAGCATCTAACACATCGATCAATAAGTCCCAGGACTAACCAATAGATGGCGCCTCTAATAACAAATCCATACCATTCTCAGTTAGTACCAACCTTTAGAAGTTACGTGTCAAACTTTCATGACATTCCGACATTGTGTTACAGTGGTTTTAGTGACGCTACTTTTGTTATTTTCAAAACAATGGAAAAAACCGAATTTTGTGTGTTGATAAAACATTGCTTTTTAATGGGAAAAAATACCGTTCAAACTCAGCGATGACTTGAAAAGTGTTATCCGGGCTCTGCTCCGCCGAAAACAACCATTTGTGTCGGTGGTATGCTGATTACAAACGCGGTCGTACAGACACAAATGATGCTGAACGCTCTGGTCGTCCAAATGAGTCTGTTACACCAGAAAACATAAAAAAATCCTCAAAACCGTGATGGAAAATCGCAAAGTTCAGTTGCGTGAGATATCTGACATCCTGAAGATATCATTCGGTAGTGTTTACACTATTTTGCATGAACATTTGGTCGTGAAAAAAGCATGAACATTTGGTCATGAACATTGCGTCGGTATGTGACAATGGATGAAACTTTGATCCACCACTATGTTATACTCCGGAATCAAATCGGCAGTCAGCTGAGTGGAGAGCAGCCGGTGAAAGTTGTCCAAAGCGACCAAAAACTCAATAGTCGGCCGGGAAGCTTATGGCCTCCGTATTTTGAGATGCGCATAGTATAATATTCATCGATCACCTTGAAAAGGGAAAAACCATCAAAAGTGAATATTACATAGCGTTATTGGAGCGTTTAAAGGCAGAGATTGCAAAAAAACGGCCCCATATGAAGAAGAAAATGTTCTCTTTCATTAGGACAATACACCGTGTCACAAGTCGATAGTAACGATGGCCAAATTGCATGAGTTGAACTTCAAATTGCTTCCGCACCCACCGTATTCTCCAGATTTGGCCCCCAGCGACTATTGGCTGTTCGCAGACCTCAAAAATATGCTCCAGGGAAAGAGATTTGGCTCCAATGAAGAATTGATTGCCGAAACTAACGCCTATTTTGAAACCAAAGATAAATCGTTCTACACGGCTGGCATAGAAAAGTTAGGAAAGCGTTGGAATGAATGTATCGCTCTTGAAGGAGACTATGTTGATGAATAAAGAAGAATTTTGGCAAACAAATGTTGTTTTAATAGTTAGTCCCGGGACTTATTGATCGATGTGTTAGTATTATCAATAAAATCAAACAGCAGTGATCAATAATGCATTACATCACTTTCATTACT
Organism: Odontocerum albicorne; assembly: GCA_949825065.1. Taxonomy (NCBI): domain Eukaryota; kingdom Metazoa; phylum Arthropoda; class Insecta; order Trichoptera; family Odontoceridae; genus Odontocerum; species Odontocerum albicorne. The sequence goes on from OX463858.1 coordinate 18,335,715, forward strand.
CCGAATTGATTCATCCCAGATACATCATCAATAATCTTCATCTACATCCATATTTCTATTTTAATGATTACTATACTTCCAAAATTTTAAATGTGCACTGAGAGCCTAAAACACAACTCTTTATCTTGTAAACAGAAACTGTAGAGTGACTGAGTATAAGATGACTTTTCTTTTAATTTGTTTTTTCTATTGTTTTAATCTGCTTTTTGAAAAAAAAATCACATAATCAACAAAAATATTATTACTATTTTACACGTACATACTTTCTAATTTTCATGTTCGGTTTTTAAAATAAAAACCACTTCTTATTGTCGGGCCAATACGGTAAGTATTATTCTATTGCATTGATTATTGTTAGGTGTCCACTAATTTATTTATTTATTTATTTTTTCAAAACAGGCTTAGCCCAATTACTTTGAAAATACAAAACATCAAAAGAGAAAAAAAATTACAAAGAGGAAAAAAAAAATAAGTTAAAAAATTATATAAAATAAAAAATAATGCATATGCATACAAACGAGTATATACACACAAACATATTACACACATATATTCACAGTCATTTAGCTATGTTGATGAGTGCCTTTTAACGCGCTCAATCTAAGAAGAAAATTTACTTTTGCTTTTGGTAATGTGATATGAAATATGTCAATATCCGAAGCAGTCCCGTTCAGAAGAGTTAAGGCCCTTCCAACAGGCATAGCGGCTGGAAGACCCGTTCTTGCGTATGTTATTGAGAACAGTTCTTGCCGGCGCAGTCTAGTGTAATTGTTAGGAACATTTAACGCTAATCTTTGTAGTAATGCTGGACAGCTCACAACTCCTCGAACGAGTTTGACAACGTATACCAGGAGACGCACATCTCTTCTTACGCTCAAGGAGTTATACCTGAGCATGCCCAGCAGGAACTGAGTAGAATAAAGCCATGGATAGACATCGAACTCTCTTATATAGAGATATCGTAGATATTTTTTTTTGTACTTTCTCCACCATGAGCGAGTTCTGCGCCCCCACTGGGCTCCAAATGCAAGCATTGCTTTCTAGTTTACTACGGATCAATGAATTAAACAACGTTTTGAGCACCAATTGGTTTTCAAACGACTTAGAGATTCTCATTACAAATCCTAGAGTTTTATAAGCTGAGTTGCACATAACTTCTATGTGAGGACCAAACGCGAGATTGCTGTGGAACAAGACACCCAGATCTTTAATACCTGAGAAGAGATGAAAGTTGCTTTTTTTACAGTGTAAAATGGCATTATAAGAATTTTGCTAAACGACCCTGGTCATCTATCTATGATACGCTGGAAAAGAATAAATTGAACCATACAAACTTCTGATGAAACATGCAATCAATTAGACCTTAGTATTGCACTTATAACAAATTGTTATAATTCTGCTGAAAAAGAACCTTGAGATAAGGAGAAAGAAACATGTGTTACAAGGACAAGGTCAACCTAGAAAATTGCGGAGCTGGGTGCAAAACTTGGGCATGGAGCCTTCTAATTTATTTATACCTACATTTATGTAAGGGAGAAAAACAGGCCAAGTATTGCCTAAATAATTTCACCCATGAAAGACCCATGTAAAAAGGAATTGTAAATAGTCACGACCTCCATTTTTTTTTATCTGTGCGGCTACACCTTTTGCACCTACCTCAGACTGAACTTATGGATTAAAAATATGTTTTATTTTTAAATATTCGGAAATAATATATTAAAATATTTTTTAGGAACTAGAACATCTTATAACTGCAAAACCAATGAGTGATAATGATACAAATGAAGTGTTTGTATATTTCAAGAAATATTTTCAAGACTGGAATGATTGGTAAGTTATAATTTCCTTAAAATTAAAAATATTTATATCTCCTATTGCTGCGGAAATCTCATGTGAACAGTGACCTACTGGCAATTAAAATAAGTCTGCGAAATCTGTCTAGATCAACCCCTTTTGGAAGTCAAATATTAGTATGTGCCCGCATTTTTTTTTACAATTATTTATTAATTTACTTTTAATTTTTTTATTTTTTAAAAGAATGGATTTGACTAAAGTCATAGTATCCTTATACCCCCGAATACTAGATGGAAAAAAATGTCTGTGGAATTTGAGGGAAGTAGCACAGCTCGGGGTTCGAACTGGCGACCTTCCGCACGGAAGTCCAGTACGTTACCACGCGACCATGCACCTCATAAATGTTAAAATGGTTATTTAATTCCCATTACTAATTTAACTCAAGATATCTTTTTCACAAGATATCATCATGAATTATTTGAAATGTGATTGAATTAAAGAATTTTTCAATTTATTAACTATATATGGAAAAAGTCTCTCCCAGGATACCTTTGTAAAAGAGTTTGCAAATATTTATAAGCTATAAAAGATAGGCAATCCCTCATGATCAAGTAGGATTTTCAGCCATCTTATGTATGAAAAACGCCTGTGTGTGTACTGATTTATAGTATACAAGGTGTTGCACTTCAGCAAGCATAATCTTGGCAGATTAGATGTGTCTCTAAAAATATAAAAAAATGTGAAAAATATAATTTTTTGTTCCTCAAAGTACAAAATTATAAAAAATGTGACTTCTTGACCCTCAAAGTGTGAAAATGTCATTTCTCAGTCCTCAAGCGTATAAACAGTCACTCTTGGCCTTTACTACGCAAAATTGTCAAAAATGTGACTTCTTGACCCTCAAATTACAAAAATGTGACTTCTTGGCCTTTAAAATGAAAAATTGACAAAAATGTAACTTCTTAACCCTCAAAGCGTCTAAACTGTCACTTCTTGGCCTTTAAAATGCAAAAATGTCACGTAGTGGCTCTCAAAGTATCTAAACTTGGACCTGGAAATGTAAAATTGTCAAAAATGTGACTTATTTACCCTCAAAATCACTTCTTGACAGAAATACTAACTTTTATCTGTTGTTAGTTTGACGACTTCTCAATTTTGTCACGTCTCCATGGCAATTTTTTTCAACCAAGACAGTTTTTTTTTTGCTAGATCTCTTTATCTGGAATTTTTCGTTGAATGATAAGGAATAGGGAATTAAATTTTGTGTTTGCTTATTTTTATTTTATCAAACATTTCAATTTCTTCTATTTTAAATTCACTTGTATTTTAATTTCTTGCTTATTCTGCCAGTTAACATTTAGTGTACATCCAAAGTATATATAACAAAGAAAAATATTCCCATCTGATTCTTTTAGGTTTGAGAACCACATTCCCCTGATGCAGAAGCAGTCCCAATCGGATTCAGTGTACCTGATGGATGGAATGGAGCTGGCTGACTCCTTGAACCGTCATGGAATTGGATTTCAACAATATGAAAGTAAAATATTTTGGAATATTTAACTCCATATTAGAATATTTAACAAAAAATCACTTAAATATTACACTAATTAATAAATCAAATTAATGTCTAAAACTTATGAGTATATATTTATTTTCAATCTGTTAATGATAGTATGTCGAATCCCGAATTAGAATGCCCTAGAAAGAAAGTCTACTCTCTAAACAGTGCTATATAAATTGTCGTTTTATAAATATTATCATTGTGCTAGAAAAGTGTGAAAGGAAAAGTAATTGCGATATATAGGGGAGCAATGAAAGATTGAAGTAAGTTAAGGAATTGTAATATTTAGGTATTTTCTCAGATAGTGGAAGAGTTATAAGAGATGTGGAACGATGCATAGCAATAGGAAACTAAGCCAATGTGGCACTAATACATATTTACTCAACCCAGAATAGTCCTCAACAGTATTGTAATGCCAGCTTTGGTGAATGGTGTTAAGTTAATTTAATGCGGGACACAAGTGAGACATGGTTTGCTCTTTATATAGAGCAAGACAAACTTAGACACCACAAGATGTTGTGTGACACTACTGAACAAAAATATATTCAGAGCACTGTGACACAGAGTATTGTCAATATGGTGAATACAAAATGTACCCACATGTCAACAAATGGAAGTGAAACGGGGACATGGAAAAGTCTGAAGGAGCTGAATAAATACTGTAAAATGTATGTACAGAAAAAATTACATGTAGTCACAATGTGTAACATAATATGGAATGAAGTGATTAGGGTTAAGTATGAACTCATTAATTAAGATAAAGAAGAGCATTCTAAGATGGTTTAAACATGTAAAATGAATTAATGAAGAAACAAAAATACAGTGCAAATATGGTTGGATCAAGTGAATGATATTTTGAAAGAAAGAAATGTCAAAGTCAGTGAAATCGTATGAGTTGTGTGAGAAAATGTATGTAAAAGAAACGAAAGATGTATTTGGCAATAGGAAAGTCTGACACGATGTTCTCTGCTTACCCCAACAGGGAAATGGCGTGATGGTACCATTAGAGAAATGAAGAAGTAGCGTAGCATCTATTTTAATATGTTCTTATTTCATTTCAGAGTTTAAAATTATGGTGAATATAGCATTAACCGATTTGAGAGACACCAAAATTGAAGAAGAACTTAAGAGACTTATTCCTACTTCTACAGGGATCATACTGGAATCTTTGTGCATTGTTCTTGGTAAGATAACTATTTGGTGGTAAATATTACTTGATATAACATGGTGAAGGCTCTAAAACAAGGGTTCTTCTTAACCCTTTAAGTGCCGGAAGTTATTAGTATGGCCGGACCCAGCAGGCCGGGATTTTTTCAACAAAAATAAAACCTAAAAAAATTATATTTTTTGTATACAGATATAAAGGATATTATGAAAACTTACTAAATATATACACCGTGGGGTGTTTGAGCTGCCATTCACTCAGAAACACACAGTTTAAATATTCACAAAATGTCAGGGTTGTCACAACTTGACACAGAAAACACGTTTACTTATAAATATAGTGGAATATAATATACTTTGTAAACTAAAATCAACAAATTATCTGTATGATGTATAATAAAGCGCAAAAGGTAAATAAACTATAAAATAAAACCGTAAAAAGTCTATATAAACGTCGTATTATGCAGCAAAACTACCGCCAATAACCAAAGAATACATGAAAACACACTTTGTTAATAAATATTTTGAAAAATTAACAAAAATAATGCACAGAAGTTAAAAATCAACCACTGAACAAAACTAAAAACGAAGTCATTATAAATCATCGCAATTACGTCGCACAAAACTGTAGTCGGTAACCCTGTATCAGAGACACGTATTGACTGTCAGTGAAAGCTGTTAGAAAGATGACTGTAACTTTGATAATATCGGTAAATTGTAATATTTAAATATTTCTTGACCATCCCAATAGATGTCACTTTGTGCTATAATTTATAAATTATTACAATTGGATTTGATTATTGGCTTGCGACAAGCTCAAAGGAGAGCGCGTTTACGCGATGATTTTGTATGGCCGACCTGGCGAGCACTGAATCGGAGAGCGCGTCAACACGCTCGTGGCAGTGAACCGGTTAATGTAGATCTTAAATCTATTTTGTTGTGAAAATCATTCCTGGGAAGTATAGCACCAATTTTTTTTTCATCTTTTAAATAGTCTTTCTTGCATGCGATGTTCTGTGGAGTTCTTGTGTGCTACTGTTAATGGAATTCTATCACTGCCCATCATATCCACATGACCAAACCAGTACCTTCTCTTTCCATTCTATCTGACTATATCTGTGCTGCATGTTTAATCTTGAAATATTTTTCTCGCAATGGATCTTAATATTTCTCATCCTCAATTAACAAAATAGTCTCTTTTTTGGCATTGCGTTGATTCTGCTTTTCACACTATGTCATGATCAGCCTTGCACAAGTCATAAATTCGAACTTTATACAAGGGTTTAATTAAACAAAAAAGTTTACATTACCATTATAACAATTCTCAACCATTACAGAATAAGGATTCTTTGAAAAATAAATTGTAACTGAAATTATCACTTAATATGTAAAACTACAGGTCCCTGCCTCTTCAGCTTCTACATGAATTAGTATGTATAAAAGAATTAGAATGCAATGCTTTTTTGTACAATTAAATGTACTGACATTACCCACTGTTTTCATTTTATTACTTTATCATGACTTCAATGCTTAGGAACGTGAAACAAAATACACCACATCCAAATAAATTCACGTAACTGGTGACTAAATAAACTGAGATATTATTTTTTATAGTATTTTACGAAATTCAATGATTTTTAAGTAATTTTACGAATTAGCTCCTCAACATTTTTTTTTGTAGATTACCTTTTCCGCAACAAGTGTGGCAACCTTGATGATTACAAAGGAATATTAAATAAAAAGGCAGAATTTTCACTTGCCAATACTGGTTGGTTTAGAAAAGGCATGAAGAAAACGGTAAATATTTTTTTCTCTATTTATTTGTTATATATGGAGATCATACTTTATTATTCATTTATAATTCCTTTGTATTATTATTATTATTACATCTCACACATCTTCTTTTGCGGTTCACTCGGCTTGACTTTCAAACAATCCGTCTGGCTCGGTAGCATCTTAAACTATTATCTTAAACTATTTCCCTTGCTTAAGTCTCATCCTGATCTCTATTTTCCTTGAGATTTCTTTTATTTTAATTTATGTTGCTCTTTTTTAAATAACATTATTGTGATATGACACAATCATGAATAATGGAATTAATTATCAAACAAAAAATGGCTACACCCACATACATACCATCACGCCATCTTCCTGTTGGGGTAGACAGAGAGGACAGCATCATACTTTCTTGATTCTACACATCCTTAGCCTCTTCCACATCTATGCACCTTCTCATACAACTTGGACGATTTCTTTGACTTTCTACATTTCTTTCTTTCAGAATATCATTCATTTGATCTAACCATACTTTCTCTGGCCTTCTTCTCACACGCCTTCCATTCACATCTCTAATATTAAATTGCACCTTCGCATGTATTGGGAGTACAAATTAGTTCGGTCCGTTTCCAAAAGATGGCTCTGACTGTTATGAATGGTTCATAGTGACAGCCGATTTTGGCGGTTTCAGAGAGGCTAAACATCTGCCAATAATATTCAGTTTATATCGCTTTGAGTTTCATGCAAAAACCTTGTTTTGTACAGTGTTGAAAATGTCGAAATTTGTGTTAACCAAGCAGCATTTGCGGGAGGTTTTAATTTTCTGCTTTAATTGGAAGAAAAGTGCAGCTGAAGCCCATCGAATGCTTGTCGAAGTTTATGGTGACGCTGCTCCAACTGATAAATCATGTAGGGAATGGTTTCGACGTTTCAAGGATGGAGATTTCAGCGTCGATGACAAGCCTCGCTCTGGACAGCCAAAAGAATTAGAGGCATTACTCGAAGAAGATCAGAGTCAAACGCAAGAGAGCCTGCAGAATCATTGGGAGTGACTCAACAAGCCGTTTCCGTACGATTGAAAGCCATGGGAATGATTCAAAAACAAGGAAATTGGGTGCCTTATGAACTAAAACCGAGAGACGTTGAAAGGCATTTTTTCACTTGCGAGCAGCTGATTCAAAGGCAACAAATAAAAGGTTTTTGCATCGGATTGTAACTGGAGATGAGATGTGGATATTCTACGACAACCCCAATAAGAAAAAATACTACGCTAAGCCCGGTCAATCGTTGCCATCGACCTCAACATCAACACCAAAACCGAACATACATGGTTCGAAGATCATGCTCTGTATCTGGTGGGACCAAAGGGATGTTGTTTACTATGAGGTGCTGAAACCTGGCGATTCCATTACGGGCGATCGGTATCCGCTACAATTAATTCGTTTGAGCCGTGCATTGCGAGAAAAACGGCCGGAATACCAGCAAAGACATGATAAAGTTATTCTTCTTCATGACAACGCTCGGCCTCATGTCGCAAAAGTCGTAAAAAAATATTTGGAAACGCTCAACTGGGATGTTTTACCGCACCCGCCGTATTCCCCGGACATTGCTCCTTCTGATTACTGGTTGTTCCGAAGGATGCAGCATGATTTGGCAGGTCACCGGTTCACTTCTTTCGTAGAAACCGAAAATTGGCTCCAAACTTGGATCGCCTCAAAAGACGAGTCATTTTTTCGAGATGGGATTCGAAAATTGCCTGAGAGATGGGAAAAAGTAGTAGCCAGCGATGGACAATACTTTAATTGATCTGTTCATTCATTTTGTTTAGAAATAAATGCATTTTTGAACACAAAAAAACAGACCGAACTAATTTGTACACCCAATAATATTAAATGCATTTTAACCATACCTATACATTCAATATTAAATGCATTTTAGACATACCTACGCATTTAATATTTTATGTATTTAAGACATACCTTTGCATTTAATAATAATTGTATTTTAGATATACTTATACATTTAATATTCAATATATTTTTGACATATGCATTTAATATTAAATGCATTTTAGACATACCTTTACATTGAATATTAAATGTATTTTAGACATACCAACACATTTAATAATGAATGCATTTTAGAGATGCTTATGCATTTATTACTCAGTGTATTGAAGACACACCTATGCATTTAACATTCAATGTATTTTAGAGATACCTACTCAGGAAATTTGAGCTGCATGGTCATGTAGTAACGCACTGGACTTTCGTGCGGAAGGTCCCATGCTGTGCTACTCCCCTCGAATGACACAGGCATTTTTTTCATCTAGTATTCGGGGGTATAAAGATACCTATGACTTCGGTCATATCTATTATTTATAAAAAAAATATCATCATACATTTAGAGGTATTGATAAACAACAAACTCCTTATAATTCGAGAGAAGTTTTGGAAACGCTCACTTAAATATTTGCTAATTTATGAAAAAAAATTGAATTTTATTTAAATTATTGTCGTCTTTCTTTCCAGTTTGAAGAAAGCGGGATAAAAATGTCATTGAAAATCTGCTGCATGAACTCTGCACTGGTTTTTGACGGAATCAGTCAGAATGCCCGCTCTGTGATCTTGGCTTCCGGCACCCTGACTCCAACCCTCAGCTTCCCGGCTGAGCTCGGCACCACCTTCCCTCATACTCTGCAGGCTGGACATGTCATCTCTTCTAATCAGGTATTTGCTATCTCTACTTCTCATGTTCTAGCCATGTAAAACGAATGAATTTAGAAAGACTAATAAAATAATTATTAAAGTACAAATGTATGTGGAAGGCGTGGTAAAGGAAAACCAAAGAGAGTATGGTTGGATCAAGTGAATGATATTTTGAAAGAAGGAAACATGGAAAGTCAAGAAAAATCGTAGTTGTATGAGAAAGCGTAGAGATCTAGAAGAGGCAAAGGATATGTGTCGAGATAAGAATGTGTGGCGCTCTGTTCTATCTGCATACCCTGATAGGTAAAAAGTATATGTGTGTGTATATATGTATGTGATTGATTTATTTTGTGGGCATGAATAATTCCAAAGGAGTGAATTCATAAATATTATTACAACTTGTGTTTAGGTCTGGGTTGGAAGTCTGGACAGTGGACCAAATGGAGTCCCGTTGGAAGCCACCTTCAAGAATACATCCCGACCAGAGTGGCAGGATGCTCTCGGAGAAATATTACTCTGGGTGTGTGACCATGTTCCACATGGAGTTCTTTGCTTTGTGTCCTCATATCGACTCATGGAAATTCTTCAAGAAAGGTCAGTCCACATTATTCCAAAATTTTACTTGAAGATTTATAAAAAAGGTTGCAATGATGTAAATGTTAATACTTTAATTTAACAGTTCTGTATGTATCTTATTGTTGGAAGTCTAGAGGTGTCATATTTTTAATAGGGTTTAGATATAATAGATTTAAAATTTATTCATTCCTGTCCCTCAACATATCCGAACTGGTGATGCGAACATATTGAAAGCATATTAAAAATAAAACAATCAGATAACACATGAACCATATTTCAAGTTGTGCATTTCGCAATGCATAAATTCCTTTGTTTTCGTATGTACGAGGCGTATCCAGAAAATAAGTGTACTGAGGCTCTCACGACCGGATAGATTTTATTTTCGGCATGTTGGCTACACTTCCGTGTAGCTTGACCCTTCCCCTCCGCAACGAGACCGGTTCGAGGTCAGTACGTTAAGAAGTCTCGACGCGACAACACGTTTCGTGAAAAATGTCAATCCAATCTCCCGCCAAGTGCGAAATACGCGGCGTCATCCGTTATCTCGTTTGGAAGGGAAAACCTCCGGTTGAGATTTATAATGAGGGGAAAACTGCATATGGTGATAAAGCTATGAATCGAACGAGTGTGTACAAGTGGTGTCGCGAGCTTAAAAACGGTCATACGTCTGTGCATGATGATCAGAGGAGCGGAAGACCTTCAATTGTGACTGACGAAATTGTGGAAAAAATCGAAAATGCGCTCCGTGACGATCGCAGATTAACTGTGGATGAACTTTCTGTGATGTTTCCGCAAATCTCCAGATCTCTACTACACGAAACCATCACAGAAACCCTCGGATATCGGAAACTGTCCGCGAGGTGGGTCCCAAAACAGCTTACAGACCAACACAAGTTGAATCGAGTGGAGGCCGTGCAAGAGTTTTTGAGGCGCTGCAAACTCCATGGAGATGAATTTCTCCGCTCCATCGTTACTGGATGAATCTTGGGTTGCACACTACACGCCTGAAACCAAAAGGCAGTCTCAACAGTGGCGTCACACCTCTTCACCCTCCGCCAAAAAGTTCAAAACCACAATTTCAGCCAAGAAAATCATGACATCCGTGTTTTGGGACTGTCAAGGCATAATTTTAATTGAATATATGCCTCAAGGGGAGACCATCAACTCTGCAAGATACTGTGAGACCCTAAAAAAATTGCGGAGGGCGATTCAGAACAAGAGGAGAGGCATGCTGACAAAGGGAGTCTGCCTGCTGCACGACAATGCCAGACCACACACGGCCAACGCCACGAAGGAACTGCTCGCTTTGTTTAAATGGGATGTCCTGAACCATCCCGCGCATTCCCCTGACCTAGCACCTTCAGATTACTATTTCTTTACCTCCCTGAAGCTGCACATGGGTGGAAAAAGGTTTTCAACTGACGAGGAGGTAAATGAGGAGGTGGAGAAGTGGACGGAGGGGTTGGCGGGAAACTACTTCGAGGAAGGCATCAAAAAGTTGATACCCCGCTTCACCACCTGCATTGAGAGGAATGGCGACTATGTCAAAAAATAGCTTACATATGTACTACGGTAACCACGTAATTTTTTTGTTTAAATAAAAAAAATAGTAACCTACAAAAATTCAGTACACTTACTTTCTGGATATGCCTCGTAGTAAAAAAAAGTGTTTGTTTCAATATAATTTTTAGGCTTCACACTCAGTAAAAACAGTTTATTGATAGTTTTTACTGTGCAGATTTTATAGCCAATTGTAACACTTCATAGATTAACACTTCGACAGCACTGACATTTACGTGAATTTTGAACTGTATATTATTTAAATTTTATTGCAATGTATGGTTTTTTATCACTCAATAAAAAAAGTAACAATAGTTTTACTCAAATGAGAATTTTGAGTTCGCATGAATATAAAAACAACTTGTCACTAAAATTCTAAACATTTAAATGAATCATATACAAAAAAAATTCTCAAAAACAGTACACACATGCATACCACATGCATACATATGATAACATATATACAAACTTAAGACAGGCCAAGTTTGTATTATATGTTTGGTATCTCGACACACATCCTTTACCTCTTCTACATCCCTACACCTTTTATACAACTCCCATGATTTTTCTAACTTTTTACATTTTGTTCTTTCAAAATAATAATAATTTGATCCAATCATTTTGTTAGTCTTTCTTCATTCATTAGTTCTAGATGTCCAAACTACATCAGAGTGCTTCTCTTCACCTTACTCGAGATATTAGTCTTAAGGTCATATTCATTACTAATCACTTTATAGCGGATTGCTTATGTCTAACTGTTGTGATGATTTTGATTGATATTTGTTTATTTATAGACTCAGGAATGCGGATGGATAAAAACGAAAGTGACAACAAGCGATAAATAATAAGTCTTGACAGTTGAATGGACGACAATAAAAGTATGTTTATTTCGCAGAGTGCGGACAATTTATACCAGTGAATGAATACATGGGGTATATATATCTGCCTTGCTCTATCACATGAGCGGGCGGTAGGTTAATTATTTATATTTGGAGATGGCTAGCCAATTTGCGCGCTGTAAATAGTAAATATTGTCGTTGTTCGTAGTGTGTAACAATCATTGAATTCTTGATCGGTCAATGACCCTGTATGTTTATGATCAACAATAATTAATTTAATTTATTTGTGTTTTAACAATTCACTCGTTATTTTGACAATTCATTTAGGTAGGTATACAGGCAGGTACAACTTCATTCTGCATCCTGTCATACATTGTCACCCTAAGTATTTTTCTCAGTACAAGCATTTCAATGGCATAATTCAATATTGATTGTGCACAGTGAAGTGTTAGTGTTAACCTTGATGTATGGAAGCAGTGTGACTTAATGTATATATATAATATATATGTACGAATTGTTGTTTTTTTTTTTGTATGTACCTTGGATGAACTGATCCAAAAATATAATTTATCATTAATATTATTTGATTTAAATATGTGGATTTAGAGAATGGATGTCATGTCATACTGGTATTGAATACATTAAAAAGGGATGTGACAAATAATAGTGGCAAAGCCATCTACAACGGCATGTCACAATAATTTTATGGTGCATGTAGTAAAGTTGGTCAATAAAAACTAAAATATTTGTAGAACCTTCATTTTTTTTGGACTTTGGATGCAGTTATATGAAAAGTTTAGGAATCACTGTATTTTGGGCATCAATTATAATAGTAACAGTAGGTATATTAAAAGAATTCTTTATGTTACAGATGGCAAGCAACAGGTTTATGGAGTAGATTGGAGAGCACGAAAACAATTTTCTCAGAAAGTCGGCGGATGAATGAACATGATCAAATAATGACAGTAAGTTTTAAGTACTCACTTGAAATCTTTTTTTTTATACATTTAAAGGTACCGATTGATTTTATTTTGATAATTTTAAATAAAGTCATTCGACCGGGGACCGAACCCACTAGCCCATCTATTAGGTGTACCGGAAAAGAATGTCGTTTTTTTTGTTATCGTTTTTGAGTGGTCAGTTGTGCTTCGGCAGTCGAACTTTTACAACGTGTTCTGTGTTGTTTCTCTGACTACGTATACCTGGAGTGTATTAGGACTTTTAAACAAAAACATTTACAACCCTATATACAATGGTGAGCTTTGTACCGAATGAGGAATTTATTCGAAATATTATACTTTACCATTTCATGAAGAAAGAAAGTGCAACATGTGCTTTAAAAAATATTTGTGATTTACTGGGAGATATTTTGAATGTTCGTTAATGCCAGACGTAGTTTAAACAATTAAAATCCGGCAATTTTGATCTAAAAAATAACCCTGTAAGTGGTCGACCTGTTAAAGTGGATAGCAATGTTTAAACTGAGCTGATTCAGCAAAATCACACTTCAACGATTCAAGAACTCGCGGAGCAACTCGGATGTTCATGGTCAAGCGTGCAAGAGCATATAAAAAAATCGGCAAGACATGGAAACAAGGAAAATGGATTCGTCATGAATTAAGTGAAGAGAATCTCGGTGAGCGTATAAACGCGTGCACTGAGTATTCGGAATTAAATACCAAAACTCCATTTCTACAACATCTTGTTACTGGTGATGAAAAATGGGTGTTGTATTCAAACCAAAGACGCAAGAAACAATGGCATTCAAAGGGCCAGGTACCAAAACCCACCCACAAGCCAGGGCTCACTGCAAAAAAAGTTCTTTTGTCTGTTTGGTGGGACTGCAAGAGAATAATTTATTTCGAAACATTAAAACCCGGACAGACAATTAACGCCCAAGTGTATTGTGATCAACTACAGCATTTAGATGCAGAAATAATAAAAAAAAGACCTGCACTGGCTAATTGTGGACAAGTGTTTTTACAGCACGATAATGCACGACCGCATACCTCAGAAAATTACGAAAGAAAAAATTAAAGCCCTAGGTTGAACAACTGTACGTCACCCACCATATTCACCGGATCTTGCTCCATCAGATTACCATTTGTTCCGGTCAATGCAACACTTTTTAAACGGAAAAGAATACAAAAATTATAAGGATGTCAAAAAAGGCATATCTGAGTATTTTGCATTGAAACCATCTGAATTTTACGAACGCTGTATTAAAAAATTGACTGAGAGGTAGAAGGAGGTTATATCAAACGATAGCAATTATATTTTGAACTAAGTTTTAATAAATAAATACATTAAATGCACCAAATTGTTTCATTGAAAAAACGACATTCTTTTCCGGTACACCTAATATATGAAAAAATACAGAATTCATGGTCATGTTATCAATAAAAAAAACTAAGTTATTAAAAATTAATTTGTAATTGAATTGTAATGCAATAAGAAACATAATTTCTGGAATAAAATGTAATTTAAAAAAAAAACATTACAGAAACATGTGATTTGAGTTCATTTTGTGGTCATTATATTTTTCACCCAAGTCTGAATCAAAACTTTATTCTACACATAAATATCTAATATACTGTGTAAAATATAAAAATTGACAATTTATTGGAGAAAATAGGCCAAGGAGTCAGTTTGGAGAGATTTTTGGTTACTGATGGCTTAGAAGGACAGTTCACGAGAGGAAAAATCCCAATGCCTTGAACTGACCAAATGAGACACAACTGAACTACCCTCAAAAACTGCCGTTCGAGCCGCAGAGTGCAGGGATGGATGAAGATAAGTTGTCAGAGGCTATCATGGGAGTCATGATGCTCAGTCATGAGTCACACGACAGGACGGATGGATTAAATGAATATCTATGTTGATAGTATCAGTTTTGTACTGACATAGTTTGCCTTATGTACAATATTAACATTAACATATCAATCAACAATTCCCGGGACTACCCAACAGGTGGCGCCTCTAATAACTTTCATGACATTCCGTCATTGAGTTACAGTGGTTTTAGTGATGTTACTTTTGCTATTTTCAAAACAATGAAAAATAAACAAATTTCGTGTGTTGATAAAACATTGCTTTTTAATGGGAAAGCGATGGCTTGAAAACTGTTATCCGGACTCTGCTCCGTCGAAAACAACCATTTGTCGGTGGTATGCTGATTTCAAACGCGATCGTACAGACACAAATGATGCTGAACGCTCTGGTCGTACAAATGAGCCTGTTACACCAGAAAACATTAAAAAAAAACCTCAAAATCATGATGGAAAATCGCAAAGTAAAGTTTCGTGAAATAGCTGACATCCTGAAGATATCATTTGGTAGTGTTTACACTATTATGCATGAACATTTATTAACATGGTCATGAAAAAGCTTTTTTCGAAATGGGTGCCGCGTTTGTTCACAATGGAACAGAAACAACAACGCATCGATGATTCAGAGCGCTGTTTGGCGCTGTTTACGCGAAATAAACAGGAGTTTTTGCGTCGGTATGTGACAATGGATGAAACTTGGATCCACCACTATGTTATACTCCGGAATCAAATCGGCAGTCAGCTGAGTGGAGAGCAGCTGGTGAAAGTCGTCCGAAGCGACCAAAAACTCAAGTCGACCGGGAAGGTTATGGCCTCCGTATTTTGGAATGGGCATGGTATAATATTCATCGATCACCTTGAAAAGGGAAAAACCATCAATAGCCAATATTACATAGCGTTGTTGGAGCGTTTGAAGGCAGAAATTGCAAAAAATGTTCTCTTTCATCAGGACAATGCACCATGTCACAAGTCGATGATGGCCAAATTGCATGAGTTAAACTTCAAATTGCTTCCGCACCCACCATATTCTCCAGATTTGGCCCCCAGCGACTATTGGCTGTTCATAGACCTCAAAAAGATGCTCCAGGGAAAGAGATTTAGCTCCAATGAAGAAGGGATTGCCGAAAATGGCTTTATTGTTTTTCAAAATACTCTCCATGAAGATCAATACACTTTTGCATGCGTCTGAACCAATTTTCGACGCACTTTTTCCACTCCGAATGAGATAACTTCAAAACATGCGTTTTGGACGCGTCAACCGCTTCTTCAGGCGTCGTAAAACGTTGACCTCGCAATTTATTTTTAATGTTCGGGAATAAAAAGAAGTCATTGGGTGCCAAATCAGGACTGTACGCGTTGGAATGAATGTATTGCTCTTGAAGGAGACTATGTTGATAAATAAAGAAGAATTTTGACAAAAAAAATTTGTTTTAGTAGTTAGTCCCGGGACTTATTGATCGATGTGTTAACTTTATCGTGGTTTTTCAGGATTTCTACTCTTGTGTCGGAGAAACAGGTGCAATTCTTTTTGCAGTGTTTAGGGGCAAAGTTTCTGAAGGAATGGATTTCAGAGATCATCAAGCCAGGGCTGTGATTACCGTATGTTCAAATTTTATTTAAAATAATTCTTTAATATAATTCTGGTGTTTTATTTTTCATATTATAAATCTCTGTTTTTTTACTTTTACAATTAATTTTATGTTTAAATTTTAGGTTGGTATACCATACCCAAATGTGAAAGACATTATGATTGAAGGGAAAATGAAGTATAACGAGAGTCACAAGGCTGACCGGTCCCTTGTTTCTGGCAGAGATTGGCTGCAAATTCAAGCTTATAGGTAAAAACTATTGCTATAGAATAATACACAGTCGCAATAAGATAGTTTTAATTTATAGTATTTATGGTTGGATTATTAATAACAAACTGAATTCAATACAGCTTACAAAGAATATTAGAATTTACACAGTACATTATATTCCTATAGACCAAGGGGCGGCAAACTTTTTTGGCTGCGGGTCAAAATCAACCACAATGTGAATATTAAAGGGATGTTTGGGTCAGTGGTATTTTCATTTTAAAACAGTCTTTTAGTGAATAATAAGATACATTTTATTAAGAAAATAATTACAATACGCTTTTAAAGTTTAATTATTATTATAAAAACTAATAAAATTCTAATTATTATAAAAACAAACATAGTTGAATGAACTTTATTTATAAACGTTCTCTTCGATATTAATGGCTCCCCTGATGTTGAACTTATGACGTCAATTTAGTCAAGTCTGGTGTATAGTCAGTCGTTTTAAGACGAATACAAGCATCTGAATTTTCGGTAGTTAACCTGCTCCTGTTCTTGCTTAAAATAAATTTCATTTGTGAAAATATTTGCTCACATTTATAAGTTGAACCGAATGTGGACTTTTTTTCGGAACTAAAGTGGGTCACTTGAAATTAGTGAATGGGTCACTCGGTGACCCGCGGGTCATAGGTTGCTGACCCCTGCTATAGACGATGATGTTGACAAGTTACAAATGTTAATGTATTACTTTCATCAATTATAAAATTAAGGATTGTTTACAGTTCTTAATTGTCAGTCACAAAACAGTTTCAGAGATAATAGTCCCCATTATCTAGATTAATTATAAGGTAGCTTCCAACCCCCCCCCCCCCCCCTGCAGGTGGCGAAATCTATGGATAATAGTGAACCCCTTCAATTTCTTTTTTAAAAGTTTAGATTTTTTTTTCGCGAAATGTTAATTTAGGATACAAATCCCACAGATAATGGGGAACCACTGTATATTTAAATGTTTTAAAAATAATGAATCTTTGAAGTAAATAAAATGCTTCATTTTTGCAGTCATAATATTATGTATTACACGTTATTTGTACAACCTGAATTTTTTAAATCACATTTTACGCACACAATTCCTTACTGCATCTTTACCTTACACTGAATATGTGTATATATCTTTTTTTTGGTTTGTATTGCATTTTTTTCCTTTGCGTTAATAAAAAAGCATCTAGTACTGAAAAAAACAACTTATTTTATTCCATTTTAATGCCAAAAATCTCCGAAAAAATATACTAAACTATTAAATATAACAATATACATTTAACACTTACTTTACATTCTGATGAAAAATACTTTTACATTATTACAGGGCACTGAACCAAGCATTAGGAAGATGCATCAGACATAAAAATGATTGGGGTGCCGTAATAATGATCGACTCACGGTTTAAGCACCCCAGCTACACAATGCATATCTCAAAATGGGTCCGCAATTTTGTAAGTACTTAAACTAAGTTCGTTTAATTGTTTTCATTTTATGATGTACTCACAAAATATTGACACATACTACGGCACTAATATTGATATATTTTTACTTTTATTATATACAATTTAACCTTATCAATCCCTTCCAACCAACCAGAAAAAAAGTCAAGAGGGCTTAAAGGGAAAACCAGACTGAGATCCTTTTTAATAAAATTGGGCACCAACAGGAATTGAACCAATAACCCCCTAATTAGAGACAGGTGTCTTACCAAATAAGCCATGCAAGTCGTTGTTTAGTTTAAAAATTTAATTTTTAAACTAAAGAAATATCAGAAAAAGTACTTGAACACGTTCACTGCGTATAAAGAGATGCTGAAAATTCTCGAATTTTTGAAAACCCATAACTTTGTTAAAAATCAAATTCTACTTTCTATTGAAACATCATATACAAGTGTATTCCTTCGTGTCTTCAAAACACATGAAACCGGCGACGAATCCTTATCGGGAGACGTTTATGGGTGCACTAAACATTCAAGGCTATTTTGTATGGACACGGGAGCCGTGTTCGACGCAGTGAACGTGTTAACTGCTAACTTTAATGTGTGGAAGTGAAACATATATTTTAATACCAACTTTACAATGTATTAGTATTTTAATACCAAATTTAATGTATGAGAGTGAAACGTAGATGTGGAAAAAGACTGATAAGACCCAAATAAATACTGTAAAAATATGTACTCATAAAAGAACACATGGAGCGACAATGTATGACAGAATATGAAATGAAGCGATTAGGGATAATGTGAACTTCAGGCTGTTATGTTGAGTAAGATGAATAAAAACACTCTGAGATGGTTTGGGCATGTGGAACGAATAAATTAAGAAAGGCTAACAAATCAGATGTATAGTGCAAATGGGAGAGGAAGGTGTGTTAGAGTAAGACCAAGGAAAGTATGGTTGGATCAAGTGAATGATATTTTGAAAGAAGGAAACGTAAGAAGTGAAATTATAGGTGCTATATGAAAAGGTGTGATGTGGTAGAACCTAAATATGTGTGTTGTGAAAAATCTGGCACTCTGTCTTCTCTGGGGTAGGCAGGGAAATAGTGCGATGGTATATATGTAAGTGTATATTATGATGTATGCAGAAAAATTATATAATACACAGAAGTGCATGTACAAACTTTACCTTGGGCAGTTGGTCTTCCACCTAATTTCCATATGACATTTAGAACGCACTTTATGTAAGGGGGCACAGATTTTGTGTCTTTCCCTGACACAGAAGACCCTTGATATGTCACTGCAGTTTCAACTTTGTTTCATTATGGTAGCTTATTGAGCTGAGCTGTCATTGTATAAGATATAAAGTTATTTGACAACTATAATGAATAAATTATAAATGTGAAGATTATAATGAAAATACTTATCTTTCCAGCTGGCTGACAGGCATCATTCGTGGGAGAGTCTCACTGCAGGGCCGTGTAATCTAGTCAGGTTTATGGATGAAATGAAACTCTCACAACCGGATACAACGTAGAGATTATGATTAAGATAATAATAAGAGACATTCTGGTTGTGTCTTGTTCTTTTTGTGGAAATAATCAAGTCCACTGTTTTATTCAACAGACTATCCTTTTTTTCATATCTGATAGATTTTTAAGTAGTTATTAATTTTATAATTATATTATTATTCAGGAGATCCGAGATGAAAAATCCAACTAATGAAGCATAGACAAGAGAATAAGTAGATCTATCAGGTTACTCAGAAAACTCTGAATTGTAAATTTGGACATAAAAAATTTCACTCATTCACGATAGCTGAATTTTTACCAAAGGAAGAATTTATACGAAGTCGCATGTTATTTGAGTTTCTTAAAAAAAAATTGCAACTGTTGTAACAAAAATCATTTGTAATATATTGGGGGAAGATGTTTGTAAGTGCCAAAGTTGGTTTAAGAAATTTCGACATGCAAAATTGGCTGATGACATCTTGAATTCGGAAATTGAAGATAACCCGACCCAAAATATTCATCAGCTCGCAGAAAAGCCTACTCCAAATCTACAATACATCAACATATGGAAAAGAAAAAAAACTAAATCAATTACTTTTAGTTTTCATACACCGTAAAAATTATTTTATTTATTAAAATAAACATTTCAATACAATAAAGTCAACACAAATCAAGACTTCACAATATCACAAGTGTAAGGCACACACTAGGGGCCATCCATGCGAAGTAGCGTGACATGCTACAGTATAAGTTGTATGAGCCAGTATATTCCTAGACATATTCAAGTGTGACTAAAGCATAACAACTCCAACTGCCGATGAAATTTGACAACCGCATTTATTCATACAGCCTCATATAGTTTTGAACATACGAACTCGCTTTGTCTGTAATACTTTTTACATTTTTAATTTTTTTTTACTGAAAGGATAGAATCAATATGTCCAATATTTGATACAGGGTTTCTATTAAAAAAAATGCTTTTTTAAATATTTTTACTATAATTTGTTTAGTTATGTTAAATAATGTAGTGTTTTTTTAACCATTTGGATTGACAACCAATAAACTTATAGTTGTAATTGTATATTTAATAGTTTTGATTATTTAAAAATAAACATGTTTTTTTATCAGTATTCTTTTTACTTTCATCTCATTTTAACAACATGTTCGAGTGCACAGTTAAGATCGAAAGATGAGAATTGAGCATTCCTAAACTATGGAAATATGCACTTAGAATGAAATACAAACTGAACATCTCTGGATTGTTTTTTTTTATTTGATTACAATTTATGGCATTGAAATGTAATCCGTATTATTTTTTTATGCCATTATATACATCTCGACGGGAAAAACAAGTTCTCCCCGACAACTTCAAAAATCCTTGCTCATTTCACCAGATAACTTCTTGCTTTAACAATTATCCCATCCAGTGAGAAAACACAGACGATGCCTCTATAAAAATAAAATCAACCACCCCATACGATAAAAAATACTTTCAAAGCTCCAATGAAAATGTCATCCTATCCCATTAAGCACCCTGCCACTTAACACCCTTGAACTTCAATCAAGAAATTGCCAATTTGCAAAACTTCTAGCTTTCTGATAGGTAAGCATACCTGTATATCCATTTGTTGTATTTGTACATTACATAAAACTTTTACACATTCACTGGAATGTGATTTATTTTATTTGGAACTAGAGTGATGGAAAAGGATATACAAGCAGCAGACTCTCTATAGATTCTTTATGCCATCAACATCGACAATTGAAAGAGTCACAACTGCAAGAGCAACAATGGAAGATTCATCCAGCAAGAGTGCTTTTGAATGCATATTGAAAGTTCTATACTTTATATCAGTGCTCCGCAACCTTTTCTCACCTACGACACACCAAAATTCTTCCTAGAATTCCGCGGCACACCAAAAGCTAAAATATATAGGTATTAAATTGATACAAAAAATTTACAATAAATTTTAGTTTTTTATTTGAAAAATATACATACATAAAACTATAACATATTTATTTTTACGCAATCTTAATAATTATTATAAAATAATAATTAATTAATGTGATACCTGCGCTTGTTTCAATGAACACAAAAGTTTTATATTCGGCTCGATTTTCGACAGCGCAACCCGAAGTTCTCGGTCAAGACCTTTTAAGCATGACCGCTTATCATTTTTAATTAATACAAGAGTTGAAAAATTTTGCTCACACTTAGAAAAATAGACAATATTATGAAAAATAATTTGTCATTGTGTATTAAATACATAATGAAAAATTGTAAAATGTCAAATACATTGAATTTGACCGCGGCACACCTGTATCTGGCTCACGGCACACCAGTGTGCCACGGCACACCGGTTGCGGAGCACTGCTTTATATAAATAACTCATATAGCTCTTGTTGGAATGTGTTTTATTAGATATTACTTACATAGATAGACTTAAATAATTAAAACAGTTTTTTTAACTAAGTAAAAATAGATATCTGAAAATATGTAAAAGATCATGTATTGTACATAGCATTCAGTGACTCAATTTATGCGCTGTTTTCCTGGAACCAATTACACGCATTAATGGATAGATTATTATATTTATTCTAAAGAATTTTTATATACAATTTTTCCTTCAAGCCTTCATTCACAGTCCTTCATGTACTTAAACATGTTTATTGTTGCATTTATGGGGAGTTAGGACAAAGAGTTATTGGAGAGGAATATACTCAGTGTGACTAACTTGATGTGAGTCGAGCAGCCAAGAGGTTGGTTTGTATCAATTTTTCCCAGCTTTGCATCAAGTTCCTCTCAGTTTTGAGGTTTATGTGCTACCCATGTTTATATTTAAATTCTCAGTTGGTTAAGTTTTGTTAAATATTATCATCCATTCTATCAATTTTTTAAATCACGGAGTAAAAACTAACACCTTGAAAATTATGTAAATATTAGCACCTTAGACCACACAACAGTTTTGACATTTTGTGCCATAAGGATTAAAAAGTGAACGTCATGAAACATTTTGTGTAAAAGATCACTTTGTATCATTCTTGACATACAAAAATAGTGCATTTGTTCTCCGTAATAGTCAATTTTGGCTTACAATGACTTGAACCACGGTGGCATTTTTTTTAGCTTATCACAATAAATTATGAATGTGTCATTTTTGACACTTTTGTGCTTTACAATGTCTCATTAAGATCAAAAACTGGCATTTTGATATGCCTTTAAAACCATAGTGTAGTATTTTTACATTTTTGAGTTATTTATACTACATTTTTATTTATTTTTTATTTTACGTGACTATTAGACTATAATGTAAATTTTTGATATTATTGTGCTGCCTTTTATAGATTGTTGAGAATTTTCAATGAAAGCGCGTTAAAAATTCTATTGACTACTCTGCTTTGGAATTTTTAAGCCTCGGGTGATATTATTCAATACAATTAATCTTGAGTTATTTCCTTTGTTTGCACGTTCATTTTCTAGCCGACGATTCGTCTGTATGAAAATACTATCTATTTTGTAGCTGCCCTGTTAAGCCGCGAGTTACATTGATCATATAATATCTCGCAAAAAATACTCGTTTTTGCGTCATAAAGGAGCAATGTTACATTTTTTGCAGAACTACATAATTCATTACAAAGTACATGCCTTTAATAGAATAGCAAAAATATATTCATGATCAAATATAATAAATTTGATATTAGATCTAAAAGCAAAATTGTGATCATATATGTCCAACTTTACTCTTTTAAAAGTAAGCACCTGCACATCTATTGAAAACGCAATATAGTTTCATGTATGCATATTCAGAACTGAAGAACCAAAACAATGTGCGCAGAAACACTGCGCAACCAAATGACATAAAGCGGCCATGACAGTTGGAATGTTGTCAAGGTGTGATATGCGTGCTATTTGACAATGACTGAAACCTCTAATAATGGTAAATAATAACATTTTTAGTCTCCAAAATAAAGTGCGTGTTACATTTTTCCATTTTAAATTAAATTCTTTATAAATTCCGCTTATTTCGCCGTCAATACGAACAGAACATAAAAGTGTGTGGGCGAACTAGCATTAGTCAATCTAGTTCCTAAGTGTTCATAAATTTACACAATCATACATAATATTACGCCGTGTGCCTGGAGAGGTAGACAGAAAAGACGAAATTCCATACTTTCCAGCACAATTCCACTGTTTTGTAACAACATTCATCGCTACATCTGGTCACACGCCCTTCTATTTTCACTCTTATCTTGCTAATATTTATCTCGAGATTTATCCTGTGTAATTATTCCATTATGCTTAATTTCCCAAATGTCAATCGCAATTTTTCTAAGAAACATTCTTAATCAACTTTCCATCACTCATTCCTCCAACATTTTTAAACCATCTATGAATTACATCCCTTGAACATAGGAATATGTTTAATTCACTTTCATTCGATTTATTCGCCTTTAAATCTAATGTAAGAACAAACATTTCAAAGTTTATGTTCTAAGATCAAATGTATGTACATGCTTAACACTGCTAGAAATATCAATTGAAAATATTTTATAAAATATATAAATTACTTACAAATAATCATAAATTGAATGGCGTTTTGGTAAAGATGTATATCATATGTCATCAATCACTTATTTGTCAGGAGAACCGAATGAAGTTTTGCAACACTTGTATTCCCGAAATACAGACCTCAGGTAAATTTTAAAGGTAAACTTTGAATACATAAATAATTTATGTGTTCAAAG
Organism: Odontocerum albicorne; assembly: GCA_949825065.1. Classification (NCBI taxonomy): domain Eukaryota; kingdom Metazoa; phylum Arthropoda; class Insecta; order Trichoptera; family Odontoceridae; genus Odontocerum; species Odontocerum albicorne. The sequence goes on from OX463858.1 coordinate 18,360,054, forward strand.
CTCACCTTTAAAATTTACCTGAGGTCCGCACTTCAGGAATACAAGTGTTGCAAAACCTCATTTGGCTCTCCCGACAAACAAGCAATCGATGACATATACCTCTTTACCAAAACGCCATTCAATTGGTGAAAATAACTAACAAATCTGGACTTAATGATTAATTCGATTAATTTGAAAATTTAATGATTAATTCGATTAACGCACTAATGGTTAATATGCTACTGGTGTTATTTTGACAAGTGAAATGTATAACGCTAATTAAATTATTTACCGCCCCATTTACATTTATAAAATAAAACACTCAACCATAATTTTTCCAATTTTAAATTATAATTCATCGGTGAAAAAATTATTCACGCACTTGTCTAAAATCCTGGAATATTAATTAGGTTTTATTCCTAAAGAGAGTCTTTTGAAAAGCTTATCGACGAAGTTATTTATTTATTTATTTCATGTAACGTCAAACTTTAAGTTAATGATTGTAAACCCGAATGCTTGAATGATGGGATTCAAGAGCTGCGAGATATTATACATACATACCGTTGGGGCAGGCAAAGGAGACAGAATGCCAGTCTTTCCTATCTCGATAGACATATTTCGCCTCTTCCACATCCATACATCTCATTAAACTACTGCAATTTATCTTACATTTTTCTTCCAAAATACATTTCCACTGTACATTTGTTTTGTTAGTCTTTCTTCATTCATTAGTTCTCATGCCTTAGCCACATCAAGGTCTATTTTTCATGTTACTCAACACATCAGCCTTAAGTTCACATTCATTCATAATCACTTCATTTTGTATTCTTTCATACATTGTCACTCCATATATTTTCAGTGCACACATTTCTACAGCATTTATTTGGCTCTTTTCCATATTTCACTCCCATACATAAATTAAACTTGGTACTAAAATATTAATGTAAACTATTATCTTAGCAGATTTTGAAACTGTCGTGTTGAGTATATGTTTTAGTACCGCATTCATTTTATTTCCTATCGCTGTTAAATATCATCTAAGAAAATATTACTTATTTAGTTGAATTTCTTAACTAGCTCCAATCTTTCACTGCTCACCCAAATATTGCATTTAATTATCTTCTTACACTCTTCTATCACCGTGACTGAATTTGGCAACATTCATTCTCAGATCTTTCTTACAATTTTCTTATCAGTCTATAATTCATCCTCATTATCCGCTAACACTATCACATCATCAGCATTAAGGTACATGGCTGTATGGTAATGCACTGTGTTTCTGTGCGGAAGGTCGCCAGTTCAAACGCCGCGCTTTGCTACTCCCCTCAAAAGATGCAGCATTTTTTATGCCTAGTATTCTGGGTTACAAGGATACCTATGACTTCGGTCATATCTATTCTTTAAGAAAAAGAAAAAAAAACAGGCTGGTATGCTCTGATCATCTCGTTTTGGTGTGCGATCGAATTTAGTACAACGATGTGGCCAGTCAGTGGCTCAAACACTTAAAGAAGAGAAAAAAAAATAAAGAAATAAATCTCCACAATACAGTTTTGCTGTCCAACTGAATTGACGTCGGAAAGGCGAAGGGATCTTCGACTACGAGGCCCAACAACAATGACGATGATTAGCATACAGCATTCCACAACATTCTCATTTTACATTTGTATGCCACCCTTTGACCTCTGTGTACTTCTTTCATACATGAATTTCATTATTAAATAATTGTCATTCAAGTTACGCTTAAGCATTTATCTCATAACAAACCAATATCAATCCGCTTGCAGAAAGCCTCGAGATATGGGGTAAATCGCTGTAATTCAATGCAAAATTTGTAGAGAAACAAATTGATATTTACTTTTTTTCTAATTGTGTTAATTATTTATTGTTTTTTTAGCATCAAACCCCGAGGAAGGTGGAGGGGTTTGTGCAGGATGTTTGAATCAACTATTGGATGATGATTATGTATCAGCGCTTGGACAAGAATGGCATATGGAGTGTTTCAGGTATTTATTTTGTGCAATACATGTTTCCAACTAAAATCAATATAATCCTGTCAATTTAACATTGTTTTATTTCTTACAAATAGTACACAATTATTGTAAAAATGTAGCTTTTATTTTAGATCTGTACAATTAGAAAGCTTACCTTTCTACTAGAAATATTTTTTCAAGGATATCTTTTCATAACTTGGAGCAATTGAAAGTGAAAAATGTATTTTTAAGGAAAATTTGTAAATAAGAATGAAAATAATTATTGCTTTTTTTACACTCAAAACAAAATATGTAAATATAAAAATAATTAATCTTGATAACAACACACTTTCAATTTACTGGAATCAGATTTACTGGGACAAAAATTCAAGTCTTTTAAAAAATTCAAAACTTAAATAAAGCTGGTCTCTAGTAATTAACAAGATCAGAATACTCTCAAATCGAAGACACTCAGACTATGAAGTGTGGTTCACATTTCTCAGTATTGAAGTCATGACGAAGAATAAGTGTTGTAGTTAATATTTTATATACAAGCACCGTATTATAACAGTTCAAAAACTTTGAAACTGTGCAAGCCACGGGTTAATCATCTTGTTAAAGAAGATTGATAATAGAGCTATTCCACCTGAAATTATCACAGTTGAAATCAAAATTTTACTTGAGTCGATATTTTTCAGTTTTTTGGTAAGCAGTTATTATAACACATCGATCAATAAGCCCTGGGACTAACTACTAAAACAACATTTGTTTCCCAAAATTCTTCTTTATTCATTAACATAGTCTCCTTCAAGAGTGATACATTCATTCCAACACTTTCCTAACTTTTCTATGCCAGCCGTGTAGAACGATTTATCTTTGTGTTCAAAATAGGCATTAGTTTCGGCAATCACTTCTTCATTGGAGCCAAATCTCTTTCCCTGGAGCATCTTTTTGAGGTCTGCGAACAGCCAATAGTCGTTGGGGGCCAAATCTGGAGAATACGCTGGGTGCGGAAGCAATTCGAAGTTCAACTCATTCACTTTGGCCATCGTTACCATCGACTTGTGACACGGTGCATTGTCCTGATGAAAGAGAACTTTTTTCTTCTTCATATGGAGCCGTTTTTTTGCAATTTCTGCCTTCAAGCGCTCCAATAACGCTATGTAATATTCGCTATTGATGGTTTTCCCTTTTCAAGGTGATCGATGAATATTATACCATGCGCATCCCAAAATACGGATGCCATATCCTTCCCGGCCGACTATTGAGTTTTTAGTAACTTCGGACGACTTTCACCAGTTGCTCTCCATTCAGCTGACTGCCGATTTGATTCCAGAGTATAGTGGTGGATTCAAGTTTAATCCATTGTCACATACCGATGCAAAAACTCCTGTTTATTTCGCGTAAACAGCGCCAAACAGCGCTCTGAATCATCGATGCGTTGTTTCTGTTCCATTAGCAAATGCGGCACCCATTTCGAAAAAAGCTTTTTCATGACCAAATGTTCATGCATAATAGTGTAAACACTACCAAATAATATCTTCAGGATGTCAGCTATCCCACGCAGTTTTACTTTGCGATTTTTCATCACAATTTTGAGGTTTTTTTTTATGTTTTCTGGTGTAACAGGCTCATTTGTACGACCACAGCGTTCAGCATCATTTGTGTCTGTACGACTGCATTTGAAAGCAGCATACCACCGACAAATGGTTGTTTTCGATAGAGCAGAGCCCGGATAACACTTTTTAAGCCATTGCTGAGTTTGAATAGTATTTTTTCCCATTAAAAAGCAATGTTTTATCAACGCACGAAATTCGGTTTTTTCCATTGTTTTGAAAATAGCAAAAGTAGCGTCACTAAAACCACTGTAACTCAATGACACAATGTCGGAATGTCATGAAAGTTTGACACGGAACTTCTAAAGGTTTGTACTAACTGAGAATGGTATGGATTTGTTATTAGAGGCGCCATCTGTTGGTTAGTCCCGGGACTTATTGATCGGTGTGTTAATCTTTTTTAATTCACAAAAAATGTAAAAATCCATGTGTTTTTGTAACACATACTGGCTGATATTTTTTGAATGGTGTATGATAGAGAAACATACCATTAATGAGATATGATGGACAAATATACCATTCAGGAGATATCCAAAACACATACGTTTTTTTTCTTAGTGTATATAAAAAATAAACTACTTGTTAAATATATAAAAAATAAACTACTTGTTAAAAGTAAAGAAAATCTAAAGGAGTCAAGTGCAAAGTGTGTGTTGAAATATATTAAGAAGAGATGCATGCCTTGCTTTTTGGAATGTAAACAAATAGTAATTGGGTTATAAATATTGCAGATGCTCAGCGTGTGATGCAGCGCTGTCTTCTTGGTATTTTGAGAAAGATGGTTTACTGTTTTGCCAAGCAGACTACTGGTCGCGCTATGGAGAAGCTTGCCAACATTGCACAGAGGTATGTATTTATTTATTTCAAGTCTTTAAGTTGATTCAATGTTTTTATAAATACTGATTTGTGAGAAATGAAATAGCAAATCTCCGAAGATAATTTCAGTACATAATCAACCTCTATCGCATAATAAATATGAGTACTATTTTTCTTTTGTTATGATCTGCCAGAAATTTTAAGATGCTTGTCTTTCAACTTGGAGGTTGTAGATTCAATTCCCGTTGATACAATTTTTATTAAAAAAGGTCTTCAATTTAGGCCTTTATAACATCTTTATGGTTAATTCGAAGAGATTGCCATATGGCAATAAACCCTCCAGGTTGTACTATATACAACAAAAGTGTAATATAATACAATACTTAATTTTGGCATGATAATTGAAAAAAAATGGTTTTAATTTTTTGTAAAAAAATTTAACCTAATGTATATGTATAATGTAATTTAATTTATTTTTTTATTTATTTTACACATGACAAGAAATATACATCATTTGCGAAAAAACAACAGGTAATTTAATTTGGACACACAATTTTAATGTGTCTGGGTTTGTTGCCTTTCATTTGTCATGTCCCCAGTAAACTAGGTTTTTACCTGTATCTCACTGAGTAGATAATTGCATAATAGCCTAAAAGTTTATGGTAATGGAAATTTGTATATAATACGCACCCATAACTTTTCAAGATTTTATTTAAAATTGCATAAAACAAAATTTTGTGGCAATGTAAAATTCATGTAAATTTGTCAGTTTTTCTGTGGGAACTAGTCAAATGGACTTATCCCTTGTGTTTTTATGTAGATCTTGGATCTGTTTGTTGCAAAACTTATTCCTGAGAGGTAGAGCATCATCTGCCTCCATCTTTGAGGTGGCTTTCCTGGCATGCAATGTTGTGCGAGGATCTGATATGCGATGTTATCGCTGTTCATCAAAGACAAATCATTCTGAACGAAATCCAACTGCTGTCAGTATCACTCAAAGTGTATCACTCAAAGACAATAGTCGATCGTATTTCAGTTGATGAAATTCATCTCTTAACAACTTAATTCTATGATTTGAGTGATGTTGTTGTACTTCTATTGTCAATTCTAATTTCAAACTAAATATTATTTATATAACATAACTTTCATGCATCGGCAGATAATAACCGGTCCGGTGATGGCAGCAGGTGACCACCGCTTCCACCCAGAATGTTTCTGCTGTGAGCTGTGCAATGCTTTTATAGGTGATGGAGAAGCTTATGCCCTCATAGAGCGCTCTAAACTCTATTGGTAAGTCTTTTACTATGTAAAATATAATTTATTAGATAAAAAACCTATCTCTTTGTCCATAAATATTGATTTAATACAGTTTAACACGTTGAACGCCATTGTAAAAATGACAAAAACACATTTTTTTGTTTATGAAAAAGAATCCTTTAATGACATCAGTGAACATTAAAACATATTTCTTTTTTAATTTGGGATTGAAATTTTCCAGGAAAATAAAGAAAATTCACTCCGGTCACCAATGACCACCGTGGCGCTGTGGGACAAAAAACACATTTTTTATTTGCGCACGCCGCGAGGTCATGATACCGGTCACTCATCTCGACAGTGTACTTTTGTCATTGCGCGAGTAAGCAGTGTCGTTTGTTGCGCGCTGCGTTACCGGATTTTATTTTGCTTCTAATTTAATTTCAAGAATTATTTCTTTAAATTTTATGTTTTTTCTTACTAAATTATTTTTTATTGACCGTTTAATATGGAAACAAATAAAAATTTGAGTGGAGACAATGATTTTCAAGAAATACAAGTAATTATGGACGATTACATGTTTTCTCAAGAAGATCTAAATGCAATTGATAGTATCGAAAAAGAAATTATTGGCTCGGATGGTGAATGTGATGAGCAATTAAGGTTTGCAAGAAAACGAAGGCGCTTTACGATTAATTCTGATAGCGAAAGTGATGGAGAACAACACAATATATCAAATGTGACGAATGCGGGATCGCAATGGTTTGATCCAATGAATCGGCAAAAAAACATCATTCCGTTTACGGAAATATCGGGAGTAAAGTTTCCTTACAATCGATCGCTAGCCCAAAGTGAACCAAAAGACTTTTATGAATTATTGATTCCTGACGAATTGTTCGACAAAATTGTTGTAGAAACAAATTTATTTGCCGCACAATCGATTGCAAAAGGTAAGAAAAAGTGTTCACGGTCACATAAATGGAAACCAATCGACAGACAAGAAATGAAAAAATTTTTTGGGCTGGTTTTATATATGGGTCTAGTACGTCTACCAAAACTATATTATTATTGGAGTAAAGATAAAATAATGGGACAAAGTTTTCCTCCCACAGTGATGAGCAGAAACAGGTTTGAATTGATATTACAGTATCTGCATTTTTCTAATAATGAAAGCATAGACCCTTGTGATCGAATTGGCAAAATACGAGAATTGGTTAACGAGTTAAATGATAATTTTAAAAAATACTACACACCTAATGAGTATTTATGTGTAGATGAAAGTATGATACCTTTTAGAGGAAGATTAATAATTTTACAATTTAACAAACAAAAGAGACACAAATATGGAATTAAAGTATTTAAAGTCTGCACAATACCTGGATATACTTACAAGCTACAAATTTATTGTGGAAAAAATACAGAAACAACGAATAATTCACCTACACATATTGTTTTGTCTCTTTGTGAAGATTTATTGAACAAAGGTCACAGCATTGCAACGGATAACTGGTATACCAGTCTGCAACTAGCACACGAATTGCTAAAAAATGACACACATTTATTTGGTACAGTTCGAAAAAATAGAAGAGGCTTGCCAAAAGATGTTATAGACAAAAAGCTTCGACGTGGCGAATTTATTGCCCAGGAAAACGAAGATGGTGTACTGGTCTTAAAATGGAAAGACAAGAGAGATGTTTTAATGTTATCTACGAAGCATTCAGCAGATTTTGCTACTATCACTAAAAAAGGGAAATCTGTAACAAAGCCAAAGGTGGTTTTTGATTACAACAAAGCCAAAGCTGCTGTAGATATGAGCGATCAAATGACCTCCTATTCATCGCCACTTCGAAAGACTGTAAAGTGGTATCGAAAATTAGCCATGGAACTAATTTTGAATACAGCAGTGGTAAATGCATTTATAATGCATCGTGAAGTTACGAAAAAAAATATATCGATAGTAGAATTTAGAAAATTACTAGTTGAGCATCTCACTTCTTATGAAAGAAACGTAGTTGACAAAAGACCAAAAAGACTAAAACACTAATTAAAAATAAAAGAAGGAAAAGTGAGTTTAACAAGACGCTTTTGTGTCAGTTGTTATAAGGAAAGTGCAAAAAAATGGGGCAGTAAACTTGCAAAAAATAAATGTCTGAAAGTTAGCACCTATTGTAACCAATGTGTGAACAAACCACATTTCTGTTTGCGTTGCTTTAATAAGGAGCATAGATACATATAAACTACATAAAACTGGATATTACCTTACTTCATTAACATGACGTTTATTTCAAGGATGTTTTTTACAAATATGGTTTTTACAAGATTTGTTACATACATAATATTTTCATATTTACATTTTTTATGATTATTTTTCTTGTTTTTTAATATAAACAATACTATCACATTTTAGAGATAGTAAAAAGTATACATTTATAGTTAATTTTATAATTCATTTAAGTTGTAATAAAAGTTGACATTTAGAGATTTCACTGTTTTTATTTTTCCTCTCAAAAATTGAGAAAGCACTATAATATCCAAGTCCCGCGTGAGAGTATTGTTGTTGAGCGCCGCTCCGGTCATTCTAGTACTACAAATGTATGCGAAAATCACGCGCTGGCGCTCAAATGCTTTTTAAACACATCTCTAAGGTGAGGTCACGGGTGACCTACGCGGCGCAATGATCAGGACATTATGAGGTCATCGGTGACCTACACGGCGTTCAACGTGTTAAAAATAATGTAACCAGGTAGTTGGATCCAGATTAATCTTAATAGAAAATCACAACTTGAATTCAAATCAAAAAATTTGTGCAAAGAGAAAATGTGCACTCACATGTGATGTGCAAAATGTGCACTCACAGAGGTCTCCATATAGGCATGTGAGTGAATGACTAATGCAAATGTAGAGTGACTGATGTGATGAAGAGTTTTTGGGTATGACTTTGATGTGGTTGTTGAGGTTATGATGCGGTTGAAATTGTGTATGTGATAACATGGGATTTAAGTGTGTGTAAGGATGTTTCAGCTAGGTACATATTTAGGACAAATATATAAAAATTGTGATTACGGAATGAGATCATTTCATCACAGGCCTTGCCTAGTGAAATGGTTCTTTTTTAAAAAAAATGAAGGGTTTTTACATTGTTTTATTCTTATACTCTATTGTTCCACCTTTTCATTAAAATATATTCCTTTTAAATTATGTACTGTAGTTAGTAATTAAAAATACAAATGTAACAAGTTAATATAAATTTGACGTGAGTTATAGTCAAATTCTTCTGGTTAAATCGATTCTTTTATGTATATTTTTGGCATAGAATTTTGAGTGAATGGGCACTGAAGCTATGATTCAGATCTTTCATTCCCGTTTGTGTTATTCATATTAATGGAGTGAAATGTGTTATAAAAAAATGTTTAGTAAAAAATACTTGACTTAGGACATGCATTAGTCTAGTTAAGCAAGTGAGCATTACTTAAAACATTTTATATTTAAAAAAGTGATTAAACTAAAAAAAAGACAAATGAAAGAAGAATTGTATATATTTTTTTGTACTGCGAGGGTTCGAATTTTATACTGTCATCTGGTTTTTATCAATCTCTATTATTTGGTGCATGATATTATGATATTGTCTACATGATACTGTGGAATGGAACCATTGTATGAGGTTAAATATTAAAAGTGTTTTTATTTACTAAAATAAAGTTATGAAATTCGACAATTTTGTGGACAATGATACACTCTTTATTTTAGGTATATTGGAGTATGAAGTATATAGCATTAAGTGTGTCTTATTTGTGTCAAAAAATAATTTAAACAAAAAAATTCAAGTTTTTATTCGTTATAGTATAGATGTATGATATATTTTTATAAACTTGGACATATTTTTAAGATTTCAAAATTTTGGGATAATTGGTTAAATTTCTATAATTTATTTACAACTACACATGACCTTGATAAGCACGCTGCAATTGTAATCAGCGATTACTTTCAGCAGTGTTAACTTTTAGCTAAAACATAGATATTTTAAGTTAAATTAATATTGTAATTTATTTTTAACAAACACTGTTTATTCCACTTTTTTTTTTTTTTTTTTTTTTATGACGGTATAACCCTACCGGTTTCAAGGCTTTCACCTCATCTTCAGGGGAGCGCAAACAAGACTAAATGCTGTTCGGACTGGCACCGATATAGACACTTCAACGGTTGGAGGCGGGAGGGGTGAGAGGAAGGCTAGGTATAATTTCGGTCAAGAGCGGGGAGATTTTGGATAAAAAAAAAAAAAAAGTGGAATAAACAGTGTTTGTTAAAAATAAATTACAATGTCTTTAAACCTCCACAACGTTAATGCCTTAACTATAAACAACATATTAAATTAATATTTTTGATAATGCATGTTTCTTCCCTGTATTCTTCACATAGAGGTTAGAATCAATACTTCTAAGTAAATCTTAAATACAACAATGTAACCTTTTTCACCAGTGGCCCTTGTTACGAGAGGGTGATGCGCCCCCTCGGCCGGGGCTCTGGCAGGAGGCATGCAATCCAGCTTGTGGAACTTCCCCCACGGGCATCCCCAACTCGTACTCCCGCACCCCTGCCTCCACTGCTCAGGCTCGCGCCCGACCCCCACCGGGGACTCACCATCAAGCAGTAAGTGCACTCCAGTGTTGTCGTCACACCATATTTTAATAGGAAACAGGCAATGGAGTTCTAAACTGTACAATATCAAGATTCACCAAAATTATAGTTCACAACAGTAAATTTTGACTAACTTTGATGTGATATGATATGACCTACGTGTGAAGAAGGAATGAAAAGTGGCAAATAAATGCTGTGGAAATAAACCACTGATAAGAATATTTTATATTTGATGTTCTATTGAATATGATTTGGTGATTTATTAAGATGATTATGAACTAAACTGATGTGTTCGAGAATATTAAAAATATCATTAGAATGAATTTTTAGTATATTGAACAAGTGTATAAAGCAACTAGAATTTCAAATGTAATTTTGGTATATTGAACAAGTGTATAAAGCACCTAGAATCATTTTACAAGTGGTGCTGATGGTGCTATGTATGAAACTATCTAATGAGCCGTATGTACAACCAGTTAGTTGTGCATCATCGCACTGACGAGCAGTTTGGGAAACACTGCCCTACACTAATGATCAGTGTAGCTCTTAAACCAATCTTATATTGTTTTTGATGCAATTAATTAAAAATATTTTTGAATTAGAAATAATTCTGTCTTCTTTTTAGTTAGGCATTAGTTAGTGGAGCTTAACTAACCATTGATGATAATGATATCAGCATTTAATTCATCCATAACATCAATGCTAATAGAGGACATGGTTTATCATTAATTAGGTATCTAATGTAATCATTTCGCTTTCAACTGATTTCAAATTAACAATAATTAAGGTTTGTATTTCAATAATTAATTAAACAATTATTTTCATAACTAATAAAAGAGCTTTTTGACTATCATAAATTTTTAATACAATGTATATTTTCATACAACTCTCAGGAACTATTTTCTCCGTCCGAAAATTATGTCTGTGATGACCTCCGTGACCCAATTGATAAAATGTCTCTCTTCATACCTGAGGGTTTTGGATTAAATTCCTGTTAGTACCCAGATTTTTTAAAAAGGGTTCCAGGCTCATTTTCACTTACGTTTTGTTTAAATACTTTTCTGGTTGGTTGGAAAAAATTATCTCATGGCAATAAACCTGCTGGGTTGTACTGTAAACAACGAAAATTTAATACGATAAAATATGTTAAGTTACCAATTCTTGTAATTTTTACCATAAATTAATCTTTATTGAAGTACCTAAAGTGGACATTTATATATTTTGATTTATCTAAAGTGAACATTTATATATTTTAATTTATTTAAAGTGAACATTTATATATTTTAATTTATCTAAAGTGGACATTTATATATTTTGATTTATCGAAAGTGAACATTTATATATTTTCTGTGCTTATCTTTCTTATTATATACATCTTTATTTCCTTGAGTAAAATATTCTAAAAAATCATTTTTAAGTTTATAATTATATTTAAACTGGTTTTACTTCCAGCTTTACGTACTGTTATTGATTCAATATATTATACATGAATAAACCATTAAATGATAGCAAAAAAATTATTCTATTTATTTGAGATATCGTAAGAAGTGTTCGATAAACTGTATAAGAAGTCTAATAATGAAACCCGTTTAAGGGTACACTGAGGTACTTGATACGTGCGTTACGAATTTGTTAAGATTTTTTTGTTCACATTTACTTATTTATCAATTGTTAATTGGTTACTTACCATCCACAGATTGTTATATGCGATGCAGGGTAAACTAGCCGCCTTGGTGAGATCACTGCTAAGGGCTACAATCTCTCTATGCATCCAAATCACTAAATATAGGTACAACTCACATTGCCCACTGTTGCATTCCATTGCACGCATATTTCTACTACTTTTGTTTTTTTATAGATTGGGTTTGTATTGGAATTTGCGATAAACATTGGTTTTTAGCTAATTGTTTTCTAGTGATTTAGCGGGTTTTGTACAGTAAATATTTGGTAATTATGGATAAGTTTTTGTAGAGAATAAATGTGATTTAAAATATTGGTAAGTATTGTGAATTATCCTGGATGAAGTCATATGGGGATTGGTTTAATAGAATTTCAATATTTTTCATGGAATACAACCTGATCTATGTTTTGCTTCTTTTTATATGTGTTCTATCAATATAAGATTTTTTTATTCATTTCCATTATGATTTTTCTGCTAAAATGATAGTACAGAACAGGATATTAATCCAACATTGATGTATGGGAGGGAAATAAAAAATTAATGAAAGGAGTTGAGTAAATATGATTGAAAATTGTACACTGAGAAGAATGTGTGGAGTGTCTATGTATAACAGAATAAGAAATGTAATTAATAAGAATTAATGTGAGCTAAAAACGAATGTGTTAAGTAGGATGAAAATAGCACATTGAAGTGGTTTGGACATGCTGGACAGATAGGTGGCAAAAGACTGTCTAAACATATTTATAATGCAAGCATGAGTAGGATTTGTTGTAAAAGACAACCGAGAAAAGTATGCTTGGACCAAGTGAATGAAATTTTGAAAGGAAATAGAGACAATAGGAACTTGATGAGGAGATGTATAGATGTGAAGGAGGTGAAGGTAGTTTGTCATGATAGGATCGTTTGATACTCTATCCTCTCTGCTTATCACCATAGGGAAATGGTGTGATGGTTTGTGTGTGTGTGTGTGTGCGCGTATCGTCTTCTCCTTCCTGTTCGAATTTGCAGTCTCGTTTAAATCTTCACTTATCTCGATCTCTGGCTGATGTATCAGTTTCCACCCATTGCAGGCCCAGCCTCTCATACAACTGCTCCACTTGCTTGCTCGAACAATGTTTCTGCATACAAGTTTTACGTTTCATTTTCAATTCACGGTCACAGATTGTTTTGTTTAATTTAAATTGTGAACTAGCATCAATGATGGGGTTTATTCATTAAGGAATTATATTCAAATTGGATAGTTTTGCTTACCCTAATTTGCATGGTCAATTAAATCAGAACTTAAATAAGTTTTGACTTTAAAAAAATTGGGTTACTCCTTACATAATGCAATAACTTCACATGTACATGTATGTTTGTTTAATTTTCACTTTCATTCAATGGGCTTCAGCTGCATATTTCTTCCAATTAAAGCAGAAAATGCTGCTTGGTTAACACAAAATTCGACAGTTTCAACACTGTACAAAACAAGGTTTTTGCATGAAACTCAAAGCGATATAAACTGAATATTATTGGCAGATGTCGAACCTCTCTGAAACCGCCAAAATCGGCTGTCACTATGAACCATTCATAACAGCCAGAGCCATCTTTTGGAAACGGACCGAACTAATTTGCACTCCCAATAATATTTCATAAAAAATTTTTTTTTATTCAACATAAAAACTTGTACGAAAACTTTGAGGCCGATGATCGGACCCGTGGGATTTTTCGCATACACTAGCTGGGGCCGATAATCGGCCCCGTGGGATTACAAGGGTTAAGGTTTGTAAAACGCCGTTCATCTGAGAATAGCTGTAAAGTACTATTATTTTCTACAGTTGTTTGTCTGAGAATAGCTTGAAAGCACCAACTTTTTTCTTTTCTTGAGTAGCATGCTACTTAAGATTTAAAAAATACTTTTCCTTTGATAATAGCTGTCAAGTACTACTTTTTTGTTACAGTACTTGAGTAGCATGCGACTTAAGATTTTTTTAAAACACTGTTGGAGAGTAGCTATAAAGTATACTTTTCTCTTACAGTACTGCATGCTACTTGAGATATAAAGCAACTCTAGCAGTGCTATTTTTTCAACCTTACTAGTAACAACACTGGTTATTTGGTATAATTCCTGAATATATTTGTACTGTAGTTTTAAATCAATCTTATTCGCATTTGGGTGAGGTAATTTTTTTATTATTATAAATGTGGTGGAATAAAACCAATAACCTTTATATGCATGTTAATTAAATATTTTGCATGTTACTGCTTGCCTAATTTACAGCAAAATTATTAATCTTATAAATAATTATTGCTATATACCAAGTTTCTGAATACTGGTGATTCTGTTATTTCAAACATGTTTAGATGGTCGATATTTTTTTACAATATAATTTGGTTTTTAACAAACACTCCTCATAAAATTGGTATAAAGTGATGAATGGTTTATCAATGGAAAACATTTTTATTATTTCATTATTTTTTTCTTTCTCTATAACTAAGTCTGTAAATTAAGTTTTTGTCCATAAAATATTTTTAGTATAATATACTCGTATAAGCTTACTAAACAAAGTATTGAAAATGCTTTTTCATAAAGGGAAACTTGTACTTAGGCTATGTTCATAATTTAGAATTTTTTCACATTTTGATGAGAATCGTTTTTATCGAATTTAAAATTTAGTTTGTATAGTAATCTTTTCATTTTATTTTTTTATCCATAAATATTATACCTATCTTAATTAATTGTGTAAAAAATCTTTTTAGTCTAAAGGTATCAATCAGTTTTCCATTTATCGGCCTTGTTTTCTGTAATAATATTGCCCCCATCCGATTATAAATTTAAAAAAGTAGAATTAACTTACATTATTAGATATCTTATATTGGGTTGAGTCATAAATAATTTCCATTATTATGAACAAATTAATGATTCATTAGGGGGGATCCCAATGACGCATCATACTTGAGAAGTTTGGAGTAAGCAAGTCCTTCAGTCTTATCACAACAGTGATAGCTAACACGTCGTATTAAAATTATAAATTATCAGTCAGTGAAATGGAGGTATCGAAAGTGTATATTCGTCATGTAATGTTGTGGGAGTTTAAGCAGGGGAAAAATGCTACAGAAATATCTGAAAAAATATACAGTGTATATGGAGAAGCAACCATAACTGACCGGCAAGTGCAAAACTGGTTTACGAACTTTCATTCTGGAAATACGCCATTCAAGTATGAACCCAAACCGGGGAACCATTGAAAGATGAACATATCGGACTTTGATGATGCAGCATTAAAATCATTGGTGGAATGGAATGCACGCCAAAGTTTTAACAGACAAGTTAAACTGTCACAATCCACCATATGCCACTTAGAAAAGATGGGGGAAGTTACCAAGCTGAAAAAGCGTATATGAGCAAAAAAAAATTATTGTTTCTAATAATTTTTTAATAAATATTTTTAACATTTTTTTTATTTTTTTGTATTAATATGTAACGTTTCATGATTGTTTTAAGTAGTAAAATATATGTTTTTTTCTTCCTGCAAACCACTTAATTTATTAAATTTTTCCAAATTGTAATTGTCTTGCTATTGCAATTTTACAAAAAAATATCTTTGTTTTTGTATATCAAAATAGACTTATGGAAACTTTTACTTCATTTCACACATCTTATAAAACATGTTTAAATTGAAATATATACTGAAAAGTCCATCTAGTATTGAAATCTTGACAGTAATATAAATTTTATTTATTTTTTATTAATTAAATTATGTTGCTAATTTTTAGCTATTTTGGTAGATTTTTTATTGCTCTAAAACAAAAGTCCATAAACTATGATATGCATACCACTAGTGGTACGTGAGCCCCAGTCTAGTGGTACACGAGCAAGCAAGTGTCGAAATACTGAAATTTCAATAAACTTCAACATAATTTACAACATGCTAAAGTCGACTTGCACCAACAATATTTATCGATGTAACCTAGGGTTCCTCGGTTATAAGAATAAAATGCGTAGCATCACAAAAATCTCCTCCACGTACCTGAATTTACACTGATATATTTAACTTGCCAACTTTCTTTAGATTTTATCCTTAAATTATGCAAATAAGTATTTGTTAATTTTTGTTTTATACATAAACTTTCTAAATTCAAATTCTAAGGTATATTAATTACCCCGTGAATAAAGAGGGTACCTTTATTATGGTATAGGTACCTTTATTATGAAAATTTACTTATAAACGGAGACTGAGCAGAGAAGTGGGGTACTGGTGGTACTCCACTCTTTGTGACTTATATTAGGTGATACAATTCATAAAAAGTTTGCGAACCCCTGTTCTAAATACTGTGTCAACATTTTATAACATTGTTGTATTTTTTATTTAAGAATATTGATGTATAATTTTCAGTGTGGATGTCTCGTGTGGTTTGATGGCTCTGCACATAGGGGACAGGATCCTGGAGATTAATGGCACTCCTGTCAAAGATCAACCCATCTCACAGATTGAGCATCTCATTTGCTATTCAGACACTGTATTACAGGTATATAATAATAATTCCTGAGATATAAGGCATAAGTTTATTTTAATAAAAATTTACTTATTACATGCATCCATACCATCACACCATTTCCCTTTTGGGATAGACAAAGTGTCAGACTTTCCTATCTCGACACACATTCTTTGCCTCTTCTATATCCTCATACAACACCTCATACAACTTCTACAATTTCTCTTGACTTTCTATGTTTCCTTCTTTCAAAGTATCATTCACTTATTCCAACCACTATTCTCTTTGGTTTTCCTTTACCACGCTTTCCATATACATTTGCACTCTATATTTGTTTTGTTAGTCTTTCTTCATTCATTTGTTCTACATGCCTAGCTCAACAAATCAGCCTTAAGTTCACATTCATCTATAATCACTTCATTCTGTATTCTGTCAGACATTGTCACCCCATTTATTCTTCTCAGTGCATGCAATTTCTACAGGATTTATTAGACTCCTTTCAGTCTTTGTCTATGTCCACGTTTCATTTCTTTACATCAAAATTTATACCAAAATAGTTCAGTAGACTATCATCTTAGCAGGTGATACTATATGTTTTAGTGCCCCATTGACTTTTTTTCTATTACTACATATCTTTTGATTTTCATCGTAACTTTTCCATCATCTGAGAAAATACTATTCAAAAAACAGAATTCCTCAACTTACTGTAATCTTTCATTCACTTTTTGAGCCCATTTATTTTTATTAGTTGTACAATTTGTGTGCACTTATTTGAAAAAACGAATTAAAGAAAATAATGAAAAATGTATTTCAGTGTCAAAATATATCAAAAAAAAATTTTTTATTTTGCTCTCCTATAAAATTACCAAAATGAGCATGGTGTCCTATGCCTCTGGAGTCAAGATATGACTTTTGTATAACTAGAGTCAAGATATAACTGAAGTGACTGGTACTTGATGCTACATATATTTTACCCTACAATTTTTCTTGAGGCTATCTTCGCTATTATTTCCTAAGCACACACCCTAATTGTTCAATCTTTTTCTTTCGATCCGCATTCTTTACTTATGTTTGTTATTCCTTATTCTGCCATATTTATCATATAAAATAATTTTATGTTTTTTTATAAATATTCCAGTTAACAATTGAACACGACCCCGATAGTTTAAGTATAAAGCCTCCACAGAAATCCCTTCAAATGGCAGGAAAAATACAGAACGTGTCCGATGTTACAATGAATGTAGAATCATCAAATAAAGATGCCATTCAAGCCTCAAACCAAATGACGGCGCATTCTATCGAAGAGGCTATTGAGAATTCTCTGTTGGACTCCAAGATGGCAGAATCTCCCGGACACGATAAAATGATGAGTGACAAACCTGCAGATAAAGTAATGAATGATGATAGACCCGAATATCCACACCGTGACTCAATCAAAGATAATGGAATTATTGTTAAGAACGGAGCTTTGCCACAATTGCCTGGAGGTATGTTTTATTTTCAATAATTATTTGTATATTGTTATTTACTTGCTAATTGTCAGTAGCTTATTGTTGGAATTCAGGTTAAGCAAGCGGTAGCACAAGGTTCAATTCCTAGTGTATTTACTTTCATATTGGTTAAACTGTTCAACTGTTTTACATCTGAATTTATGTTTTTCTGTAATTTATATGCTGTTTATCATAAATTCTTGTACCGCTATTTAACAGTAAAAGTTTGTAACAGATTAAACCTGTAAATCATCTTAGAACTTTGGTCTCCTTGCCATCAAAACTAGTGTTTATATTTGTGAAGAATTTGTGCTTGCTAATGTGTAACAGCTTCACACTTTGAACCAATACACACACAGGTCTATTCCATTCACAGAATATCTAACAATCACACTCGATCACGAGATATAGCCTATTGTAGTTACTTCCCGATTCTGTAGTTTTTTTACATAATTTAAAAAAGTTTAATGGCCCCTGTCCTGTTATGACTCTTAATCGGTATTAGTGATAAGCACTTTTTAAAAAGTAGCATGTATTTAATTTTAAATCTGAACAGAAATGATGTGTGGTCTATTTTTTTATGACCTGTTTGTCCATGCCAGGTTGGGTTCTATGTTATAACCTCAATGTTAAGAAACATGACTCATACTGGAATTGCTGTATTTCATACATATTCTTCTTCAGTCCTAGCATTCCACTGTCTGCAGAGCTTGTGGCAAAGACAGGCCTGTAGCACCCTTCACCTGGTTGCCCCAGCGTAGGTGATCTCCTTCTGCAACCCTCCATATTACCAGTGACCATGACATTTATCTATGTCCTCTTTGCCCAAAATGTGACTGAAGAATTGAAGAACATGTTGATGGTCACTCTGAAATGATAAGCTCTAATACAGAGCCATTTTTTCATCATTCTGTCCATGAAACACCCACCAATCATCTCCAATACCACAGTTACTGTCTTTTCTGAAACACAGAAATATAAAAAAATCTGAGTTTTAATAAGACATATTTTGATTTCCTGAGAGATGTGTCTGTTTCTCCAGATCAGTCCTAGCCTCAATATAGTACTCTTCATCATACTTATTCTTATCTTTATTTCAGTTTCACATCCACCGTTATTTTCAATTGTAGATGCAAGATAACCATCTCCACATCTTGTATATACGTTAATGGCATTACATTGTTTTAATCACTAATCTAGATTTTCGTGTTAATGGATAATCTATTGAATTATGGAATCCATAAATGAAATTATAAAAACAATGATTTAACCAATCTTTAGACATTGACGAAAACACCTAGTTCTTTCGACATAAAATAAACAATTATGCACTGTATTTTTCCAGGGGGGCGGGAGAGAGTTTTCAAGCGGCGTGGAGAAGAAGGTGGGGGTGGGGCGAGAGCCAGACATAGGTGGCGCCGCGGAGTACCCGCCTCTCGCCACATCACCCCTCTCTCTGACAAGGAGAGGTCCTCCAGCATGTCACGATTGTTGGACGGGTGAGCATGGATCTTTTATTGTATATTATGGGAGGCATCCCCCTAGGGTAAAAATATGGATTTCCTTGCAAAAGATTATTACTTCAAAAATCACACTGAGCTCTTCTCGAATATGATTTTTTTTGCTATATATCGAATAAGTTTTTTTCTGATATATATCGAAAGGAAAAATGTTTTGTCTAATTATGTCATAGGTGTATATCAGAGGTTCTCAACCTAATTGTGGTCACGGGCGCATTCGAGGTGTAGGAAAATAGTGACGGGCGAAAGTCGGATTTGAAAAAAAAGGCATATGAGCAAACACATTTTTCCTTAGTTTGGATAAAACAGTAGTCTTCTTCCCAATCATTGTTGAATTGATTCATTGTTTTTACTTGGATTACTCATTTTAGGGTAAAATATTTATGAAAAAAACTCAAATGCGGTAACAACACGTGATGGGCGCAACACTACATTTAGACTGAACCGGTTACCAACAGATAAAATACATACCTAAACAAGTGCAGAAATTTGGCTCTGGTAACCCTTGAACTAACACAAATTGAAATTAAAACATTTTCATAAAATAACATGTTTATATATTTACGATTTCAATAAACAATATTATTAAAAAAATACTTTTTAGATTCAATTGTGTTTTTTCTTTATTAAATATAGGTATTCCCAAATTTTGTCATTTATTCCCATTATATTAAAAGTTATAATAAAAACAAATAGGATGATAACTTTTGGGCCACCCAGCGGGTGCATGCAAATAGCTCATGTGTGCCCGAGGGCACGGGGTTCAGAAACCCTGGTGTAGACCATCTTCAAAAGCAACAGAAATAGTGCTTCTTAAATACTAAAATATTCAGCTGAAACTTTCACATTCTGCTTTCATATACTTATCACATACACAATTTCAACGACATTATAATCTCAACAACCACTTCAAAATGATGTCTTAACAATTCCTCATTACACTCTATATCAGTCATTAACTCACATGCCTATGTGGAGACCTCCAAAAGCTCCTCACTTACTCTCCCCCTGTTCAAGAGCCAGCTTGTTACATTTGAATTTAAGTTGTGAATTTGTATTAAGAATAACCAATCTGGATCCATATTTTGTATTGACATTATTACAGATCGGCCTGTGAACACATAGAATCTTGCGAAGGAGGCGGTGTCCTGTGTGATCTCTCCCGCACCAGATCTTTCAGGGTAGATGCCCGCCCACCACCCACAGTCTTCAGGGCTGCTGATTTATTACAGGTAATCAAATTTAATAAGTTCATGGTAGAGAAACTGGTTGTAGTCACATTTAAGGTGATAAGACATGTTTTGGAACAAGAAATGCATTGAAAAGAAAAGGAATGTCTTGCGATGAGTCATCAGGTCCTCATAGATTGTGCTTATTCTGTGGAAGGGTGAATAGATGCACAGTTGAAGTCATTAATCACAAGAAATATCTTCTAGTGCAGTGATTTTCAACTTTTTAGTTTCAATTATTTCTGTTCCTTGTTGAGTTTTGAGCGATATTTGGTTTTTATTATATCTACCGCTAAAAATTTTACTTCGCATTGATAAGTTATTCTATTTATTTTCAAATCTCTACCAGTTCCATTTTGACAAATTTTGTTTTTAATGGACAGAGAGAGTTCTCTGATTGACTATGCGGCAATTCAATGCAATGGTGCATGATCAGGATGCTAGACATTGTTTCCTATTATTGTAACCGTGCGTTAACACATTTGAATTAAGATTGCCAGATATCCAAAAATCAACTGGTTTTATATTGACAAATTTGATTTTGATTGTACTATTATTATTTTATTGAAAGACTGCTCAATAAGGCTTCCCTTACTGTCGTAAAGTCAAATTGAGATTGTTGGTGAGGATTGGAGTGCATATAAACATTTCCATATTATCTTGTAAAGTATTTTTGAAACCAGTTGCTAAGCTGAGATAGGTACTCTTCAAAACCCTTCAAAAACAAGTACAATAAAACATGGACAGTGATTTGCGATACATCACATGTCACTTCCTATTATTGTGACTGTGCATCAAGGCATTGAATTAACACCTTAACGACCGCATGTAAATGTATGAGATATACGCCTAGGACCGCACGTTTTTGCGCAAAATTGTACTTTTTCCCAAAATTTATTAAAATCATTTTTTCTTTTTTATTTATGAATCAATTTTTATGAATCTTTCAGGAATTGTGAAACATGATTTATTCTTTGTAGTTTTGAATAAAAAAACCTTTATCATTGTGTTTTTACATTTATATATTTAATCAAATGAATATTTTATAAATAATTATTAAATAAGGTTGAGAGCCACTGTCAAATTAATACTATTCCTTTAATGGTTCAAAGATAAGATTACAAACGTAAAATAACTCCCCTTGAGGGCTCATTTCACGAAAACAGATGTTGTAAATGAACAAATCTTATGGGTCCTTGACATGTCGTAAAATATAATATTTAAGTGTTTTTATAGAAAAAAAATATATCTTTGCATTTCGACATACGAAATTGAAATATTTTTACCTGATTATTATTGTTGCTCTTTATTTATTTTCTGGCATTAATTTTCATTAATGCAAGAAAATAAATATTAATGAAATCATTTTTCAATTTGCCCGAGAGATGGTGTAGAGTTCGACTAAAAACAAAAAAATATCCAAACAAATTCGGTCGGACCACAAAAATTATCACAGACACTCGAGATAAGATTTGAAAAGGGTGAATCCAGGTCAAATTTCATAGTCCTAAAATCTTAGAAATGAGATACTAATGTTCATGAAATCGACTCATAGCTATGACACGAATCTTTTTAAGTGGCATGAATTTATTTTTGAATAAACACATGTTTTGCTTTACTCAATATATGGCACTGAGTTCGACTACTTATAAACCCGCAATAACGCGGGACCGATCCTTGACAGTTGGATCAAATTTCCGCGCCAGCGCGGGACCGGTCGTTAAGGTGTTAAGATTGCCTGGAATTATTACTATTTTCGAATATCCCACGGTGGTACCCGTGGGAATAATTGCACACACTTGGAAACATATGACCTAATGAATAACTTTCTTGTCATATTTTTTGAAATATTTTTAGTCCCCTGAAAACTTCATAAGGGCTTCACTGTAAATACATATAAAAGAAATAATGTGAAAATCAGAGGAAAGAAAATATAAGGAAGTTTTAATACAGTATTGATTTTGCACAAAAACACCTTCCAAGTTTATTGCTGTATATCATTAAGCTTTCTTTAGGTTGCGTAAATATTCTTGAGTTACTGGTCGATTGGTTTCTTTGATTGACTGATAATTAAGTCCGTGCAGTGGAGAAAGTCCATTCACATTTGTTACAGTTACTTAGTTGCAACTGTTTAACTTTTTTAATACGGTTCATTTAGTAATATGTGCGCTCTATCATTTAATTAATTTTCCAGGGTGAGCTTCTAGGCAGTGGTTTCTTTGGCCAAGTATTTAAGGTGACCCACTGTGACACAAATGAGGTGATGGTGCTCAAACAGCTTTACAGGGTGGACGAGGATGCGCAAAAAAACTTCTTAAAAGAGGTAATATATCTTTTATACTTACTCCTTTTTTCTATATTGATTTTTCATTTTGTAAGAAGATTTGGAGATACCCTTTGTATGTAATAAAACTGTATAACTTATAATTTTGTATGTTGCCGCTTGTATCTGTCATACAAACTCATCAAATCACATTTTGGGAATTGATGCGTTTCATTTAGAAGTTTTATGCACATAAGTCTGTGGGGGATTAATGTAATTAGTGGAATAAAAAAGTAATTTATTGTTAAATATTTATGAATTATGTCTTTATCCATTCTCACATTGCCTAGCATGCGTCTTTCCATGCCTTTTTGAGTAGTTGGAAGCTTTTGTGTGATTTTGGATGATAAGTTCCAGTTTTTTAATAATTCAGCAATCATCTAAAAACATAACTTCATAGTTTGGGAAAACTTATAATGTTTCAGCGAAATTTAACAAGGGAAAATATAAACGTAAAATAAAGTTAACATATGATAATTTAATCAAGTGATAATATTAATAAGTGATATTTATTTCCAGGTTGCTGTACTTCGTTCATTATCCCATCCAAATGTTCTCCGTTTCATTGGTGTATTGTACAAAGAGCGACGCCTGCACCTGGTAACGGAGTACGTGAGTGGAGGCACTTTGCGCTCGCTACTGGAAGGAGCGAGAGCCCCTCCATGGGCTGAGCGAGCTGGCTACGCTCGAGATATCGCTGCTGGACTAGCTTACTTGCATCGTATGAACATCATTCACAGGGATCTCAACTCTCATAATTGTCTCGTTAGAGAAGTGAGTACTGTTAGAATTAATATGTCAGATCATGTTATATTTTATTTTAACCCATTTACCAAAAGTAAAATTCATTTTAATGTATTTTAATGAAACCTGTAACATTGAAGTCATCATAAAGGCATTCTTCATTATGAAGTATTCCTCACTTTCGGCTTTCTTGAACTGTTCTGAACATACTGTTAGATACACAATAATTGCTACCTAACCAAATCGTCCAATTCTTGTTTATCATGAACATTGTAAATTATCCTATTTTCTTTTTTCACCTGTTCTTCATTGACTTTTAATAAGAAGGATCTTTAATTTTTTGTATTAATTTTTCAATTAGTCACTAGAAATTTTTATGTTACATTTCAGGATAAAACGGTGATAGTGGCTGATTTTGGTTTGGCTCGAATTGTGAAGAGGACTGGAGTGTCAGGCAGCCTGGAAAGGTCACAGAGAGGGTCGGCACGGGAAAGGAAGAAAAGATACACGGTAAAAATGTTATAATGAACAAACATGAATCAAATTATTACTTAAATACTTTCCTTGCATCAATGGAAAAAAACATGCAAATTTAATTAGAAAAATGATTCAGTGAATTAGCAATTAAAAATAGACAAAATTGATGTTGAAAAAAAAAAATTTTAATCGTGGATATTTAGTGATTATTAGGGACTAGAGATCACATTTTATTTACACTACCATTTCGAAAGAAAAAGCAACTGAATGAAATTTACCATTTTACATATTTTGTCAAACAAGAAATCCCCTTTGTGAAATCCTGGATTTATTTTGATTCGATCATGCAATACCCCCGGCTGCTTTTGTATGAAGCAAAAACTTCAATAAAATGGTTAGATTTTAGGTAAAATAGGTGATGTTCTTTTATTCAAAATTTCCTTTATGGTTTTATGGGTTGCTTAGACGTGTTATAATAATGTAAAAGCTCCACGGGAAGATATATTAAAAAATAAATTAATATATAAGTTATTAAATATGAGGAACACCGATATCGCTCCGGAAGATGCACAGGATCGGGCAAAGTGGCGGCGAATTATTGGAAGGGCAGACCCCACCACCATGTGGGAATAATAATGCCAAGGAAGAGAGAGAGATAAATTATTAAATATAACAAGAGAACTTTATTCAACAGAGTTTATGAATACACTAGAAAGTAACAGATTTAGTATACTAATGAATTGTGTTGGATTGTCTTGCAGGTGGTGGGAAATCCGTATTGGATGGCTCCAGAAATGATGAAGGGAAATGTGTATGATGAAAAAGTAGATGTCTTCTCATTTGGGATTGTTCTTTGTGAGGTATAGTTATTTAATAATCTTAAATTTTTTTTATATAAATACAAAAACCCCTACAATTTCCATATTATTTCATTATCTCCTATCCCATCGTAGCAAACTCCAGCATCTGTCAATCCATAGTGGTGCTTGTTTGAATTGATGCAGGGTCCATTGTTTGTTTATCACATTTAGAAATTTTTTCTCGCTTTTATTTGTTTTGATATTTATAATTTGAATATAGGGAGAACCCTAAAAAATTAATGACTCGCTGGTGCGGAATGCACTGGTAACCCTGCTGCCAGGGCTTATTACTACGTGGATCTATGATATGCGAATTTTGATAAATTATGAATCCTGATAAAATTTATATTTATCAGGATTCATAAATACTTTTTGGCAAAAAAAAATTGTGAATTACAAAATACAGACTTTTTTTATTGGCAGTACATTTTCTTACGAAAAGTTGATTTTTGAACTTGCAAAATGGCAAATAATGTGAATTACGAATTGTCATTCTAATTAACAAACTTTTACTATGGTGGTTTCTTAGCATTATAAAATTCTAATCGCAGGGTTGATAAGTTAAAGTTTTGATATGGATGTCTGTTGAAATACCTGTTGAGGAAATTTTGGATTTTGGAAGCATGTTTGTATCAGATTATCGTGCAAAGTGCGATATTGAAAGAAGAGTAACAGCTGACAATAGAGTGAATAGTGGGTCTACGAACCTGAGTATTTTAAGAGAAGTAATGATTGGTGCTCATAAGGGAATCCTGGTCCCAATATGCAAGCGAAACTTGGACATGCCAAAAAAGTTATTAAAGTGAGATAAATGCGGTACAAATTATAGTCACGTAAAATGTGTTGAAAAGTTGTTTAAATGAAGTTAAATGCATTTATAATATAATTTGACAAATTCCACTTGATAGATCATTGGCAGAGTACACGCAGACCCTGACTTCCTACCTCGAAGTTCGGACTTTGGCCTGAACCAGTCACTGTTCCGAGACAAGTTCTGCCATGGCTGCCCGGAGCATCTGTACAGCATAGCCTTCCTCTGTTGCAATCTCAATCCTGATAGGAGGTATTACAATCAGTTTTTATAAATCCATAATGTTAACTAAATTATGTATTTTTATATAATATGATCTTTCTCCCTCTTGATCAAGTATGATTGTCAGCCATCCTATGGATGGAAGACACTTGCGCGTGTATTAGTTTATCATATACGTCAGTAAGCACACAGTCTTGACATATCAAACCTAAAGTTCTAGTGGCAAGGAAGTTAAACTTTCAAGGTGATCGACAGGTTTATTCTGCTACAGCCTTTCATTAGGCAGTTTTATGTAGTGCTAGTTTTTGTGTTGCTTAATAGCGCTATATTAATTTATGATAAGCAGCATATAAGTCACAGAAATATAAATTTAAATGTAAAATTACCGTACAACTAGTGCGGGAAGTGTACCCGCTTGCTTAATATAAATGCTAACCATTACACTACACATTCTTATAGACTATCATGTATATGTAATTATAAATTCAAACTTGAATCAGATTGAAAATTTGAAAGACTTTCATTTAAAGAAATTTACAATATCACTAAAGATTTAACTGTCCTATGCCTATGCTTCAATTAATTCCTTGAAGACATCCATGAGCTAGTTGGTAGAATCCTAAAATGGGATGAGGTGGAGGATCCTTTAAGACAGATTTAACCTTAAATCCTTATAGTTCTTTTCAACTAAACTTTTTTTAATTGTTATCTGTAATGTTGCAGGCCACCGTTTGAAGTGATGGAAGTGTGGCTGGAGGCATTGAGTATGCACCTATCAGTGCAGAGGCCTCCACCACAAGATCTGCTGACAGACATTCTGCAATACAGCGGCTCTCCTGACTGGGTGCCTAGCCCGCCTCCCGAAGAGCCTGCCATCAGTTCACCACCATTGCTTTGCAAGGTATTAGCTTATGTTTAGTCTTTCCAACAAATATCAACTCAAAAATGCTTTTCCATGTTTTTTTAGACATCTACTTAATGCCAGTACAACAATAAACTCAGTTTGGAACCAGTCTGGGCAACCTACCAGGAATGAAATCCACCATTTCCACATGTTAAGGAAGGGTATTAGTATCACTAGGGCTGACTTAAACAGGTCGATTTCATTCCTAATGAAAATGAAACCTAAAGTCTGGATACCACAGCACTACTGAAGCTAACTGCAAATGAATTTATTTTGTGTCTATAAATATATTTTTAATAAATGTTTTTTGTCAATTATTTTTAATTTATTTCTGTTTACAGTCCAAATCTGGTGATGTCTTGGAGATGGAGAATAAAATAAGAACTTCATCTCTTCCCGAAACTGTCAGGGGACTCGGTCCTAAATGCATCTCGGCCAGTCATCTCTGCCTGCCCAACAAGCCCGTAGTCCAAACCTATGTTCTCAGTAAGAGTCAAAATGCTTTATCCACCCCCGCCGGATACATCCTCAGCACCGATGATAAAACTATCAACATCACCAAAGTGGACGATGTCAGAGAATGGCTCGATAGACCTATTATCCTTAGATCTAATGGAATTTCAAAGGAGAGTTTAGCAGAAAAGAGACAGTCTGTAGATAATTCTATTAGCGAGTCAGATTTCAGTTTTCAGAGTAAAGCACGAAAGGTTACGCATCAAGACCCGTTAACAGGATCCGAATCATACAAAACTGTCAAAGTAGCTCCGTATAAAGAGAAGCTTAATGACGATTTTGAGTTTAAAAAGCCAAGTCTTGAAGCAATCAAAGTTTTGAAGTCTAAAAGTCATCATTGCAATACAGAATTTGAAAAAGAAGATCACTGTGAATTACCTTGTTATTTGAGGAACCAATCTGTGGAAGAATTGGAAACTGAAGGGAAAACGATGATGGATATACAGCCGTTCAGCAGGCATTATTCAATACCTGACCATATGGTGGACAAAGGAGCTGAAGACAGCAGTGACTCAGATGATGCTTATGAGGAAATAAAGAAAAATGTGGAAACATCTTCACCTTTTAAGAGAATGTTTAGAAATGATAAAAAGTCATATAACGTTAGCAATCCAGAACCGTCTAAAAATCGAGTATGTGAACCAGAAAATGGAATAAAAAAGAATCAAATTAACAATAATGTTAAACTACTTCAACAGAATTTCGAAGTAAAAAATGAGGAACCTGCTGTTGTTACTCTTGAAAAAAATTCAAGCAAAGGTTTCAATAACTTTGCCAAAAAGTTAATGTCGCCTAAACTTGGAAGAAAATCAATTTCCTCCATGAATAAACCATTATCAAAAATCTTTAACAGCCATTCTAATAGTCATCAAGTGACAAGTTTACCGAAAGAATGCAAAAGTAAAGGAAATAGCACTTTCTTCGTAAAAACTCCTCCGTTTGTCGATCGCCTAGTTGTAGATAAAGTAGAAAACGCTATTTGCGAAGTGCCTTTACCCATAAGTTGTAAGACCAAAATAGAAAAACACTTAGAAAGTCCCGTTTTGAAGGATTCCCCTAAATTAGGACCTAGTAAATTTTCTAAAATTTGGCAACCAGAATTAACTAAGTCTTCCAATGATGAACCTCGGACCCTTAAATCTTCCAACACAGGTAAATGTATGACACCGCTATTAAGGCGGCACAATCGTGTCGAGGACCCGGTTTCTTCGGTAGGGCGATTCAGTTACAGGGAAAAACGTTCTTCCCCATTAAAGTATACATTACCTGATAGAAATGTCGATTTAACTAAACAAGAAAGGTATAGAGATATCTGTGAGAAAAACATTCCAATCGTAGGTGCAAACTTAGCCAAAATTTCCGGTGACAATTTAAACCTAAAGATTGTGGAAAATCCACCTCCTCTCGTCAGATGCAATAATTTTAGCAACATTCCTTCATTAAATTCAGTTTTACTCGCAAAGAATCCCAGCAGTATGTTAAGTTTAAAAAAATCTAATTCAGAAATTAATGCTGTAAGTTCAACTACCTTAGATAATGTTGTTGAAGAGAAAAAAATGCCAGAACTTCAAGGTTTAAATAATACTGTACCATTCGGAAAGAATACTCTCAATTCAGTCACAACTAATAAGGATACTTCTAAGTTAGAAATGAACGCTTCAAATGAAAACAATCAAATTAAGGAATCTCAAGAAATGCCGATATCAGGAAATGAATCTCATAAAAAGAATTTTGAAAATACTATTAAATGTTTTGAAAAAGGTATCGTAGTAAATGATCTGAATTCAACTGGGAATTATGTTAGCTTAGCAAATTTGAGGATAAATTGTCCTAGTTTAAGTAGAACTAGAGAATCCCTAGTGAAGAGGAATATATCCAAGTTTGATGCAAACGGAAGGCACAGTCTTAGAGCAAAACCCAACCAAAAGAGCCCAGATAAATGTGATATAAATGGTGAAACGCCTTCCGCGAGTCCAAATAAGGTCAACACTACTCTAGAGAGTACTGCTTTGTAATGATTTTTTTTTAGGTTTGTGAATCAAATAAATTTATATATACTTGTTTTGTATTGTTAATGGTTCAATCAGGGAAATGAAAAACATAAAATGTTTCATATTTTACATAATTTATAAACTATAATTATGGCAAATAAGGATTATCAACATATTTTGATCATAAAAGACCTGTCTCCCAATCTAGAGGTTGTGGGTTTGATTCCTGTTGATACTCGAGGATTTTAGCCTGGTTTCCACTAAAGGCCTCATTAACGTCTTTATGGTTAGTTGGAATAGATTGCCATATGGCAATTAACTAACCAGATTAGACTATTACAACGAAAGTGCAATTCAATACAATTTTTTCACGGATAACTATGTCTATAATTTATTTTCCTTATTAATGCTTTATTTGTGTGGAATAAAAAAATCAAGTATTTAGTGAATTGAATTTAAAATCACTCAAGTACTCGTACTAGAAAGTGTAAGGGATTTCAATTTTATTTAAATTTTTAATTTGTAGAAGAATATTATTTATTTTATAATCTTCCTGTTGAGCCATTATTTATTATATTTTTACCACATTTATTTCTTATGGAAATTTTCGCGTGGTTCATTATTTTATCCCGAATTCTAAATGTGATTTGATTGTTTAAAAAAAACTATTAAGTACTACTTATCTAAATCTATTATTTTTATTTGCTATAAAAATTAAATATACTGAGTGATCTTTTTTGTTGTGTTTGAATTTTTTGTACATAACTAAAAAATAATCATCATAAATAGATTATTAACTTTTAGAAATGTTTCTATTTTAGTTTGTGCCATGGATAATGTATCCAAGTTTATTTTCCTCTGTAAATTTCACAGTAATTGCCTGAGATATTTTCTTGCTTGATTAAACTAGCATAGTACATAATTAGTGTCACATTAGTTTTTCACAATCTATTGTATCAAATGATAAATTTTCATTTTATTTTATTAAAATTTTAGACATGTTTATGTCACATTGAATGTATATTTTTGTTTACAATAGTCCCAATTATCTGACCTTAACAGAATTGAGGGAGGATTGGATAATTAAAAATGTCAGATAATCAAACAAGCTATTATACTAATAACATTTTCACACAATGAAAATAATAAAACTTAAAAAATTATGTTAATGTGGGAAAAAATTGTACATAATACAAAAATAGATACAGAACAGTACCATACAAAAAAATATATTTATGTTTTATATTTGTTTTGCAAACTTGCAGGCTTTAAACAGTTTTGACTATTAGCAATGAAACATATTCTTAAAATCATTACATATTTAATTTTTTACATTTCGACTTTGGTCAGATAATCCGTAATATTAAATAATCAAAGGTCAGATAATCGGGACTCTACTGTATTATTCATTCTTTTCATTACCTTTTATATCAAGTTATGAATCTCAATTTTATATTATTTAACATTTAGATATGGATGTTTATGTCACATTTAATTTATGTTTTTGATCATTCATTCTTTCATATCGGTCACATTACCAAATAACTATCTTGTCCTGACCAAAACGTTTTTATAAATAGGACATTTCAATAGTTACCTGTGTGTTTTATGGAGCAAAGTAAAGGATGTTTAATTTGTCAGAGAAATCATATGAATCTGATAGAAATTTCTAGGCTTAGTAGGTGTTCAACCTTTCACAATCAATTATAGTCTACTGGAAAAATTGTTTTTTGTTTGTATAGTAACCAAAAATATGAAAGCCAAGTTAGCACATATCCACGTGAAACTACATGGTATTCAAATTCAGGCATTATATAAAAAAAGAACAATTTTAATTCAACCATGAATTTTGGATTTATACAGCAGTATTTTCATGTATGGTAATTAATCACATGTGCGATGACAAAGTACTAGTTCTAAAACATGACGGCTCTATTAAAGGGGGTGAAGAAATTGTCTCTCTGTCATGCTCCTCAAAATATGACCGAAACACCAGTTTGTATATTTTGAGGGGTACCATAGGAATTAATGAATTTTGCAGTATAGGACAATTTCCGTCTATACAACTTGGGTATGCAATTTTGATGATATTGTTTTTAGTATGATTAATTGAATAATAATTATTAATTAAGATAAGTCAATGGATCAAATATGTGTGCTTCAGACCATGTTCAATAGTAATAATGGCTTATTGCGTGTTGATGTTGATATTACATATAAATTATATACGAAGCAGTTTGAACAAATTGACAATAATTTTTAATAATATCTCGATATTTGAGTGATATACAGTATTCCAATTTGGTGTATGTAGACTAAGTGATTCCAATTTTTTTTTAACGTAAGGTCAGATGTTTTTTTGTAACTGTAACTGCCTTATTTTCTCGATTAGTTAAAAATGTAAATATATTTACACATATTAATTAAAATCTTACAATTATTGCAAAATTAGTAATGTTTGCTATGTGATTTGTTTTATATATATTTTATAGTTTTAGTGTTTTTTTAACATATTTTTTGCCATTTCAAACTAGCATTTGCTAGTTTTTACATGATGACGTACTATTCCATCCACTTTTAAATTGGTATACATTTACTTGTTTATTTCTTAAATTAAGCTTTTTTTTATATGATAGTCAACTGTTTTATAGCCATTTTGTCAAACTTGATTCAGTTAAAATAATCTAGCTTGTTAAATTAATATCAAAATACAGGTATCCCTTGTTGTACACAAGTTCACTATAATATTATTATAATAAAATTACGATTTTATTTTATAAAAAGCTGATTTCAATTTACCTGATTAAAAGCAATAATCTATATGTCTTCTGATTTAAAATAAAGAATATAATTGTTTTTTTTTACCATTTTTACTTTTTTTTTTCTGTTGAAATCAATCTCACCGAGATTAAAATTGATTTACTTTATGTATTTTTCTCATTATGGTATTATTTTTAGAACCAATAAATTGTGTAAAACAATGTGGCTACTTCAACTCCAGATCGGTTTAGTAATTTTTTTATGAATATACCGTGCCAAAAGTTTGTCCAGAAAGCATGTTTCAGGGCAAATAAAAATTATTAACATTGTTTTTTATTCGTTATTAAGAAATCAAGGCTCGTTGAAACTTTTTGACTATCAAAGATAATTGTGAAGATAATTATGGATAGGATTACAATTTTCAGAAATAATTTCGCTATAATTCTGAAAATTCTCTTGTCTACTTGTATTATTGTGAATCCAAGCTCCTACACACTAACCCATGTTATCTGTTTTGGTGGAGTTTTTCCCTTTACTTTTTCTTTTAATGATGAATAGCCCTATAGTAACACCGATATATGGTGTAGGAACTAACACAGTAATATGAAAAATGCAATCAACACAAATCTCAGATCTTACATTAACTCAATTCATAATACAAATCATTTTTGACACTGAATATTGTTAACTCAAATTTTCTTTTCTTGATTTAAAAAAAATAGGCTTTAGAAATTTCAAGATGTTAGATTTAGGGGAAAAAAATATTAAAAGTGGCTTCCAGTGTTTACATACGTGCTACTACTTAAAATGTCAAAATACATGTTTTCAGATGTTAAAATTACTAGTTAAATAATAATTTGATTATTTATAACTAAAAAAATTCTTCTTCAGATGTTGTCTCCTGTTGTCCTCGTCTTTATTTAAAAAAATAAAGAAATAATTGTAAATTTGCTATATATTTCATACTTAAAAAGTTAAAATATTCAACCTTTTCTGATGTCGGTGAATATTTATCGCCAGTTATTTACCAATTTTTTTATAAAAATACTCAAAACAGATATTTCTTCGTGTGCTTTATATACATTTTTAATAAAAGTGTTTTCTCTATTGATCATTTTGTATGTGCTTTATATAGCATGTTATATGTGTATAGTGTTGTATGTCTATGTATATATTCTACATTTTATATTAAATACTTCAAGGAAGTGATTTTCTTAGGTTTGTCAAATAATGTTAAGTCATTCAAATAATGTACTGATAATAAAAAAATTATAATAAAAATCAAAATGTATGGTACTTAACACGACTAACATAATCTGTGATATTGTTTTTTAGATATATTTTTAAAAGATCACTCAAAATGAAGCCATATAATAGTGTAATATTTTGTAAAAAGAATGCAAAATAATTTAGCAGTATTCATTATTAAGCATTTTAATTCAAAATGTTAATTAAACTCGTGTCAAATATTTTGTAAATTAATTACAATTTTAGATCTGCATAAAAACATTTTTAGAAATCTTTATTTTTTTTATTTGGTTTTACATTCCACATATTCTTTTTTTTGTACTTTCTTTATATTATGATGAAAGAATTTTGTATTTGAATGTTGAAAATAAATTTCAATTATGAATCAATTGTTTTATTTTATTATTCACCATCATTTGCTTTAAGTAGAGTCTTGTAAATATTATCAATAATAATTTAGAGAGGGTGGAAAGTTTTTATTGTGTACATACATATATATGTACCAGAGCCGGGACGAGGTATCTTGCATCCATTCGAAAATACATCCACACAATTAAGTGACATTTTTTTCTAAGCATCTTAATGAAAAAATAGAAAAAAGGTATATTATTCTTACCTTAACCCCCCCCCCCCCTTTAAACTATCAAAATCTGTCCCAGGTCTGATATGTACCACTATATCATTTCCCCGATGAAGGTTTAGACGGTGGGGTCATAGATAATCATCCTAGAACAGCATCTTGTATTTTGATTTGAGACTAGTGTTGAGAACAATCCTTGTGTTATAGCCGGAACTTGTAAATAAAAAAGCAACACGGAGATTGGCATTGTCCTATCAACTTACTTACAAGCACCATTAGAATTAGTTATTATAGCGTGATTTGGATATTTATGCTAGACAGGTAGTGACAGCTATCAGAAACTAAATGAAACCTGACCCTTGCAAGACCCAATTAGTGCAATATAGATAATATATTGGCAGAAACCAGTGAAAAGGGAAATATGGCACCAGAATGACCTAGGTCGTCCTAGTTGGAGAGACATAGGTTTTGAGACAAGCTTTGCAAGAATAATGGCTATCTGAAATAACATATTGGTAGAGAGAACTAATCACGAAACTTTTTGTCCCACTTGACCTCTTCATACAGCTCTACCTAGTTTTTCAAAATTTGAATTATGTGATCCAACCCTCCTTATCCTGAAAAAATCCATCAAATTGACATTGTATTTTTCCCTACTTTTTCTTGAACTAAATGAACCACTGTTTAACCCTTTAACTGCCAAAAGCGTCTTAAGACGCATAATTTTCTGTGAACGGAGCGCCGCTCATACACAAATTACGTCTTAAGACGCGCCGTTTTAAATGGGATTTTACTAAAGAAAATAAATTATTTAAAATGTACAAATATATTGAACACATAGTGGCATCTATTGTGAATATCTTTGCATACTTAGAATTGAAACAGAATTTGTTTTTACCACTTTAAACGTAAATTAAAGAGAGCTTTGTCGTCGGAACAACTGATGGCGCTCAGGGTTGTGTAATAGCCGTTTATTTGCCGGGATTTTTAGGAATCCCCGAATTTCTATCGATGTTTTGCGTATATAATTTTTCGTCTACAGAGTACAGTTTTATTTCGTGTTCCATGTATAGCGGTTAATTACTTTTGACATATAATTTAGTTTTCATATTTTCTATGACAAATTTTGTGACAACCCTGCACCATGAACAATTAATTTTATGATTATGGATAAATGACGGCACGACTGGCGCGCTCTTCATTTATTTGGTAAGTTTTATAAATAAACTTTATTACACTTTCAATAACGATATGTTTAGAAGGTTTTATTTTTGTCGTAAAATTCGCGGCGTGCTGGGTACCGCCATACATGTACCTGCCGGCAGTTAAAAGGTTAAAAGAGTTGCTGTCAGTTGAATAGACTACAACACAGATTTTATTTAGTGCTGTAGAAATAACAGAGATTTCACTTCATTTTGAAATCTGTCACAGAATAGTCCCCCAAATTTTGACAAGTACAGAAAGATAATTGAAAGAGATACACTGATACATTTTATGCATATACGGGAAGTGGCCTATGTAGATATATTTCGTACATCCTTCCATTATAGCATTATACTCCTTTTGATTAAAAATTGGTCTGCATAGTGCATACATACCATCTCAGCATTTTCCTGTCGGGGTAGGCAGAGGAGAGTGCCAGGCTTTCTTATGTCGAGGTACTTCTAAAAATAAAATGTTTTTTACCTATATTGGTGTTATTTATGTAAATAGATAAAGAAAATTAAAAATACTTTTAAAAAAACACAATCATCTTTTTGAGGTCTGCGAACAGCCAATAGTTGCTAGGGGCCAAATCTGGAGAATACGGTGGGTGCGGAAGTTCAACTCATGCAATTTGGCCATTGTTACCATCGACTTGTGACACGGTGCATTGTCCTGATGAAAGAGAACTTTTTTCTTCTTCACATAGGACCGTTTTTTTGCAATTTCAGCCTTCAAACGCTCCAATAACGCTATGTAATATTCACTATTGATGGTTTTCCCTTTTCAAGGTGATCGATGAATATTGTACCATGCGCATCCCAAAATACGGAGGCCATAACCTTCCTGACCGACTGTTGAGTTTTTGGTCGCTTCGGATGACTTTCACTGGCTGCTCTCCACTCAGCTGACTGCTGATTTGATTTCGGAGTATAGTGGTGGATCCAAGTTTCATCCATTGTCACATATCCACGCAAAAACTCCTGTTTATTTCGTGTAAACAGTGCCAAACAGCGCTCTGAATCATCGATGCGTTGTTGTTTCTGTTACATTGTGAGCAAACGTGGCACCCATTTCGAAAAAAGCTTTTTTATGACCAAATGTTCATGCTAAATAGTGTAAACACTACCAAATGATATCTTCAGGATGCGCAACTTTATTTTGCGATTTTCCATCATGATTTTGAGGGGTTTTTTATGTTTTCTGGTGTAACAGCTATGTTTTCTGCATTTGGACGACCAGAGCGTTCAGCATCATTTGTGTCTGTATGACCGCGTTTGAAATCAGCATACCACCGACAAATGGTTGTTTTCGACGGAACAGAGCTCGGATAACACTTCTCAAGCCATCGCTGAATTTGAACGGTATTTTTTCCCATTAAAAAGCAATGTTTTATCAACACACGAAATTCGGTTTTTTCCATTGTTTTGAAAATAGCAAAAGTAGCGTCACTAAAACCACTGTAACTCAATGACACAATGTCGGAATGTCATGAAAGTTTGACACGTAACTTCTAAAGATCGGTACTAACTGAGAATGGAATGGATTTATTAGAGGCACCATCTGTTGGTTAGTCCCGGGACTTATTGATCGATGTGTTATTACTCTTTAGGTAAGTGAAATCTAATCAAAACGTTCAGTGCTTAAAATGCCTATAGGCGTTCATATAAACTTTTGTTGGGTACTCAAAAGGTCCTTTGGTGTTGAATTCCAAATTTCTTTAAATGGATTCAAAAACAGAGTAGCCGGGAGTGGCCTAATGGTATTGATAGGGTTTTTAAAGATATCTAACAATAAATTATATCAGCTTTTAACTTTTTACTATTATAATAATAATTACCCAAATCTATCCGGAAAATTCTAATCGGAATTGTTTGTCCGCAGTGTAAAAGAAATAGTAAAATCTAAAAACATATGTCGCCTAAATAGCTCATTATGGTCGATAAAAATTTAGATACCTCTGATTTGTAATAACAGATGTTGCAATACTTTTTTTTATTTTTGTAATATCCTAATGTGTTGAACAAATAATAATCGTGAGTGAAGTTTTCATAGTTTTGACATTCAGCTGTCAGGTGATGTGTCGGAGCGACATTATGTTTAATGTAGTCTTTTATTTAGGAAATTGATAAAAAATGTGTTTATGGGAGTAGTTAGTATTTACCTCAGGGAATATGTTATATACAAGCACCGTTTTATAACAGTTCAGATACGTTATAAAAAACTCTGAAACCATGCGTGACATAGGTTATTCATTTATTTTTTAGAATTTTAATTATGGATAATTTTTAAGCACCGCTGTGATTTAAAAAAAATATCCAGTAGACAATGTAAAACACTAATTGCACAGAAAAACATAAATGACAAGAGAAAAGAGGTTGGTAAAAAATACACCATGCGATATTGCTTGATTAACAGTGAAAGTGTTAAACCATATTTTAGTAGATCAAAACGTATTCAGTAATGTGACCTCCAACTTCTGAACTTAGAGACACCATAAAAAATAATATTCTTTGATGCTGGGTAAACTTTGCATTGAAAAAATAAAGAATTTAACTATTGCGAAGAAAAACATGGACACAAGGTGAAGAAGGAAAAAATAAAACAAACAAATAAATTTTCAGATGATATTCCATATGTTTATATTGTATATAAATAACACAATAAGTCACACATCTCATGATGGGTTGACAAACCAATCACATCTATTTTTTTCTTATTTTACTAGAAACATTAAAGGCCTTATGTTACCCTCACACAATTTTATATTTTGTTGTAAAAAACAAATTACAATGAAAAATAAATCAATGACCTAGTGCACAAAGGGATACTATATTTACAATATTGTAATTCAATTTTTGTTTTGAATTTCTGAAAACCAACCTCTAGGTTGAACTAAAATAAATGACAACCTCCGTGACCTACTTAATAAAACACCTGTCTTTCAACCCGGAGCTTGCAGGTTCGATTCTCATTGTCTAGATTCTAATTATCTTGATTTAAAAAAAGAATCACAGACAATTGTCACTTAAGGTTATTATTTAACATATTTTGGTTGGTTGAAAGAGATTGCCACATGTCAATAAAACCGCCAGGTTGTATTGTATTACACTTTCGTTGTATATAGTACAACCTGGAGAGTTTATTGCCATTTAGCAATATCTTCCAACCAAGCAGAAATATGTTAAATAAGTCTTTAGTGAAAACCAGACTGGAATCCTTTTTAACAAAATCTGGGTTCCAACGGGAATTGAACCCACAACCTCCAGGTTGAGAGACAAGCGTCTTACTACTAGGCCTACTGTGTTCAACAAAAGTATAATACGATTCGAAAACAGTTGGGATTAAAATTTAAGTATCATAGATTGACATTTAATAATAAAACTGTTTTACTGTCAGTCAATCTTATATTACAAGATGAGCAGAAACCTTTTAATAGCATCTGACTGAAATTGTTGGTTGTATGAATCATGTGTAACCTATATTGATGTGTATATTTTTTGTATTGTTTTGCCTTTTTCTATCAATAAGCGAGATTCTTATTATTAGATAAATGTCAGGACTTTTTAAAAAACATTGAATATTCAAAAACGAGAATGGTACAAGCTTAAACCTGTACACCGCGTTAAAAATCAAATTCCACGAATCCTGTGCGCGGCACAATTTCGGCGTTTTTTAATTTCTAAGTTTAAATGCGTATTTTGTTTAGAACCACTGATATTTGATTACACCACCAAGTAAACATGACATTCAAGTAATTTTCTGATAATAAATAATAGTCAGTACTCTTAAGGAGACTCATTAAATAAAGGAGATAAACGTAAATTACGTAAAATACACAAAGGAATGCTACAGATCAGATCACAGGCGTTTGTGCTTCCCGCGAGGAACACGTTAAAGATGATCTCCATAAAATAGGTAGAATGCTTGACTTTCCCAATTGTTCTAAAAAATACAAGTGATATGCCTATTCCAATAGTTTTAAGTCCGAAAGCTTACTTAATGAGTTGATAGAGATGTCGACTAGCTACAATCTACAAAATATCTGCATCACTAGAGCAAATATATGAAGAAGACCACACAAAAGAATAGCTCTTTAAGCCGCAGAGGTTATTTCATTTGATAACAAAATGTACTTTAAGTGTATACCCCTTGTTAACTATGTCATTGGAATACATTGATATATTTTGGACTAAAGGATGTAACCCTCAATCTGCCTCACATTTAACGAAACAAAAAATATAATTAAATTCAAATAATTATTTGAATGAAACATATTTTCACAAGAAAATTGTTAAGTATTTTCAAATATGTTTTGAGGCTTTTGTTGTTCTTCGTATCAGTTGCATAAGGTTTTTCATTGTGTTTTTCATGGTTTGGCTTTGATGCCAAGTTATCGAACCACACAGTACAAAACTAAAACACCTTATACAACTGATTTTGTCCCTTCTGCCAAATTTGCTTATTGAGGGCTACGAGCTTGTGCCCGGTATGTATCCATATTACACATTCTGGGATCTTAAAATTATGAAGCTTTCTTAATTCTCCACATTTTTTGTTAGAATACTTAAACATTTGATTTTACATTGCTTTTCATCTATTTATTGTCTGTAATTTACATATTACAATTTTTTATTTAAGAGAAATCAAATAAAAAAATAGCATCATGAGAGATGAGATTTTGGTCATTGCATGAATATGAGTATAAAAGAGTTACTTAACAAATCTTTCTGCAAACAAAATTGCAGTTTAGAAATTATCTCTGAATAAAAACAAAATTAATTTCATTAAAAATAAAAATATTTTTTATATTCCTTTTTTATTTTAATTTCAATTGTTTTACAATTTTTTTAAAGTTGCTTGGGACGGAGGGATATTATATAAATAACAAATTAAATTGCTTTTCTAGATGAAAATAATACAACCAAATATCATCCTAACCAAATAGTTATTATTGCCCTGTATTCATCACTCATAGGGGGGGGACCCAAGCGAAAGATGCACTCAGAGAATTTTGTAAGTCAATCCTTTGTAAAAAAATATTATTTAGCGAATGAACTAATTTGGTTACAGCTCCATTGTTACAAGTAACAAGGAGAATTAGGGTTACATGCCAATTCACACTGCATGTAAATGTTATAAATTACAGCATAAAGTAAAACTCACAAATAATGAACACAGTTATAATGAGAATTTTGTTATGATGAGTAAAAGAATTTATTTGTCATATTCTAATAACTTTCCTATAAACTACTTGTTTATTATGAGCAAGATGTCAGTACGTATTTGATATTAAGCAAAAACAAGTAAAATATCAATACACAAAGGGCCCCAAATGAAGATAGTCACTAAATAATGATCATCACACACAAGAAACAGCTTAAGTCATTCAGCAATCACTTTGAAAGCATTGACTGAATTATCAACGACTGAAATAAGAAAACCTAGTTGATTTAAGTTAAACTATGTATAATTTTGAAGTATGAATAAATATAATTATATTTCACCAATCTCAATGTCCTATATTGTCGCCGTGGCTTATGAAG
Organism: Odontocerum albicorne; assembly: GCA_949825065.1. Taxonomy (NCBI): domain Eukaryota; kingdom Metazoa; phylum Arthropoda; class Insecta; order Trichoptera; family Odontoceridae; genus Odontocerum; species Odontocerum albicorne. The sequence goes on from OX463858.1 coordinate 18,400,902, forward strand.
GAATTTATCACTATGGCTATTTTTTATTTCAAGTTGAACAAACTGTGATATTTTAGTTAATTTAAACAGTATTTAAAAATTAATTAAATATTTTTTTTTTAAATATTCTAAGTTCTACACAAGTATTTATTTCCACTGCTTGGATAATTATTTTAGTTTAATAGCTCATTATCAACAATAATATATAGTTAAGTTCAAAAAACAGTGCCAGTGTTCAAAATTCTATAAGTGAAAAAAATCCATGAGAACATTTTTATTCAAAAATGCTTTTATTGAATTTCTACACTTATACAATTTTCGAAAACCAAGACTATAATTGTTTTTCAACTTATGTAAACCTATCTAAATAAATGATTCCATGAATTTTGTGTTGCTAATAATGCCCTAGCAAACCAAAACAGTAATCCAGCAGTAGAAATAAATTATGAAGCTTTCTTAAGGAGAAATTAAAATATTTTTATTTAAATAATAACAATGGGGTTGTATAGTCTTAAAACACTGTTTCTTTATTCAATGAATTAAAATATCAGTTTTTTTATTCAACAGACAAAATTTTCAATTAAAAACACTATGTATTTCAATTAACTGGAGATAATAAACATAAAATGAGTGAAATATTTTTAATAATATGACATTTTTACTTGTTTGAGTTATATATTAAATTATTTTCAGTATAAATATATATATAAAGGTTAAAATGAGCTCCACCATAACGAGTACTTCTTGATGCCGGATTTCTTATTATAACTGAGTTCCACTGTATTTATGTTCTAAATGTCAATGTAAAACATTTTTAACCTACAAAATTTGAAGGTTGGCATAAAATATTTGAAAATAGCATTGTCAATACATTGAAAACTTTGACACTCGAGGAAGATTATTGACATAACAAATTTTAAGGAAAAACAATTTTTTTACATTTGACGCTAGTAACGAGTGCAAACATTTTCATAATTTTGAGCAATTAGTGCAAATCTTTTATAACATCGCTACTAAAATTTTATTTGCATTTTTTTATGTTTATAATATTTTTAAACATCTCCTTAATTACATAAATGATATATGAAAAAAATATACATTTTTATTTTCAGTATCGATGTTAATGAAATGTATATAGTTTATCAACCCACCTACCATTTAATTGATTTTCAATCTTACAAAAAAAGGTATGAATGAATATTGACATTGATATGTAATTAAATTTATGTGCTAATAAAATGTGTATTGACTAATACGACACTCGTCCGCGATATATCACAGTTAAGTTAGTGACACAAATTGAATTTTTCTATGTCACTACCATATCCAGGGAGCGTCACTTAGATTCTACGATATCAGTTACGATTAGTTACAATATTACGAATATTAGGTTATATAATTAATATGTTTAATACAACTACATCAAGATTATTGTGCATTATAATATCATTAAAGTTGATAATTTTTGAGCAATAAATGTGATGTGTGGAATGTGCAGTATTTAAAACTTTATTTTGGTTGTGCGAATAATGTGTATATATTCACTTATCTGTCCCCTTTAGAATTAATATCCAGTCTCAAATATTTAATGACATTACAAACTTTATATATTCATGTTCACTTTTTTTCTTAAATAAATAAGGGTTTTTTTTAATACATACATTTTAATAACCCGGTCATAGGTTAGATAGATTAAATTTATTTAATATGATCCTTGAGTGTTTAAAAATAAATAAGAATGTAACTTATTATTAAATCTAAAGTGAACATTAAGTGAATTATATTAAAGTTTTTTTTAACATTTTAAGAATGAATAAAAGGAAGAACTATCACTTTCATAAAAGATCTGGAAATCTTATAAAAATGTTGATTGGAAATTAAATTTTTTACTCATAAATTCTATTGTAAAATATTAATTTTTACACTAGAATATATGTAATAGGTATTTCAGAAAAAGATGGATTATGAAAATATCAAAATACAAAGTTCTGTTATCAAAAATAACGTAATCATTTAATGTGTAAAAAATTAAACATGTTTCGGATCTCATTGGTAAGATAGATTCAAACTATAGTGATGGAAATTGTTTAAATTATTTGTTTAAATATAATCAAACATCTTTTAGCATCCTCTTCCTGCAAGACCCCCTTTTGTAGACAAAATCCCGAACTTGCAGATTACCTTCCATACTGTCCAATCTCTCATTTCTAGTAATCGTTTTATCTTATTTTATTGACATAGAACTCAAATATATTTTGGTTTCCTTTAAATAAACTTCAAATATATATAAATATGTTATATTGCAAATAATGTTTTTTTTAAATCTGCATCGTATTCTGTCCTTTTGTCAGCCCACAAGCAATCCCTCAATATGAAGTAAAATTGCAAACATTAATCTTCAGTGTACATTTAAAGATTAAATTCCGTATCCAGAAGACCTGAGAGCTGCAGCATCCATAAATAAACTATTAAAATCAAAATTTCTGTTCAGAAGGTTTAAACTCTAACTATATAACATCATAATCAAACTCATAGTTACATATAAGGCCCAGTCATGGACAATGACTGTTAAAGAACAATTTTGAGTGCTATAGTTTAAAAACTAGATATCGGAGATATTAGACCCACGGTCAGGAGTTGCAAATAGTGGTGTAGCGAAGGAATCGCAGTTGTTCCCAGGCCCAGGACTAAAGGGAGCAAAATGTCATGGACCAAAGTTAATATATTTTTGAAAGCTTTTCCTTAATTTTACCATGCTTTGTTGGCATCATAATCTTTTTTTATCCACAATTTCTAACAATGTCTATTGTTATTGGTTTCACTTACACTTCAGACATGTAAATTGGTTTCACTCACACTTCAGACATATAAATTGGTTTCACTCACACTTCAGACATGTAAATTACAGTAAAAATTACTTGAAATTAAAAAAAAATTTAACTAATACGGATACCATTTTTTTTATACAATTGTTTTTAACTAAATAATTACTGTTTTTATATATTTATTTATTGTAGTATATCATTCAGTCTGTTATACTTGTATGTATACAATTATATATGTAACACACATGGAAATATAAAAAAAAATATGATTTACGTCATATGCAAAAAACATATTATACATTGAAATGCTTGTACAGGCTTTGATTTGGCAGTTGAGCTTCCACCTTATTCACAAAACAAACATTTAGCTTACATTTTGTGAAAGATAATTTCATGTATTGTCATCAGGCGAAGAAGACCCTAGCTACGTCACTTGTAAAAGATACTTGGAAGCAAGAAGCAACCGGGATATTGTTCCTTATTTGTATAACTTTGGGTCACCAACGAACTAAGGGTCACCAACGGAATAAGCCTTTGATTGATCATGTCCATAGAGCATTCAACCAAAAAATAAGTAAAAAGGAGTGGAATTCTAAACTAAAAATCAGCTTTCTTGGTCAACCATTGATGTACTGATGGAGCCCTATAAATTGGGTCTGGCAAGACTGGAAGAAAAGGTGCATCGTTGTTGTGGAATTTGATACATCAATATGGAAGTTGAAGGTCTGCAAGAGCTACATGGTTTAATTGAAAATTATATGTATTTCAATCATTGTTCAGATCATCACTATAGTTAGAATTACATAAAAAACAATTTTTTTTCAATAAAAAAAGTAAAAAAAGTTTATTTACATGCAATTTGGAAATACACATTTTTTATGTTAAATCTGATAAATATCATTATCAAACACCATTCGTAAGTAACATCATTCATTTAAGACGGCACCACATACATTTTTTATTATATTTTCAATAGGCCTATTTCTACAATCCACAATTTTTGTGTAATGAACAATTAAAAAAAAATTAAAAAATATTTGAGATACAAACATGCAATATTACACTTTATTTTAAAGTGCTAATTAACTGAAATAATTTAAAAACTAAAACAAAAAAAACTTTAGCGAAACTGTAAAATGTGATTACTTATGTGTTATGTTATTTGAAGTATTTTGGATGAATAATGAGAAGCTCAAAGAAATGATGTTTTATCACAGAAAGTAAGTAGTTTTTAGATTGTAAAAAAGATAAAAATAAAGAAATTTATTTGAAATTGTTAATTATGTATTGGTTTGAATTGCAGTACTATTGTACATCATACAGAATCCTAATATTTATTCAATCTTCATCCCTTTAGGACCCTTTTCCATGAAGCTGCCTATTATTGTATCATTTGGAGATTTCCCATTCTTTAATTAAGTTTCACATTATTTACAAAAATTGTTAGTTGGTGGGTAAGAAGAATTTACTACATTGCTATAAACAGATCCGTTGTACCCTGTACACAAAGATAAACTAAAATATGACAATCCTTTTCTTTTATTTCTTATTTTATCTTTCATAGGTTAAAACTGCAACTATATAAAACCATAATTAAAATAGAAGTAAGATATGACATCACCACAGACAATGACTCTTAAAGAACAATATAGTGTTAAATTTTGAGATTAAGGTCTTGTAGATGATGCTGAATCGGAGTTGCAGTATGAATCCAGGAGTTGCAGTAGGTATTTTGAGACTAAGAAACAATAGGACATCTGATTTCTACAATTTCGGATCACCAATGACATACGAGTGGATTAGTTTCAACAGATTAGATTACCGCAGTAGCGTTGAATGTCATCCTCAAAGAGACGACACACTAAGAAATTCTTTCCTTACACCAGGCTGCGCTTAACTCTCTTTGGGTGGCCACGGGAGTCTTAACAATATTTTTTCACTTAGTCTCTTTGCCCTGTTGCAATTTATGTGGTCACCTAGATTAATTCTTTTCACACTCCAGTGTAGCACTAGGAGAAAGGACTTCCCCATAGGGATAACTCTTTTATTAAAATAAAACTATATCCAAATTTCTTACGAGTGTACAACCGCACTGTAAAAGAACCTAATTCGTACTTACAGTGTGGGTGAACGAGGGACAACTATATGTCCCTGTAAAAAAAGGGTTAGATAACCAAAGACAAAGAATATAAAAAAGGCTAGATAAGCTAGATAACCAAATACAAAGAATATACCTGTATTATATAATAATAGTCATTCTCCATTTTTAATATGAAAACAAAATAAAATATATTAGATTTTTTTACATACTGTATTAGCCTAACTATAAGGTGAGGTTTTTATATAAAATAAAACAACACGGAAATATCGGGGTTCCCTTTATATTTGAGTTCCAAGCAAATTATTGATAAATTCACTATAGCGCAATGACTGAGATGGTTATATTGCTCCAAATACTTATACTTATCTGTATTCTTCGAGTTTGTTCAAAAGACAGTATTCTTTAAAAACTGCCAGCTGTACTGCTATAATAGTTTCCGACAGTCTTTTTTATGCCACATTTTTTTATATTCTTACACCCTCGAAAATATGAGTACCATATTGAAAGGTGAGAAGCTCGAAAAAATCTAATGAATCAAGAAATTCGCAAATTCCAATTTCAAGGTTATGGTAACGCGTGCTGCAGCGGCTACAAATAACTGTGAGGCTGCCAGAAAATTTGGTATTACTGAAGATGCTGGTGATCGCGGAAACAAGACCTAATGAATGCATATTCTCCAAGAAATGCATTCCGAAGGATCAAGAAAGGACATTTTAAATCAATTGATAAAAAAAGTTAAATGTAATTTTGTATTTAAAAAAAACATTAAAAAATTTGGGAGTCGCCTTATCATCAGAGTCACCCCATAGTCAGGTCAATACGGCACATATTTAGAATATTAAGACAATATCTTTACTTTTGATGTAAACCCACCCCTTTGCTGTTTGCAACCTCAATTTCAAAGGTTCTCTATTTATATCTTTGTTACAAAATAGGTTTCTGTGATAAAGGTTAAGAGCGCCAAGCTTTTCCCTTACAGTAAATTTAGCATCACTTATCATGTATAAAAGCATGATGAACAAAAACCAGCTTAAATTTTTACTAGAAAATAATGCATTATTAGTCAGTTTTTTTATAAGGAATCAAAAAGGATTATAAAAAATCCCACTCGAGAAGGGAATTTTGATACAACTACAAATATTAAATATATATAAGTACACAGTATCAGACATGTATTAGTTTTCTCTTAAGGCTAAAACTATCCAACACTAGACACTAAACATGTAAAACAATATGTATACAAATGCACAAAATTCTATAAGATTTACATCGAAAGCAGAATTTATCAACTCGACACATTTTTATTGAAGATTATTATAGATCCTTTTTATTTCAGTTATATCACTCATTGTTGAGTAACATGACATCCATGATAGCTTATTTTCCATCCATTTTTACACACCATAGTTCCAAAGTGATCTAGGGAAGTCCAGATGTGTCCTTACCTTGGTTATCCGGTGCATTGAGGATCAGATATATGTAGAGCCAGGGAAATGACCCCAGGTGTGATATCTGAAGGATGAAAAAATTGGCCGGCAGAAAAATGAAAATACTATAAAATAAGCCAAAAAAAAATGTTTAGAAAAATCAAAATTTATTTGAAATGTAGTCTTGGACAAGAGATTGTCATGTATGGCTATTCTCTCTATTAATTCATTTATTTCCATGTCTGTACTATCAATTATTGTTCATGCCACATGTTTCCAGTAAGAGGCAACAGAGATCGCCCAATCATTCCCATGAGTCAGATCTTGCCCAGAACAGTAGTCCCCATGTTCGGACTTCATTAAAAATGATTTATAAAAATGAAATTTGATAGTTATTGATAATTTTGTAGCTGTAAGTGTTCGAAAAATACTATTATAAATATTCCACATTTTAATTAAAACTGGGTAAAGGGAGTTGGTTTAAAAATGAATATTTCAAAAACCAAATATATGATGAACGGCTTTGCTACCCCAAAATCAATAAACGTAGATGGAAAACCGCTAGAACTTGTCCAGGAATATGTGTATCTGGGCCAACTTATTTCCTTTGTAGGTGGCATATCGGACAAAACTAGTGTGGAGCTCATTTGGACGTTTGAACAACATCTTCAAAAGTAATCTCCCAATATCCTTGAAGCGAAGGGTTTACAACCAGTGCATCCTTCCAGTACTTACGTATGGCTGCGAGACATGGACGCTCACAGTAAAGAACACACAAAAGCTCCAGACCGCACAAAGGGACATGGAGAGATGCATGTTGGGATATACTAAAAGAGACCGTAAACGAAACACCTGGATTCGCAATATAACAAAGGTAGAAGACGTTATAAAGGTGTGCAAAAGAATGAAGTGGCAATGGGCCGGACACGTAGCCAGAATGTCAGATTCCCGATGGACATCCGAAATAATCCAATGGTACCCAAAAGGCATAAAGAGGTCCAGAAGAAGACCGAAGGTACGCTGGATAGATGAAATCAGGAAGCATGGCAGCATCACATGGCATCAGCGAGCAAAAAACCGAACTATTTGGAGTCAACTTGGGGAGACCATCATCCAGCAGTGGATCGACCCTGGTTGACAATGATGATGAATTTAAACTGTTGATATTATTGTGTGGTTAAGTGACACATTTTTCCTTTTTTTGACAACTAGAGGGATGATGTTTTAAGAAAGTAAAAAAAATGCCCATTTTAAAATAGTGAAAAATATTTCAGCAATTGTTCCTGAAATTCTTTAGAAAATTTTTCATATTACTGTGGGGGTGCATTTTCGAATTGATGATGTCCCAGGCATCAAAATAACTCATCCGGCTTTGATAATATGCTAAATGGGTTTAGGAATTGGAATTGATATAAAGTAGAAACAAGACCATGATATGTCAATCGATCACAATTTTAACACTTGCCTTACTGTGCTAAAAGAATGTGCCAACCACGGTGCTGGACGCTTAGCGTCCAGTAAAAAATGTATATTTTAAATTAAAATTATGCAAAATCTGCTCGGTTATTTTTTGTAATTAGCTATAAAAATCCTTTTATTGTGTATTAAAATATCGAATAATCAAATAAAATATAAGTCCTGGTCACTCGCTATCCATCACAGGGAGGCAAGTGTTAATTGAATAGAAGACAGAAGATAATCTTTCTGTCATATTTCAAGAATAATACTCGTATGTTCTAAATCTAAATTAATTCATGTTATTTGGGTTTGCAAGGTCCTATCCGTATAGTGTTTCTGTTGAGGACCAATCTGATCATGGAGTATATTCTGTTCTATCTCATTCAAGATGTTCATGTCCGGTCATTACATATATCATGACATTGTTTTTTTTAGATCAACTTTGACTAAAATAGTCTATGTTGTTCGTGGCTTCCCTGATCCTGTCCGTGTATTGTTTTTATTGACCAGTTTGATCATTAATTCTTATTCTTTTACGAATATGATATTTTGTGCTTTATAAAATCATATTATTTTACACAATGAGTGTAAAGTGTTGAATGAGCTAAGAATGTAACAATGTAACCTTTTTGCGATATAGACAACAGTTGGGCTAAAGTGTAATAAATGGTCACAGACATCAAATGTTACATGCTAATTTAGTGTGTGTTAAATACCTAAACATAGATCAGACATGTGGTTACTTATTCGGCTAACATCCAAGGAAGATGCTTGTAAGACTACATGGTCACAACATGTAATTCTTCAATACATATAACCTAAAACAATGGACCTCGGTTGAAAATCACTTCTTGTCGTACTGTTAACAAGTACAATAATGTTGTAAGATGTTCTTCATCAATGAGAAACATTAAGTTATAGATAGCTTTTAAAAAATCAGCTACACGTATATCTTCAAGATAAAATTAAAGAGTTTAGATTAAATAAAAGTGGAGTTATACATACGTTGACAGAGATAAAGTAGGCTTCATAATCAAGTTCTGTGTCAATAAAGATGACCTCCCTGGTCTAGTTAGTATGAACTGTCTTTCAACACGGGAGTTACGGATAAGGACCTAAATTTATTTTTAAAATGGTTCCAGTCTGGTTTTCACTTAAGGCCTCTTTAACATATTTCCTAATGGTTGGAAGAGATTGCCACATGGCAATAAGCCCACCAGGCTGTAATGTATATAGCAAAAGTGTAATGCGATACAATATATGGCTACAATTATGCCAATTATCAAAAATGAGATCTCAGTATGTTTTTAATATAACTACATACGAGTATATTAGTAATTAAGCTCAAATGTATTACATTTATGATATATAGGTACACTCATTGCGATTTGTTGTCATTTGACTGTTCTGTAATATGAGTTTATGGTTTATCCATTTTAATGATCTCGTTTTATTCTGTATAGTAAATTTTTTAACATCTAAATTCCTATAATAAATAAGGAGTAAAAACCCTGTCATCTAGATGTACCCATTTCTTAGGAGTCACGGATTCCATTCCTGTGGGTATATAGATTTATTTCCAAAGGGTATTAGACATTGATTCTTATTTTAGGCCTCTTTAACATCGTTCTGGTTGGTTGTAAGAGATTGATATATAACAACAAACCTACTAGATTGTATTGTATACAACAGTGTAATACAATGATTTTACTTACAGTTCACTCTGTATAAAGGATTCTATCAGTGTTCTTCAAAATCATGAGACTTACATATAATGCCTGCACCATACACTAGTGTTAAGAATGCTCACTTAGCACCTAGGCTTCCTGGATTTGATTTCTGGTATGTGCTGGACTTGTAAGCTTTTTTTCATGTAATTTATTGTCGTAATCTCATTTAATGGCTGCCTCATATAAATTCTTGAAGCGCTTTAAGACTGACAGGTGTTACGAAATCGCAGTATATAATTTCATATTTTTATGATAAAAAACTAAACTTGTTGGACTAGACAGTTTTCTTATTTTTAAACATAATATTTATTGAGCCAATTAATGATAAAAACGATATTAAGTCACATCCGTTTGATCGGTACTGAACAAATTTGACAACTCTATAGAAAATCTTAACTTCTTGAAGAAGCTTTACCTCTTATACAATGGTACAGTAAAAGTACCCTTATGCGAAGGAAATTTGATTTTCATTATATATTTTTTTAAACCAATTAATTTTCAACCGACAGCCACTGTACTAAACTATAGCATGCATCATGCTCTTATTTATATTATTTATTTACTACATAATATTTTTATATTTTCAAAAAAGAAATTCAACTATTAAATTTTTTATTTAAAAACATCCTTAAAATACTAATAGTGATATTTTATCATAAAATCAACAAAAATAACATAAGCACCCAATTACAGAAGCAAAAAAAAAAAAGAAAGTTGCTATATGCAAAAAAAATGTTCAGAGATATGTCACGTTTATTTGTGATATTGAAATTATGTGCTAATATTTTTTTTAAGGAGTACACAGTCTATTTGATTGAATTGTTAAATATTGAATCATTCTATTATAGTTAATGTATGAATCCGTGAAAACATTTCAATTTGGGAATCTTAGTTAAATATTGCATAGTTTTTCTACTTCATAGTTACTAGAATAATAATTATCATTATTTTCTATCGAAATATAAAATTATTTCTTATAAATTTATCGAAAAAAAAACTAATTTTCGCAACAATATGCACTATAAATGGGAAGAAAAAAAATAACGAAAATAAAACTTTTATTTAATAACAAAATATTACAAAAATTTACTACTGAAACAACATGCTCCACTGACGAAAAAGAAAACAAAACACTGATTTTTTTCATACAAACATGTACAAATAATTAAATAAGTAACAGTTATGTAAATTAAACCAAAAGTGATAAGAAAAAAAAAATGTTATACATTAGTATATAACTTGTGGCACTACATTTACTTAAAAAAAATTGTATAAATGAAAAAATAAATAACAAAATATTTATTATATAAGGAAATAAAAATGGGATTTTTTTTCTGTAAATCTAATTCCAAGAAATAATACTATTTTCGTCTAAGAAAATTATCATCTAAAAAAAGTCATTATTATCTTTTAAATTGAATCTCTCATCCTTCCACTTCAGTCTATTTTACATATATATTCAATTTAAAATTCATTTTAAAATATTTAAAAACTTAAAGAACACAAATTTATTTAAAATTATTATAATTCTACATAGTAAAAAAAATGATAATGGAATAATACTATATGTATAAGTAATTGCACCAAGAAAAGTCAAAATAATATTATATCCCGTTGCGGTACACTAGAATACAATATTTCTAGTTAAAATAATGTAGCAAAATAACTATCCTGTCCATATGACAAAATAATAATTGAACAAAATCACAGTAAACACATCCTGTGTTTTTGCTGATATCAGCAGTATAAAATTGCACAAAAAAAGGCAACACATTTTGTCCCAGAGCTGCAAAAATTATTAAAATACAAAATGACATCTATTTGTCAACACCATATAAGCCCAAAAAGAAGAGGAAACCTTATTTCATGAGGGAATGAAAAGATTTTTTTAAAAAACTTCTCATTATTTCACTTTTGAGAGATGATACTCGCTAATTATTGCAACATGTTCATAATATTGATCGTCCCAATTGAAATGTATATAGACAAAAAAATGTATCGACCCCCTTTCAACTTTTTTTACTTTATTGGAAAGTGGAACAACACAAATTGTGTATTTTTTACCTCGAAAATAAGGTGTTTGTGAAAATAAGGTAGTTTTGTGATGCACTATGGGGTGCATGGCTGCATGGTAATGGTCTAGACTTCCGTGCGGAAGGTCGGCGGTTCGATTCCTATCCATTGCTACTCCTCTAAAATGACGGATATTTTTTCCCCCTAGTATTCGGGGATATAAGAATACCTACTTCAGTCATATCTATTATTTAAAAAAAGTGAAAAAAACCATATCTGTGTCCTCTGATCGTCTCACTTTGGCCACTCAGATCCAGTACAGCGGTGTAACTAAAAAAAACTAACTCACTTTTAATTTCATGAAATTGTTGCAGCAAAAAATTTGAATCTATATACTTGAATTGAAAGTTGATTCAAATGCTGTTTTTTCTTTTTTATTTAAGATTTGTTTTATTCATGGGTTTGTTATAACTTGATTTCAAATTTAAAAAATGTTAGCTTAGTAGACAAAAGTCAAAATGTTAATTTTTGCAAATAAACTATTATTATAAAATGCATGAGCAGCAGCACTAGGACAATATGTGTGATAAAATACAAAAACATCTCATTTAATTCATTTTTGATTTAGAAACATTTACAAATTTCTAAATTTCAGTTATAAAATATTTAAAAAAGATGTATATAAAGATAATATCTATGATTAGTTTGGCACAAGTATCAAATTATTGGAATGAATGCAATTTTAAATCTAAATGTAAATGTCACTATAAAAAGTCGATAGTGAAATATTCATTAGGAAAACATGTTAGTTCTATTCAAGATAAAGTAGGTACAGAAATCTCAAAGTATTGAGAATAGTCACCATAAAATGATTTACAATCATTATAAATATAATTTGTTCATTATTAATGATAAAAATAAGATTTTGAAAATAATTTGAAAAATAAGATAACACATGTTTCACATGTGTAACTGACTTTTTAGACATTACGTAGCTTTGCTGAATACATACAAAATTTCTACCATTTGAGTTATTATAACTACGACACTACTGGTATCATAGTTCCATGCATATATTATTAAATTTCAGATTGCTACTTCTTCTTTATATCAGAATATATTCCCACAAACATAAAATATTTAAAATAATTCTAACATAAATTTGTTCATATTTTTTTAAATAATTCTCGAATTCCTAAACAATGAAGACAAAATAAAATCAAGCACATGTGTAAAACATCCATAGATTAAATAAAATTCAAAATTAAGAATAACACACATATCATCAATATTGGGCAAGTATTCATAGCAGCTTTATTTTGATTATTTATATGTACATTCATTTTATTTTCCATTGATTATATAAACCAATGCAAATTACTGAACAAGACAAACACATTTTTAAAAAAGGATTTTTTATAAATCCACTTGAGTACATTATGGATTAGTTTTTGTGACATAAAACAGGTGCTTTTTAAATTTTTACAAACTGTGAACATTAAATCTACATTCAGTGTCAAATGATTGTGTGTCTGAGTCATATACTGAGAAGAATCAGAAAATGATTTCCGAAGCTTATACGATAAAGTCGAAGGTTAACGAAAAATTGGAAGAAGGGATCTGTCATGGTTACACAACACCCATAAACAGATACATATTCAAACAGTTTAAGAGATTTGATAATGAAAGGATTACTTACCTAAGAATGATCTTTAAAATATGTAAGAGGAACCAGATATGACATGTGAAGAAGAAAAAATGAATATTATAAGATTACAAGGAATACCCCGATTATTGCAATTTTCAAGTTATTATGGATTATATTATGTATTGTATTACACTTTTTTTATACTGTAAAATCTGGCGGGTTAATTACCATGTGGCAATCCCTTACAACCAACCAGAAAGATATTAAAAATGCCTAAAGTGAAAATCAGACCGATACACTTTTTAAAACAATTTAGTAACAATGGGAATCGAACCCGCAACTTTCAGGTCAAAAGACAGACCATCATTTAGATTTTATTAGAATATTTTAATACCAAAAACCGATTACTATAGTAATAATTCAGATAATTGTAATATTTCGAGTGCTATAGAGCCAATTAAAAATTTGCATTAGAAGATGAAAATGCATGAAAAAAAAGATAGTAATATTTAGAATAATAGAATACAAGTACTACAAGCCTTCTCAAATGTTTTGCCAAAAAATGTTTAAAATTTCTTTCTTTTATTGTAATACCTAAAAAAACAGTAATAATAGGTTCAAATAGGTGCCATGGGTCAAAATGAGAACACTTAATCTTAATCATAAAAGCACCTGCATGAGGGGATCAGACCTCCTCAGAAGAAACAAAATAGCAGAGAACCCTCACTAAACATGCGTGGTGATATAGTTAATGTTGCATCTGATTCCCTGCCAGTTGTACATTGTGGATTGGTTCAGAAGTGAACCTGCTATAGGGAAGCCCAAATATCGTTGCGGTTGCCTCCTTCTACTATACAACCATAGGATAAAGATATGGTGTTATCAACACCATCAGAATGCAATTGTTTGAGAACAGCAACAATGATGCAATTGTCATACAGTGTGGTTCTCAATTATAACGGGGTTTACTTCACCGCAATAATAAGGGCAGTCCTGTATATACATTTGTTTTGTTCAGTATTTTATATATGCACAATTTATAAAATTCAATTGATTAAATTCAATTTATAAATTCAATTTATAAAATTCAATTGGTTAATCAAATATTTAGGCCTGCCTAATTTTTTTTATATTCATACAGTACTTCCCTGAAATTCATTAATTTTTTAATATAAAAATCAGTCATACTTCAGGTAAAAAGTTTAAACATATTTGGCACACTATGTTTTCATATAAATTCGGAGATTGGGGAAGTAAATTCCTATAAAATAATTGTAACTAATACGTTTTTCATTCATTCAATTAAGATGAAATACCATTTTTTGAGTTATTATCATACATTTAGAATACATCAATGGTGTGAAGATTTTTGAAATGATTACAAATGTATTAAGTTGACTCCTGATATATTTTAATTATTCTTTACGACATGAATGTGGTTAAAAATCAAATCACATCATTTTATCTAAAAGAAAAAATATTTCATTTACGAGTAAAGAATTTTCTGTACACCAGGGGTAAATTATGGCTACTGGGGTAAATTATGGCTACTACAAGTTGTCAAAGTACTTGCTTCGGCAGAAAATATACTAAAATTGGAAGTAATATATGTAATTCATCACATTTTTTTAATGATTATAGAAAAAAAAAACAGAAAAATGGGCTTTGCAAAGCTATGGTAAAATACTCGACCCATCTCACTAATATTTTTTCTGCTGCTGCTTTTCACCACACTCGAAACATCTAGTACTCGTATAAGTATTTAGATAATATAAGTGTGTAGCAAATCATTAACCCTTCAGGCACGTATGACGTGCACAGCACTCACATCAAAACTCCCCACAGGGACATATGATGTGCACCGCACGCGCACCAAAAACTCCGAACAAGGATAGACGAAAACAGTTCCCC
Source organism: Odontocerum albicorne (assembly GCA_949825065.1). Lineage (NCBI taxonomy): Eukaryota > Metazoa > Arthropoda > Insecta > Trichoptera > Odontoceridae > Odontocerum > Odontocerum albicorne. The sequence continues at coordinate 18,415,994 of OX463858.1, forward strand.
GTTTTATCATCTATTTAGAAGAGCAATAGTTTAACGATTTCGTTCAAATAACTCAATTACTATAAAAAAATAGATTCAAGCTTTAGTTGTAAATACTTTTTTTTTATTCGAAATTGTCAAATGTTCAATTTATTGTTTTTTCAAAACTACTTGTCGGCAAATGCCTTTGTGTATGCCGACAGTGACACCTAACTGTCGGCATACACAAAGGATTTCAATTTTTGATACATTCAAGTCCCATAAAGAATGATGTTTATGGTATTAGGGTATATTTCCAAGTATTCTTTTTTTTCGGAGTTTTATATTTATGTTCGTCAGTGCGTTATTGACAACTGCTCGAGTAGGAGCTACTTTGGTGTTCTAATTTACGATCTTCTTTTACATTTACGTGTAAGTAGTTTGCCTGATTACTTTGCGTTATTTATTGCATTATTTGCATTACAAAATATATTTTTTTATTTATGAGACCCAATCAATATGGCATCTTCTTCGAAAAGATCAATACTATTAGTTGAAAACTTATATAAAATATTTATATCAATTATACGTCTATCTCCATAAAAAAAATAAACATCCCTGAGACTGAAAATATGTTTCAGGCATACGAGCCTGAAGGGTTAAGCAGAAATTTAAATTTTCAGTAGGTATTAACTATTTTTTATGTGTTCTTTGTAATAATTTTTTTAATGTTTGAAATGCTGATAAAATGTATATTTTTTTTCTCCCTAAGAGCATTTCTGGTCAAGTTATAATAATTTTTTTTGCTAGGCATGAGTCCAGTTGTTTATCACGTAAATTATAGCTGAAAAATGATATGTTTATATCATCAAGATTTAAGTTATTGAAATCGTATATGTTAATAGTATGCATGATTCGAAATTTGATAAAACAATAATATTAATTTAAAATATATATTTTTTATTTCTTTAAAAGGTTTATAATTTAAAATTAGGGTTAAGTCAATTGTTTTAATTAGCGATGAAACAATAATGATTATATTTCACAAAATTTAGAGTTACTATAATTTATATCTGGCTTTCAGAAACATTCAAACTGCTTTGATGTCAAACAAAATTATGTTTGAGCTTTTTTTTTCAAATTATTTTATATATGCCTCACAACTCAAATCATAATCAAGTATAGAAAAAATTACAAATTATAAATGTCACACATATATAAAAAAATAAATAAAAGTTCAACTAAACAGATAAGTACAATAATCATTTTTTTTAATAATTATTCACGTCTTCCTACGAATCCCAGTAGAAACTTTGATGAAGATGCTATTTATGATTTACTAACTAAAAATTTATGCCAAAGACAGCAAGTCGAAGAATTTTAGAAAAATTCAGTTTTGACAAGCTCAATTATTTGGAACAGCAGCAATCCGCTCTTTGAGGCTACTAAAGTGTCCTTGGACTTGTTGAATTTGTTGCTTGAGACGATCGTTGACTTGGCGCTGCAATTCTTGCACTTCCATTATCTCCCGTCTCAGGTTCTGGTAATCGTTTCTTACCTAGATCATTATGGAAATTATTAGATGCAGTAAATGCAATTGAAAAAATGCAAGTGACAAAAGGAATAACAATTATTCAAGATGGTCCATAAGGTTTTTTTTTACATTTATTTTTTTACTATGTAGCTTGACTCTTTTAAGAAACACTGTTAATAAAGTCGAGCATAGCTTGATAGAAAAATATGAAACCACTAAACCAAAAAGACGAGACTTTAATCAACTGGAAACAGTTTCAAAGATTTTTAATAATAAAATTACAAATTTCAATAATGACTCGAAATTTTTCATAGTCTTAATTTTTCTTGAAATTTAAAAGAACTAATATTATTAGACTTTTATATCTCAAACTTAACTTAATGATGTTTCTTTTAAAACACAGGTGTCGTAAAAAAATTGTTGATATTTAAAAAAAGCATTGCAAAAAGTGGGAGCAGGTATAATTTATTATCATATACCCTTACAGACCCTATCAGTGCCATTAAACTACTCCGGTCCTCTTATTTTTTAATTCATTTAAAGAAATTCAGAATACAATGGCAATAGACATTTGTTCTGTACTTAAAATGCTTCAATACATTTTCGGCACTGAATGTATTAAGCACTAGTGTTGATATGACACTTTAGTTCAACAGATTATTGGCTGTATGACTAATCCAATTTACTAAAAAAGGAATATGAAACGTTACTCATTTTATTGAATTAATTTAACTAAGAATGAATTATGACACAAAAATGTCAATATGAGTTTTATAATTTTAATAACAAAAAAGGACCATGTTGTGATGCTGAAGTACGAAATTATTTATTGAGAATTAAAGGAGTTAATAAAAAAGTTTGAACATTAAAATATTGAAAAATAGAATGTTAGATTGAAATAAACATTAAGACAATGAGATGTACAATCAGTAATATAATAAATGTTATGTTTGACAACGTTAAGTTATAAATAACAAATTGACTACTAAAGCATGAGTTACACACTTAATATAAGAAATCTAAAATTTACATTAAAATGGGAAGTAGAACATCTGAGTATTTTTAAAAAAAGACTTACCAATCGTAAAGGTATGTAGCCAAATAATTGAATTCTTAAAAATTTGAATCAAAATGTATTAAAACAAAAAAGAAACTATTTCATTTTGAAAAATAAATAAAATATATAATACATTTAACCCTTATAGCCCAATGCATTTGATCTATTGACTCTTTGACCTTTGCTGTACTAAAAGGCCGATGACACATTTTAATGCACACTTTACTTTATAATTATTGTGACTGCCATAAAATCATCAGACAGGTAAATAATCCCTTTTGTTGGTAAACTATGCACATGAAATAAACTTTTCTCATTACTTTTTTTAAAAAGTTTTAATTTTACTTTAAAATCAGCTTTTTATTTATATTTTATATTTATTACAACTGTCATAATAGTCAAAATAGGTAAACAAATAATTTTCTTGGTAAACTACATACTTATAGTAAACTTTTCTCCTAGTATATTTTTAAAGAGTTTCGACTCTACTTCAAATTCAATTTACATGCCACTTTTTTTAATTTGGTGTAAAATAAAGAGTGAGTAAGTGTATTGCCATGGAAAAACACCATCTTTGTTATCACCTGTGATTTTTTTCATTAGTGTAAGTTTTATAAACTCATATTTTAAACATTTATCTTATCTTTTTCATGAAATAATGTATGGGTCATTTAACATACACCCATTAAAAAGGATTGGGGTTATAAGGATTAATAAAATAAAAAACAATATAAAAGTAACTTTTTCTTATTAATATTGAAAAATTTACTATTAAAGTTTTCAAATACAAAATGAGATCTGTGATTGATATTTATAAAAACAACCTTTTCCCTACCTATGTAAGAAATCAAATAAGTATATTTTGAAAGGAAAATGATCTCTAAAATATACAAAAATGGAATATAGTGCATGTGTAAAAATAATGTAAGCAATATTCTTTCATTCTAAAAAGAAAATGGAATATTTAAGTAAGAAATATCCACAAGACTCGATTAAAACAAAACCTTATTTTGATACGAGTAAATTATTAAAAAATGTTTTGCAAGGCACTTTCCAAACCTCAGATACAGATTTGAGTAATGTCATCACTGAGGCTTCGGGATTCTGGTCTGGCTCCGAAATTTGTCTTTCCACAGTGTCGATTTTGCAAGCCATCATATCCAATCTTTCATCAGTACGTTTTACCTATAAGAAACCAAAGATGACATTTTTTTCAATTCCAAAACTATGGAAGAAAGTTGAGGGTCAATATCCCAAGAGAGGCAGTCCTCACAAAAATTATAAGTCGACTTCAAGAGGAAGAAAAATTTGAAAAAAAGGAATAGACCATTAATTACTAAAAATCTACAAATTTCAGGAAGGACAATCAAGATGAGCTAAGACTTTTTAAGATAATTTTGGATGTCACCTGGCAGCAGGTCAAAAGTTCCATTATTTTATCACCCACAAGGGACACCCATCTTATACCATACACCGGTGTTACGAAAGGAAAATTTGCAGTCTCATCCTGATGTGGGAAGACATGGAGTACCAGGGTGTAGATTGACCTGGATGAAGGTATTTTTATGGTATTGACCTGGATGAAGGTATTTTACGGTGATGACAATAATGTTTTTTTTAACCCATGCCATTATTGTATTGTCATTCCATATGCTTAAATTCTGATAAAGTTCTGGTCATCAATTGTATCATTTCATAATTTGATATTGTAAAATTCTTTCCCTCTGAGGATACGAGATTTGATAATCGATGGTTCCAAAAATAACACTTATGTACAGCAAAGGCAGTTTTTTTATCGCAACATACATCTTTCACCTTCTCCACATCTAAACACCTTCTCATATAGTTTTTGTATGACATCTAAATCATTGTGTTAGTATCGTGTCTAAATTATTGTTTCTGTATCATGTCTTAATCATTGTGTTTGTCTAAATAATTCATTTTGGATCATGTCTAAATCATTGTGTATGCATTATGTCTAAATCATTGTGTTTGTATCATGTTTAAATCATTGTAATTTAAGTGTTTCTTTTACATATTTGGAAAAAAGTAAAATATTATGAAACCATATTTAACTATTCAAAAACACTAGTGTATCAACACATTTATCCACCCACCTGAGATAAGCAGACAGATAAAGAGATATGAAGATTATGTGTCTAGATATGAAGTTTATTATTTACATAAAGTAAATGAGGCGCTGAAACATATATACTCAATACAGACAGTAACAAAATCTGCTAAGATGATACAACAGTATTCTAGTACCAACTTTAATTGGAGTGAAACGTGGACATGGAAAAATTCCGAATAAATACGGACATGGAAAAAAACTGAAAGAAGTCAAATAGCGTGAACTTAGAATACAAGGGGTAAATTTGTATTCCAGAATACGGAATGAAGCGATGAGGGATAAGTGTGAACTTAAGGCTGATGTGTTGAGCGTGGTAGAGGCCACTCTGACTGAAGACCACTTGTGGAATGAATGATTGAAGAAAGACTAACAAAACAAATATACGGTGCAAACGCAAGTGGAAGGTGTGGTAGAGAAAGACCAAGGAAAGTATGGTTGGATCAAGTGCATGATATTTTGAAAGAAGGAAATGAAAAAATAAGAGAAATCGTAGGAGTTGTATGAAATGTATAGATGTAGAAGAAACTAAAGATCGAAAAATGTGTATTACGATAGGAAAGTCTAGCGCACTCTCCTCTCTGCCTAGCCTGACAGGGAAACGGCGTGACTGTATATATGATATATCATTTCAATTAAAAAGATAAAATCATAAACCATGCCTTGCTTTAGACTTTTTTAATGGAATTAAAAAAATTACTTCATTCTAGAAAATATACAAAGCAGCAAACTTTGCATTTGAATTAGGGGAAGTACCTAATATAATGGCCGCAGCCACTACCTTTCAATTCTTATATTCAACTTATATACATATATCTATTTTGTAATATTTTTAATCTGTCCATAATAGTGGGTTCTAATCCTGATTTAGGGCACCCTTGAGAAAAGTCTGCTCTCTAAAGGCACTATATAAATTGTCCTTTTATTATTATTATTGGATACATATTTCCGCCTAGTTCCTACTTCCCAATTGACATATTCTGATATTGAATCTCCTAATTGTTCATTATAAATGCTGAAATTCATCATATTTTTATTGCACATGTATGTTATATATTTTCTCTCTTCTACATATTTTAGAATACAATATAAACCTCAAATATTTCTTGATATTTCTTCTTCACGGAATATGTCATTCACATTAAATATGTATTTATATGGAAAATAATTATTATTTAAAGGGAATCTCGATTTGCGCACATATTTTTTATTTTCCGTAAAGCGAGATATGAGTGTACTTCGATTTATCTGACCTAATAAATTATATGTGAATAACTCAAACTATTTGTACAATATAAATAATAAATATTAACTCCAAAAATATATCTATACATAAAAATATACCTTCAGCAATAAATATATAAGAAATTAAAAGTACAAAATTCTTTCTAGTCAAATATATATTTCATGTTATTTTTCAAATATTTTTACAAAAAAAAACGTCTATTTTATCCGTGTTCCATTCATAAATTCAAATTTGCATAAATCGACAATCGATAGGGATTGACACAAGTGTTTTTTATGGTGATATGAATGAATACTCACCGAATTTTCCAAACTCACAACTGCCGCTTCCATGTTGAAACTAAATATTAATTATCACTAATAATTGCACTTATTTCCACATGCAAATCGTTTATCGATTCCCTCCAACACTAAAAATAAATCTGACATCGGGTTCAGGAAGCAACGAAATGTCAAACGTCTATCACATAGACAACAGACACACGGGATAGATTATGCAAACAGAAACCATTATTGAGAAGTCATTCAATACTTTATTATTTCGAACTTATAATGTGACTATGAGTTGAAATTTATCCATTCCCATAGGATATTCAAACAGCGGCCAGAAATATTTAATAATGAATATTACGATATCCTAAGTCATAGTGGTAGAAAAGTGTGAAAGGAAAAGTAAATGCAATAAATACGAGTATATGGATAAACATAAAAGATTTGAACAAATTAAATTCTGCTATTTAGATAGTATTTTCTCAAGTGATGAAAGAGTTCTGAGGAAATTTATCGGGGTCTAGCGATAGGAAACAAAGTCAATGGGGCACTTAAACATTAATATTCAAACCGAATAATATCAAAATCTGCTAAGATGATCATAGCCCAAAAAACACGATTGAAATGATAAAATACCTTTAAAAATCGCAATTGTGGCTGATATTACTTATTTGCAGAATGTTCAAAATTAGGTCAGGTACCATAGACATTATTTGAAATTAATGAATGAAAGAGACAGGCGCGATTTTTGTAATATTTATTGATATCTCCGAACAATTTATATTTTTATAGCAAATAAAAATACTATATAAGGTAGGTTGTCATTTTTTCCGTTGATATTGAAATAAAATTTAATTATCATCTAAAACTAGGTTTGAAATGTTGAATATAATAATATTCATGATTCAACGATTCATGAAGGCAGAATTGGAATTAAAAAAATTAAAATTTCGGAGGCTAATATTTCTTAAGGAAATATAAGTTTTCCAAGCTTTAATTTTTCGAATATTTAATTTTTGTAGGCATGAGAATGCATTTTTTTAGTATAGTAATCGGACTAACATTTTGTATAAAATTAGTGTTTACTTTTTCAAAAAATATAAATTGTTATCCTTACTCTGTTTTTATGTTTCATAAATTGGTAATGTTTATCTTCAACTAAAGATTTATGGAGTTTTATGGAACTAAACTAAAGATTTATGAAATTTTATGGAATTGCATAAAAAGAAGCATGTATCTCTTTTCTTTTCCAGTTTTAACCTTATCTCATTTCAAATTTAGAACTACTAGAGTAGGCATGGAACTTACAATTGATCATCGCATTTGTTGGCAGCACTAACCACATGTGAAAATACAATAGCAGTCTCACAAGTCTGATGCAAGCAAGTATTGTTACTATTTTTAGATCATTTTTTTACCAGACTGCAACCAGATTAAGATGAAAGTTCAACATTTCACCAACTATGCCATGAAGGTCAACCTGAGGGATGGTTCTATAGCCCAAAGAAACAATTAATGGGCCGGATATAATGTTGTCTCATAGCAATGCTTTTCAATATACCCACAATGCCTATTAAAATCTGTTGAGGAGTACTATAGGAATGAATGGATTTAAATATAGACTTTAGAAAGCACTTTTAGAAGGGCAATAGAAGGCAATAGGAATAGGAAGGGCAATTAGAAGGGCAATGTCATAAGCAAAAAATGTACACTAAATCTTCAGATTACAGTTTTATATCTCATATAGTATTTTATATCTCATATAGTATTAGTCTTGACTAACACATAAAATATTCTAAATACTTTAAGAATTTCTTCTCATAATGAAACAATAAATTGCAATTTTTGTTAAGTGCAACATAAATTGCATCTGTGATTCATTATATTGGGCCATTATATTATACATTTTCATCATTGTTTCGCATTCAATTTTAGTCATACTGTTTAAGCATTTTTTTCTGCCTCTATCAATTAATTTCTTCATCTGCATTGAATCTAAGCTCTAAAATCACATCTTATTATAATAATAAAATGATTATTTATATAGAGTACGGTTTAGAGAACTTCAAGAGCACTCCAACTTGGGAATCAAACTAACTTTTATTGAAACATTAAAAATATTACAAAAAATAAAATAAGTTGATATTAGGATAAAAAAATGCCCACACCTGTATATTAAGTAAAACATGCACTGAAGAAATTTTACCAAGAGAAGATGAATAACATAGAAATCTTTGTAGATCTTTTGATATGTGAAATTAACACATTTAGCTTTAGGTGGAGTATATTGTTTATGTTTAGTGTTTATATATAGTCATAAATTTTATAAAACCTCCTAAAAAATTTACTTCAAGTGCTTACTGAAACTGCATATGCCACCCAATTGACTATGCTAATCGATGTGAGATTGACAAGATACGTTTTTTTTATATTGAAATAAAACCATTTATTAGAATATTATTAAAAATCTTCCATAAACTAAATCAAAACTGATCGTTAAAATATCGATGGAATATACCTGGAAATATAAATTTCACTTCCATCTTTTAATCCTGCATCAGATGTGAGCATAATTTAAGTCGAGAAACATTACTCTTTCTTTTTGTGATCCATCCAGGGATCTGCTGTGAATTTAATATTTCATTAAAATTTGTTTTTATATTATGATAGTTTGATTTATTCTTAATTTAATTTCTCTTTAATGTTTGCTGTCTTGTTTTCATTATTTTGTGAAAAAATAATTCTTTAATATTTATGTAAGTTTTAAAATAATATTTTTATTTAAGACTATCTAATACTTAAGGCTAACTAATGCCTCCATTTTCGAAGAACAGGGTCACTGACAGATTGTTGAAAATATGTCTACAATGATCCTCCGATTCTTTGGACAAGGAGACAGTTTGGAGAGGTTTGTGATGTACAAGAGGAAAAGCCCCAATGTGTTAGATTGAACAAGTGAGAAACACAATAGGACTACCTTTAACAATTCTCTGCGAACTGTGGAGCGCAAGGATGGATGGATATAATCATCAAGAGCTATCATGGAAGTCACGATGCTCAGTCATGAGCTAGAGGACAAGATGGATTTATGGCTGTAAACCGTATAGCATAATTACCGAAGAGCTGTAGGAATATATGTATTATAAAATAAAACTTCAATTTATACTAAAAGTATTTTACTGTTTCCCATAAAAATAAAGTACATACATCATTTTTGGTAACTATGTTTTACAACCTATATCTTAAAATGAGACAACACAGTGCGATAAAAAATTGAAAATTATAATAAAAAAATTCAGATATGACAATTTTTTTTTAATTATCTATAATGGATTATTGTTCTTGATAAATTTGGTGAATTTTATGCTTTAAACTTTTATGGTAGTTCTCAAATAAACTTAAAACTCACCTGCTTAACAGTTCTATAAAAAAATCAACCATGTTCTAGAGTACACAGTCAAAACTTTAAAATAAAAATTAATTTATTAGTAAAAATAGATAAAATATTATTATACATAGAGTGATCCTTCCATTTATGCCGTCTTCATTTATGCAAATTCACTTAAATGCAGTTTATTCTGTTTGTTATAAATAATATTAAGTACATGATAATGACATCTATTAAGTAATTAGGTTAGATACCTCACTATAACATAATTGACAAAAACATTCATTATAATAACAAAAAAGGTTATTAGATTGTCTCAGTTAAGTCATCTGGTAGACATTTTATCAGAAAATGATACAGATTTTGTGCGAAGCTGTGCAGTAAAAAAGAACATATTAAATACTTTAACCTGTTACACTAAAATGTAACTTGAAAAGAAAAAACAGCTTTTAGTTGAAAAAAACATCTATTTTTTATTTTAGGAATCTATCCCTATACTTTGCGTGTTATTTGTACATCTGTTAGTGATAATTCTGTGAATGTCACGATTTTGAGGAACATATTCCTATCATTAAAAGAGATATTACTGTATTTGGCTTCTAAATCGATACTAATATTTTTTGCTACTATAGTTCGGAAATTCTAGGATGAGTCCTGTGACAGCTCACAAATTTGCCCCAATACAACCTTATGTAATGTATTTACCTAAATAACTTGCTATTTATTAGAATGGAGACTTATATTAAAGTTGATAAAATAATTAAAATTACTGAACTTTGTTACAAGGTTGTATTGGCGCCAATTTGTGAGCTGTCACAGGACTCATCCTAGAATTTCCGAACTTATAGCAATAATGCCTTACTTTGTTTCTTGTATTGCTACAACTATAAGAGCGACAGCAGCAATAATGGAAGATTCATCCAACAATAAATAAGTATAGAAAATCATACAGCTCTTAACAAAATGGTGTTTTATTAGTTATCAGCAACCACAAACTTATTTAAAAAATAACTTCTGCTTTTTTAACTAAATAAGAATAGAATATCTGGAAAAATGTAAAATATCACTTATTTTACGTCTTGTTTTCTTGGAATTAATTACTGGAGTAAATAAAGGGATTACTCAAAAATTTTATATATGTATCATATGTGATTAGAACTGTCAATAAAGTCCATGGCATAATTTTAACCAAACGTATTCATGTAAAGAACAATGTCATGGAAAAGAGGTTTTTTTAGTGTATCACAAAAATTAATACATAGTAAATTTAAATTATTGATTAGTCAATACAAAGATCCTGGAAGCCCTTCTCTACTTTTGATTTCTTCTTTGATTTCTTTGAATAAATGTATCTATGCTTTTCCTCAGTCTCGAAATATGGTTTGTATTCTGTTAACTTTTCTACATTCTTCTTGTTAATAGTAACAGCATCAGGCAAGTCTCCTCCATAATCCGGAAGGACACATCTCTTGGGTAAAATGTTTTTGTGGAAGGTTTCCAGATCAAGATTTGTAGGGTGTAAGTTAAGCTGAAACAAGGAATATCATCATTAAAATATCCAAACTGAAATTACATAATATGAAACATGAGAAAAATGAGCTATTAACATAGATTTTTCAATCAAGTTTAAAAAAACTTAATACAGTCCCTGCTACGCTATTATGGGAATTTTTTTTATTGAAAATCTAAAACTTGAAATACAGAATTAGGGTTTTGAAACTAGTTATGAAATTCACTTCTTCTAAGTTTATATATATGGATAAATTTGAAGCTCCATCAGGATTTTGAAGTTGATTTATATATTACTCACTACTTCTAGCACGCATAAATTTTAAGATATTCAGCATATCTATAACTTTTCTTATATTTTCCCACCATCTTTCTCCTATCTCAGTTTTTGGTGACGTATGCAAATATTTCGTTTCACTTTATTTTTATTTTCTTTTTGATGCTTTAAGTATTATACAAGACCTTTACTTTTTATGGAAATAACATTGCAATCTTTCACCTGCAATTGGTATGAATCTGTATTTTAAAACAAAGTTTCTAAATAAATAAATAAATTTAATTCTGACTCAATGGGATATGGTCAATAAATTCAATAATGATTGTCATCATTTATAAAAATTCAAATAAGTACATAGAGAAGAAATTCAAGGTTCACGTGGCTGGCTTTTCTAAGAATAGTGACTCAATTTCAAAACAAATATTTTGAAGAGTGATTAAAATTAACTGAGTTAGTTTATTTAATAAAAGATAGTCTTTACTGCAGTTGCTTAGATAATAAAGCTCTAAGAAATAAAATATAAGAATCTATATATTTGATTTTTTTTTGTAATTTTAGAAATATTTAAAAACAGTTACCAAAGAAATAAGTTCTTTCTTCATGAACGGTTTCATCAGCATCATGACTTTATCAAAGAAAGCTACCGTATTCATGATATTGATTTTTTTGATCCTCACTGGCATGCCATCTTGGATGTATGTGAAAAACTTAGCAAGTGAACTGAAAAAAAAAATACGTAAGAATATGTAAAACTGTAATAATAACACAGAAAACTCCTTTTTGCATGTTTTTAACAACCATCTATAAAATCAAAACTTAATAGACATGATGCAGTATTCCTAACAATTTATTATGAAGTTTGTAAAATAATGTATAATGTTCCCATACTGTAAAAATGTTGATACAAAAAATTATTTTATATAATACTGTATAATCAAATGAAGTTTCGTACTACAAATCAATCCATGTTTATTTATCCATGGATTAAACATTACCATAAACCAGAAAAAAAGAGAAGAAATATCATGAAAATTAGTTATTATTATTCAAATTGTTGTAGTACATTGATAGATATAAAAATAAAAGTGACAAAATCACAGATATAAGGAAAATTTTCCCAATCTGATAAAATGCTATATATTTCCATCTCATAACAACTCGTGAGAATGACAGTTCGAATAAAAGAGCGAGACACATTAAAGCAGCTTGGCTGATAAGATTTAGGTGGCAAAATGGGATATAATGGCAACCTCCATGGCCTAGTAAGACACCTCTCTCCCAGTCCAGGGGTTACAGATGTACGAGAACATGTATAGATGTAGAAGATGCAAAGGATGTGTGTTGAGATAGGAATGTCTGGTGCTCTGTCACTCTGCCTACTCTGACAGGGCAATGGCGTGATGATATAAATGTTTATATGTATGTTATATTTCATTGTCATCTAGCCTTTATCTTATTATAATATATATTGAAATATAACAAAAAGTATTAAAAACATTCTAACCTTATATTGACTCTCGTCAAATGGCCAAGTTTAACGCCTCGCATGTCAAAAAGGAAGACCAATCCTTTAATAGGTCCATTTTCCAGAAGTAATCGATCTGTTAAAGAAAATAAATAAAAGTAGTAGTACAAATTATTTAAATTTGATATTCATTCAAGCCAAACAGCCAAGCTTGAGTCAGTGCAGTAGCTTTGCTTATGAAACCAGTGTCATTTATTATGTATTATCATTATCACCTAATATGTTCCAATAGGAACAATTTATTATTATCATTATAGCCCAATATATTCCAATAAGAATGTAGAACAACAACAACACAGAGAATCGGGGTGATGGTTTGTACCTATATATGACAAAATATTATATATACATATAACATTCCATAGCTCAAGCCTTTTTTGAATCCCCACTTAAAGAACAATGGTATCAATAATAATGGAGTCAACATAGTGTGTTTACTCACCAATTGTCATGAAGAGCATTTTTACACAAGGGTTAAAATTATATTTATCTGGTGAGAAGTCTGAAAGTCTGTGAAACACAATCATGTATCCATCATCTGTCTTCTCTGGAAGAACTGCATATTGTCTGTAATGAATAGAAATGAAAACATTATAAAAAAATTAAGGAACCGTAAATACTTCAAAAATGTGGGAATGAAGTGTCTGTGGAATATTTGGAAACGGGTTAGATTCCTGACTTGTTGAAAATGTAAGATTTTTATCACACTTGGCTTGTAATTTGTAATATATACATACATATCATCATGCCATTGGGGTAAGCAGAGAGAAAAGATCTTCATGCTTTCCTATCCATACACAAACTCATCCACATCCATACATCCTGTCATACATGCTCCCCTATTCCTCATACTACTTACTTTACCTTTAGGTAAAATTTCTCGAACTATATTCTTTCATGATTTCCTCAGTCAACATCTTCCTCGCTATCCACAATATATATACAGTCAACTCTGGTTATAGTGAACTCGGTTTTAGTGAACCTTCGGCTATAGTAAACCAAAATTTTCAGTCCCAGCCCCATATATCAAACGTGTATGGTAAAAACCTATGTTATGGTGAACAAAAACTAGTAGATTTTGGTTCACTTTAGCCAAAGGGTCACTAAAACCGAGTTCACTATAACCGGAGTTGACTGTATGTATTTGTTTCATAACTCTTTCACAACTCATTCTCTCAATGTGGCCAAATAATGAGAGAGAGAGACAAGATGCCTTTCTTAATTTTACGAATAACATCAAACAACAAACACTTATCCTTTATGCAATAATTTTGTACTATACTACTGCTTTTTTGAAATTTTACAACTCCCTTTCAAAGTCCAAGTTTCACACCCCTGTACACAATCATTTTTAAAGATTTTGCAATTGATTTGTTGAGAAAAACCGTACTAAGTGCACCACATACCTTGTTTCCTTCAACAACAATCCTTTCAATATCTTTACCTATCTTACCATCTCTCGAGAACATGCTTTTCAAATAGTTAAATTCCTCAACTTGTTCTAATCTTTCATTATTCACTAAAAAATTGCGATTACTCATAGAATAAACCTTTTAAACAACTGTGACTTTGGAAGCATACGATCTTTCAACCAATATTGCTAAAAAGTTATCATTTTTATACAATTCCTAAATACGAATACAATTTTTAAAATGACAACAAAATAAAAGACTTAAATTTTGTGAACAATTCTTAAACAAATTTTTTATTGATTTTCATTTACCACTGTTTTGCATGCCTTTATTGTGTTGTACTCCTGTACAGTGATTTTTCAAAATGACTTTTTTATTACAGAATAATTAATTTGCTTTTTAAGGTTTTTTTTCGATGTACTGTTAATTATAAAAAAAAGGATTAATTAGTACATATTATAGTTTGTGCTATGCACAATAATATCTTTAATTAAGTATGAAAGAAATAGATACATAAAATAGAGAGATTTCCACATAGACATGTGAATGAGTGACTGATGCAAACATAGAGTATATGAAGAGGAATTGTTGGATATGATTTTGATGAGCAGTGGTTGAGATTACCATGCGGTTATTGACATTATGATGAGGTTAGAATTGTGTAAGTATGAAAGATTGAGATTAAAACTTGTGCAAGGATGAAAATGCTTCAGCAAAGAATTGTGTTAGCGAAAATATATGAAATTTGTCACTAACAAATAAGAGCACATCTTTAAGGGCATTGCCTAGTGAAAGGTTTATTTAAAGTCACAAAATAAAGGGTTTTAGAATTGTTACGTACTTGCACTCATCAGTTCGTATTTCTATTAAAATGATGAAAATATTAAATTATGTATTGTGGATAAAATAAATTTAAAATATATTAATGCTTACACAGCTTGTGCGCTCTCCTTCATGATAGTCAAATCCATATCTCTGTCATCAAAATGCTCTGGAGCTTTGTCTCTGATTGAGTAGTAGGTCTTGATGCATTTCTTTGTGTCTTCCATGACCAGGCTGCATGCATTGTGGAAACAGAGCAGCATTTTGTCAGTCACATCCCTAGGAATGATACTCGATGCATCTAGACCTTGAATCCAGCTCCTCAAAGCATCTATGTCTGACTGTTTAAAGTTTGGATTGCTTTCCAGCGCAGTCTGATAGTCCCATGGCAAATCGGCTGCCATTTTACAGTTTTTTATATTCGGTGTTAATTTTTAAGATCGTTGTTTTGACTGTGTTTTTTAAATCTGAAATGAAAAGAAAAATAGATTTTTTAATTTACTTCAAAGCTAAACTCTTTAATAATTCTGAAATGAAAAATTGATTTTTTATTTACTTCAAATCTAAACTCTTTAATAATTCTGAAATGAAAAGAAAAATTGATTTTTTAATTTACTTCAAAGCTAAACTTTTTAATAAAATAAATCTAACAAAAAAATGTCTCTCATAAATATTAGACGTACACAAGTATGTGAAAAAACGGTCTGGCTTACTTTCCACCGGGTTTTTTTAATATTTGAGGAAATATAATATTGCAATTTATGGGATTTAGTGGAATGATTTTTTCAAGATACCAAAGCACAGAAGTCAAGCATTTTACTAAACAAGCCACGGAGGTTGCTCATATTCAACCAACTACCGATTCCACCATGAAATATACATTTTATTGACTTGATACGTTTATGCAATTGAGATTGAGGTTTGCTTATTTAATATTACAAATAAACCAACAAATCTATTTTGTGAATTGGATCCTTTTTGCAGAATATATATCCATTGAAAGATAGTATGAGAAACAATAGATGTCTTAAAGTGTGAGAAATATTGCTCACATGTCAAACGATGCCCTTCAAAAAGATGGATCAAGTAGTTCGTGGGAAGTCGATGAATGAGGAACATATAGTGTCTGGAAGAATGAAGGAGAAAAGGGTAGACCTATATTCTACAGTGGACTGATACAAACAGAATTGAGGAAGATGATGATTACCTATTTATTCAATTATTATTAAGATACAAAGTTACTCATCGATGTTTTGAAAGGCAAGGCTCCTCTATTTTATAGATAAGTCCCAGTGATTGGAGTCTCTCTTTATCGACTCGGAGAATCTTTATAGATTTAGAGAAACATAGTTTGTGCAATTTATAATTCTGGAGCAATTATGTTAGCAAGGCTCCCATGGTTGAGATAGTAAAAAGAAAATTGTTTATAAAATAAGCTTCATGTTAAAGAGTCTCAAAAGAATAGCAGATATCTGATTTGTGTGTATAATGATTCGCTGACTGTGGTATTATTGATCTCAAAGATCAATCACTTTAACAAAAAAGCAAGGTTATCAAAATGAGCACAAAGTCATAGATTTTTTTCGTAAATTCTCAACAATGCCGATTGTTTTTTTGCTTTCGCTTGCACTTCGGATATGAAAACTAAAGTAAAAACTATATGAAACTAGTACTGATTCTATTTATTTTAGAAATAGTACTGGTTTTAAACTAAATAATAACTGTTTTCAGTATATTTCATAATTGCAAGCATTCATCGTTCATTTTATTATATGTATACCATACTCGTGTATATGTAACACGCGTAAAAAATATGAAAACTGGAATATTAGGATTTATAATGTATACAAAAAAACATATTTAAACACTGAAATGAATGCACTTTGCCTTGGCTGTTGGGATATCACCTTATTCTAAAACGACACATACACTTTTTACAAGGGGGATAGATTTTATGTCCTGTCTCCAGGGGGGCAAATACACTTATTGTGCCACGGATAATATGTAGAACTTTTTTAAATGATAAATTTTTTGTTTAATTAATTTTATTTTATTGCAATTTGACCTTTTTTAAAAGAAAATAGGTATTAAAAACTAACAAATAAATTTTAACATTGTTATAAAATATAATATAAAAACCTAGTACAAGACAAACAACACAAAGTAAATCTATAAAATTCAATCAATTCCTTCCGACACCAAAAACTTCTTCACTTCACGTAAGTAGTCAAAGTTACGTGAAAAATCATACAATGCCCATATTGAATATCAATCTGTCCATTCTTGTTATGTAAGTTGTAGAAATAATTAGTCGCAATTACTTCCCGATGGAATAAAACATTTTTTCGGGTGGGCCTATAAGAAACGTGTAACATAAGCTGAGGTAGTTCTGGACTATCGAAATGTGAGCTGACAATCTAAAATAAAGTTGACATTTTTCTTCTATCTGACAAGGTTATAAGACTCGTCACCTCCAACAATAGACCATATTCCAACTCAATTATTGGGATCTGCGGTTTCAAGTTAATAAAGCGTAAAAAAATTATGTGGACATTATAGTGGGGTGACAATATTACCAAATTAATGTACGAGTATATCATATATGTTAAACCATATTACCAAATTAATGTATATCATATATAAACAGGCGGATAACATTTGCTTCTCATATTGAGAGTATCAGTATTTTTTGTAATTCCTTCTTATGGTAACACTTCAACACATTCGAAATTGTGCGAACAGGTTAAAGGGCGTGACCGGGAGGCAACATTGTCTTCGGCTTCAGTAATCGAGTCTTCGGTTTTATAATCACTGGATTATGCACGAAACTCGCGGTTCGTCATCGCACGTGTTGGCTATCTATATGCACACGTCTGGCGTGTAGTAGTATTGTTAACAAATTTACTATTTTACTAGACTGATACCCTTATTATATTTTTTTGGTTACCATCTGGAATCGAACCGGAAATCCACGGGTGAATGTCAAACGCATTGCCAACTAGGTTACGGAGGTGAAAGTATCTACTAGTTTCATTGTTTGAAAGTAAAAAAGTCTGGCACCGACAGGGCGTAGCTAAATTAAAGAAAAGCTTTCGACAAAAATGTTACTTTTGGTCCCTGCCTTTGCGCCCTCCTTAATTCTAAGCCCAGGGACACTGCACTCATCTACTCCTCGCTACGCCACTGTATATCACAGTCTACATATAATTTGTCCTTTTCTGAAGGTATTGGCATCCAAAGGGTATTCAACATTACACGAATTATCAATTAAGTACTAAATATATATAACACCTCGCTTTACGGAAGAGGTCCGTTCTTGAAAAGATTTCCATACGTCAAAGTAGGCACCAATACACTTTTATGCGTAGTTATTTTTGTTACTTTTGATATTGCGCGGTTATTGTATATAACATTAACTGTTCCGTTTACCCTGTCACGACCCTTCTTTCAATGTATTTTTAATTCGCCCAGCACACGTCAACATACTGCCCAGAGAAACGAATTCATCAATCTGCTCCGGTTACTTTGAGTTAACCCATACATTGCACACAATTTTTACCACACCTCTTTCTAAGACCAAAACCCTCCTATTACCTTTTATATCGCGCACACATTAATCTTAACATACATTTATCAATCATTGTGACATTATAAACCCTTGCTGTACGCCTTTAGTAATTTTAAACCACCCAGTAAGATATTTACTCTTACACATGCACTACTGTCTTCATATGAGTCAATTGCGCTTATTAATTAATCTAAATACCATAACCTTTCTATACTTCCTACAATTTCTTTCTTTATACACGATCATACGCTATAACATATCTTAGTCTACAAATGAATAAAATGCCTTTTTCCCTTTTACCAAATATTTCTCAGCTACGGTTCCGCAACGTAAAAATCTGGTCCATGCATCTTTTACCACCAAAAAAGCATCTCGCGCATCCCATACTTTCGTTATCAGTTCTTTTCCTCAATCAAAATCATTCATATAGTTTACCTACAATAATCAACCCTTCTCCTCCATATGCAACATACTCAGGGATCCTACTCTTATATCCTGCCTTCCCCGTATTCATATTTTTGACAGCCGCTTTTACCTCCTAGAAAACATACATAACATAATACAAATGTAAAGAATTACATAATTTATAATGAAGAATTTGAAGATTCCATATCAACTGGGAAGCCGGAACTATACCGAAATGTTCACACTAAGTTTGCAGCTTTACATATTATTTTCTCTTTTTTCTTCAAAATTTTTATAATAATATAAAATCTCATAATTTTTCGAGAGACTTGAACCTCTCTTTTTTTAATTGGGAATAATTTTTAATGAGGATTTGAATCCCCTTTTCAAAATGTGAAAAGTCGTCGATCAATTTCGTTAGTGTTAATTCTCGAGAAATCTTTGGTTTGTCTTTCGTATCGCCTCAGTGGATTTTTCGTATCGCCTAAGTGGATCTTTCGTGTCACCTAAGTGTATCTTTCGTGTCGCCTAAGTGGATCTTTCGTATCGCCTAAGGGTGGATCATAATCCATTTTCCGCAAATCTTCATTTGATTTCCAATTTACAACATTCAGTATATCAAACTAAAGTGACTTTTTTTATTGTTTTTTCAATTCCGTCAAAATACAATACATAAAACGAGGTATGGGCGTAATTAATTCGTTGGCAAAAAATACATAGACAAAAGTAAAAAAATATACAAACATGTAAAGAAAAAATATTTTTTCGCTGATATCGCATCAAGTGCTGACGCAATTGAGTATTGTGTGCATCAATCATTCTAGAATATGTGTGAAATTAGCAATTCAATAAGAAATGCTTTTATTCGCACCTATTTGTTTAGAGTATTTCTCAAATATTTGTGTAAGCCCGATTTGTTTACCATAAATTTGAAGCATAATGTTTTATCCCTTGAATTTACTTGCTTAGTACTATTAATATACTGGAATTATTTACTTCGAATTAGCATGTGAAAAAATCACCATCCCTTCTAACCAACCAGGAATATGTCAGAGGCCTTAAGTGAAAACAAGGAACCCATTTTTTTTAAATGTGGGTTTTAACAAGAATCAAACCTCTGGATCGAAAGACAGGCGTCTTACCAACTAGGCCGTGGAGGCCACCCGTTGAATGTCGAGCAGAGATGCATTCCATAGTTTAGTTAGTACTTGGGAAAAATCATTTTAACTGTGAAAGGTTTAGTAAATTTAACTGAAGTTTAGTACCGAGGGAGGAGGGGGTCCGCGATTTTCTTCTAAAAGTAATTTTCAAAAGTACCTATACAGGTTAAATCTAAATACAACGAATACCGAAGCAATGAAATTTTCAGAATAACTAATATCTTTTTGTTGAATCGAACGAACGTTCATAAGAGAATATGTTGAACGAATCTCGTTTTAACGATAATTTAAGTATAACGAATATTTTTCGCCTGAGAACGTCACTGAGAGGATCCAAACCATCGAGCTTGGATGACACAAGTTATATTGCAATTCAAGGAATGGCCAATGAATTTGGGCAGTCAAATGAAAAGATAAAAAAGAAAAATCTCATTTTAATTTTTAATAATTGCTAAGCACACAAATTAACATGCGAGCTAGAGCACGTTCACGTATAATTTTTATCTCCAAATTGTACAGCATTTTGACCATCTTTGGATCTGGAAATTAACACTTTGGATCTGGAAATTAACACTTTGGATCTGGGAATTAACACTTTGGATTCAGATTCCGTGTTTTCACGTGATCGATACCTCTTATAAAAATGGAACATATTACATATTGACGACCTCCGTGGCCTGGTGGTAAAACGCTTGTCTGCCGATCCGGAGGTTGCGGGTTTGATCCCCGCTGGAACCCAGATTATTAAAAAAATGGATTCCAGTCTGGTTTTCTCTTAGGGCACATTAAAACATATTTTGGTTGGTTGGAAAAGATTGCTACATGCCAATAAACTCGCCAGGTTAAAAAAATACTGACATCTAGCAAATATTTTTTTGAATAACTCAATCTTTATACGATAGTCTTCTGATTTCTAGCATGGACAATACCTTAGATCAGCTGTCGGCAACCTTTGGCACGTATGCCACTAGGTGGCACGACATAAAGAATGACAAATAATGAAATTCTTCAGTACATATATAAAAATAATGTATTATAGTTACACTAGTTTGAGTTCAATGGCGATGGGGGCGATCGCCCCCCTCCCCATAGGATTTCCAAATTACATGCATAATTTCTTGAACGAAATGGCTCGTTTTCTTTCACGAAATTATTAGTTTTTGGGGAAACATAAAAAAAAATCTAGCCGCGCGGCTCATTTTCTTGAGGGTTAAAATCTTCAAGTTGTTGCAGCGCAAAATCTCGCTTTGATTTTGAACAGGGCCGCTAATTTAGCGCATGGGGCCGTGTAATAAATTTTAATTATTGTATAATGAAGTAATATAATAGTACAATAATTAAATAAATATTTAATTTCTTAAAGATTATTTTTTATTTTTACCCCCCCCCCTCCCATAAAAAATTGAAGGATCCGTCAGTGGCACGCGCAGTGTCCAATAAATAAAAAGTGGCATTTCAGTGCATATACTCGTAGGTTGCCTACCGCTGCCCCAGATAATGAAAATATGCTTATGACGAAGATTCTAACGTCGATTCTGACGTATGAAATGTCAGATTTAAAAAAATTACCTGTGAACCTGGAAACCAATTAGTCTCCAGGTGCTAATAGAAAAAAAAACACTGGCGCCTCTAAACAGGTTGTCAAGAAGTATGTCTAAATATGTGTTCCATCAACTGAAAAATGCAAGGTATACGGTAAGCACAAGAAGATAAGTTAGGTCAGACGCATGTGAAAGGAGTGTAATGTAGCTCTCCACTAAGGAAAGTATTGTCAAGGTACTAAACTAAAGTATCAAAGCATTTCAAACAAATATTCAAAGTCTCAATCGTTTTAAAATTTAACTTTTTTTTTTAAATTCTGATGTTACGTTATTAATGTGCAGTGTCAGATTTTGACATATGATCTGGAGTACTGTTGAACATCTTCGGGTCCAAATATAATAAGGAATTTGCAGGATCTTCCAAACAGGTTGTCAAAAAATGTGTCTTAACGTGTGTTGATATTTATTCTATCAACTGACAAAAAATAAAAACCCTGCAGAGCTTGCAAGATGTGTGCTTAGTTAGCACAAGAAGATAAGTGAGACCCGGTTCATGTGTAAGGAGTGTGATGTAGCTCTCTACATATGAATATGTTGGCAGAATTACTATACTAAATTAAATAACTAAAGTATTTTAAACAAGTATACCAAGTTTCATTACAATATCTTCAATATTAACTAAGATACAGCAATTTTAGTAAATCCATACATCTTTAGCGATTCATTCGTTTTAACTTCATTAATTAATAAACTTCAAAATTTATTAATAAACTTCAAAATTTATTAATAAACTTCCTGTCCTATATCCCACAGCGGAGTTTTTCAGGGAGTATCGGGTCCTGAACATAGCCAATTTACATTCCATTATCTGACACTATCATCGAGAGGAAGGGAATATGCAGACTCAGCAGAGACACAAGACATGCATGGCAACTGATCAAATGTTCCCCCCTAGAGTTAAAACATCTTTTGCCCAAAGGCAATATGCCTATTAGCTCCCATGCCATACAATGGGGTGCCGAATTAACTAAAGGCAAAGGGAGGAAAACAATTTAGGCAGTCGATCGGAGCGTGGTTGTTATTGCGACAGGAGTTTGAGTACCTGGGCTTGCAAGCGGAATGACTTGTAAAAAAGGTGTGTGTGAGCTCTTTAGTTGTGATGTTTTTTGTTGTTTCATATTTATATAATATATTTTTATAATTATGTGCGGTATATTGCGGGATGAATTTTTTGGTCTGTCTGGAGTGATGAAGTGTGAGGAGTTTTATTTCGCGTGATGTATGATATACATATGTAATTGAGTGTCACTGTTTGTCAGGTTGATGATAATGTGCAACGGGTTTTTATATAATCAAAAATCGAAAAGAATTATCCATTTATTTCTTCATGCTATATGTCCTCAGTGAGATACAGGCAACAGCCTAGTTTACTGGGGACATGAGAAATGAAAGGCAACAAACTTAGATCCATTAAATTTGTGTGTCCAAATTAAATTATCTGTTATTTTTACGCAAATTATGTATGAGGTAAGTCCAGAAAGTAAGTGTACTGAGGCTCTCACGACCGGATGGATTTTATTTTCGACATGTTGGCTACACTTCCGTGTAGCCTGACTCTTCCCCTCCGCAACGAGACCGGTTCGAGGTCAGTACGTTGAGAAGTGTCGACGCGACAACACGTTTCGTGAAAAATGTCAATCCAATCTCCCGCCAAGTGCAAAATACGCGGCGTCATCCGTTATCTCGTTTGGAAGGGAAAACCTCCGGTTGAGGTTTATAATGAGGTGAAAACTGCATATGGTGATAAAGCTATGAATCGTACGAGTGTGTACAAGTGGTGTCGCGAGTTTAAAAACGGTCGTACGTCTGTGCATGATGATCAGAGGAGCGGAAGACCTTCAATTGTGACTGACGAAATTGTGGAAAAAATCGAAAATGCGCTCCGTGACGATCGCAGATTGAATATATGCCTTAAGGGAAGACCATCAACTCTGCAAGATACTGTGAGACCCTAAAAAAATTGGGGAGGGCGATTCAGAACAAGAGGAGAGGCATGCTGACAAATGGAGTCTGCCTGCTGCACGAAAATGCCAGACCACACACGGCCAACGCCACGAAGGAACTGCTCGCCTCGTTTAAATGGGATGTCCTGAACCATCCCGCGCATTCCCCTGACCTAGCACCTTCAGATTACTATCTCTTTACCTCCCTGAAGCTGCACATGGGTGGAAAAAGGTTTTCAACCGACGAGGAGGTAAAGGAGGAGGTGGAGAAGTGGACGGAGGGGTTGGCGGGAAACTACTTCGAGGAAGGCATCAAAAAGTTGATACCCCGCTTCACCACCTGCATTGAGAGGAATGGCGACTATGTCGAAAAATAGCTTACATATGTACTACGGTAACCACGTAATTTTTTTGTTTAAATAAAAAAAATCGTAATCTACAAAAATTCAGTACACTTACTTTCTGGACTTACCTAGTACATTTCTTGTCATGTGTAAAATAAATAAAAACAAAACTTCAGGTGTGCTTCATACTAGTCGATATTTAAAAATAAAACTTGAGCATTATTTATCTCAAAATATTAATCGTCTTTAATTCTCATACAATTACCATCATAAACCCTAAGTGTTATTACTTTGTACCCAAATATTGTTTTCATATAGTAATTGTAAGATACGGTCATGTTTCCAGGAAATAATTTTGCACCAAGTTGGTTTATCGGAAGAAATTGATTTGAAGCGATAAATCCGCTAAGTAGACGTGCTTTCTCATTGTTTTAATGTAAAATCATTATAAATAAATCTGATGACACGATAACGCTATTATAATAAGTACTTGTATGTTTATTCCAGCTTATTTCCAGAATTATATAGTACAACACAACACATATATAACAGAATGAATGCAATGAGTCATAATTAAACTAAATGGCGATTCTTGTCCGATTCATTATAGCGAAAATTGTTACGAACATGAAAAGTACTTTTGGAAACATATTTAAAAGAGTGGCTGTGAGAAAACACTGTGTTAGGTTTCATTAATCAAGTCTTCGGGTTTAGTATGCACGGAACTTGCGGTTCGTTATCGCACGTATTTAAAATACTACCCCACACGTGAAGATAAACACTACTATACTCTCACACACCTAGCGCGTGTGAGTTTTGTTACTAAACAAACTCTTTTACGAGTACTAGATCAGTAGGCTTTTTTTTGAGGACCATCGAAAATCGAACCCGAAACTCCCGGGTGGAAATAAAGCGTCTAACCAACTACACCACGAAGGTTGTCTATTACTGTATTGCGTAATACAATTACACAGTATTACAGTATTATCGTACCAACGTCTCTATCATCAAATTGGAGATTACCGAAAGACTTTCGACAACATGCAGAAAAATAATCATAAAATACTTTGGACTTATTAGAAAGAATTATGAGTCTTGAGAAGTTGGTGATCACGGGGACAGATTAGGACATGCGAGTAAGAGTAAGGTGTTCTATGAGATGGATGGATAAAAAAAGAGTTAACATCATGGCCTAGGACTGGGAGGGATGGAGACAGGTGGTGCGCCGAGTTTGATACATAGCAGAGGACTACGACGATCAGCATTGGGCACACGATGAAGAAGAATATATTATTATATTACGCTTTCCCTGTATATAGTACAATCCGGCGGATTTGTTGTCATGTGGTTATCTCTTACAACCAACCGGTAAGATGATAAAGATGTCTGAAGTGAAAACCAGTCATATCATTTTTGATAAAAAACAAATTGGTACTAATTGGCATCAAACTCGCACTTTCTAGATCAGAAGACATGTGTTTTACCAACTAGGGCACGAAGGTCGTTATTGATAAGTCAAAGTCAACATACGATTCGTCCTCGCTTAATAAATCTGCATTTTTTAAATTTTATTTTTCCTCGGTACAATGTACCCCATCAAACCACTAAAAAAATAAGGAGTGATTCATTTGCAATATTTACTTAATAAAAAAAAATTATAATAATTCAACAAATCCAAATACACCAATATAACGAAACAATTAAAATAATACATACGTACACAAGTCAAAATTATAATAATAATACAAAAAAAGTAACATACACAGTTCATCAAACGATATGGGCCTGTCTCAAGACAACTGTCTGCACCACACCACACAAATTTGACATTAATGCGAAAAGAATAGTACGATTACATTTCTAATTTCATTATCAACTCTGCAATCAGTCTAATTTTATAGCTCAACATACTATGGTAAAATATATCGGCAACATCAGCAAATTAATTTCGCAAAAGGTGCATACTACACATATGTGTACCATATATAAGGTCATACATATATAAGGTGCATACTACACATATGTGTACCATATAAAGGTGCATACTACACATATGTGTACCATCAAAAGGTGCATACGAGTACTTCACATAACATATGTGTACGAGTATATATGTATAGGAGAACTTGGTTGGGAATTAGAGATACTTGGTTTCCTATTGAAAATAGCCCCTATACATCGATATACAGTCTATTTGACAAGAACGCGTACGGCGAAACCCGAAAAACTATTTGGGATAAGGCATTAAAAAATACACATACTAAATGATATAAACCGTGATGCTTTATTATTAATAAGTTGTCCAGTCACCTCCACTAGTAATAATTTCCCGGCATACTTTCTACTAATTTTATAGCATAATCTAGGGGCAAAGACTTCCATATAAATCGAATCTGTCGAATTAACTGCTTGACGTTCCAGATCTTTTTCCCTCGGAGCTTGAACTTCATGAATGCCCAAAATTTTTCTATGTGATTTGTATCTGGTGACTGCGACGGTCAATTCATTACGTCATTTTCCTGACTCCGATATTTTGGGTCATTGTTCTCTTGCAGTAGCCAATTTTCATTTTTTTTTATAAACCACCAAATGGTAATAAAGCCCTCTGATATATTTTAACTATTTTGGCAGCGTTCAAATTATTTGTGAAGATGTGCAAAGTGCCAAATCCCTGCTTTGAAAAACAGCACCAGACGTGGACTTTCACCGGGTGTTTACCGGTCCGCTGGATAAGTCTATTGGTGCGGTTATACCAGGTATGGAAGAACGTGCCCAAAAAAAAGCTTCGTCCGAAAAAAATTACGTTGTCCCAATCGCGGTCCAAATTTTCTTTTGCCCAAGTGAGAATTTTTTCGACTTGTTTTTCGGATAGTAGTGGTTTCTTCACCGTGCTTCCAAATTTCCCTCCATGAGCTAGTAAACGTCCTCTTATAGTGTTACATGACACAATTAGATCCTTTTCACACAAAACCGCCTGTCCGCTAAGCAATGATAGACGACGATTCTTCTCAAACATCCGTAAAATCTTTCTGTCCTCCTTTTTCGTTTAGTGCCACAATCTGGTAGGTCATCGACGTTTTTTTACGTCGGAATAACATTTCACCCACTTACTTATAAATGTTTTCGACTTTCTCAGGTATTTAGCAGCGGCTCCGTACGATATTTTCGGTCCTTTCGGATGCGTACACAGAAACACGCCTTCGTAACGTGATGCGTACGCGGCACTCATTGTGAAATATGTTCTTGTGTAACCAAGGTCGAACGACAACTGAGTTTTTCTATACAAAGCATCTTGGGGGAAGGATCTTGCTACCTGCTTGCGTTTGAATCTACCCTTTAACGATTTCCAGGAAAAAATGTAGCCGTACACGCTCTTGTCAAACAGACTATAATGTGGAAAATAAATAAAAAAACATACGCATGTCACACCTTACCCGGAAATATAATTTAACATGACCGTCTCACCTAGAGAAGGAAAACGCCTGAAAGTGATGTGTCTCGGCACTAGTATGACAAGATAATAAATTGAATAATTTATTAAAAACCCACGATATTTTGTGACCTGGCGTCCCAAGGGCATTATTTAAAAAATGAAACATCACCAGGCCCGTGTCATCATATTCTTGTGAACCATCTTATTTAAGCTCGGTCTTAGAAATCTTTACATACTTACACACCATTACCCTGTCGGGTAGGCAGAGGGGACAGAGCCCTAGATTTTTCTATCTCGACACACGCCTTCGTCTCTTATATGTGTACGTCATACAACTACAATACCTCCTCGTACAACCCCTTCGTCTCTTATATGTGTACGTCATACAACTACAATACCTCCTCGTACAACCCCTTCGTCTCTTATATGTGTACGTCATACAACTACAATACCTCCTCGTACAACCCCTTCGTCTGTTATATGTGTACGTCATACAACTACAATACCTCCTCGTACAACCCCTACGATTTTTCTGACTTTTAACTTTTCCTTTTTTCAAAATATCATTGACTTGATCCAACCATACTTTCCTTGGTCTTACTCTACCACGACTTCCACTCACATCTACTTAATTACTAGAAATAACGCGTTTATAATAACGGAAGTAAATAAAAAAACTTGACTCAAAAGCTGTTTGATAAGTTTCAATAGCTACGCTATTAACGAACTATAAAAGATCAATGTAATTCATCGTCACCCAGCTATTTGATTATCATCACTATCCTCCTCTTTTAACAAAAAGGTCACTAAATAAAATCTATTTATTTAACACCATCATCACTATCCCATCATTCACTAAATAAAATCTATTTATTTAACACCATTATCACTGTCCGCATTGAGGTAGGCAGAGAGTACTGATATCCACTTGATTCCCTCCTGGCACACATATTTCTCTTTTCCCACGTCCATACGCCTCATCATGCATACTTTTCTATTATAAAGGCTTTTCACTCTTCCTTCTGTTAGAATTTGATTTATTATCTTGACATTTTGACAGTTGCAGTTACCTTTGTCTTCTAACAAAACCAGTTTTAGTCTTTGCAGTGCATCATCAAAAGTGCATACATTGTTAGTCATTTGAGTCCAAGTTCATTTCTCAGCAGTTTTGAACTTTGCTAATGTTAATTTATGTTAAAAAATAAATTATAAAGATAACAATTTGTTTAAAGGAAAACCTTGATTTTATAGAAAAGAAAAGATTGTAATAAACGGAAGGTCGACCATTATATCCGTCACACTGAATAACAGGTAGTCACCGACTGACAATTTAGAAGTATGAGTTTTATAGTTCCTAAGGGACGGCATTGTAGCATATCCTAGAACACAGCACGTAAAGGTTATACAACATCAGGTTGTTTCCATGTCGGCAGTTAGAGATTTCTATTGCAGAATACATCTCCAGCGGCGAACCAAGCTGGTAGTCTACCGGGAATCGCAAAGTGGGCCGACGTGCAAAAGTACCAAAATATTTAGTGTACTGATTCATATTAAAATAAATCATAAATGAAATACAAAAAAATTCATTTCCCGGAATCTCATAAACTAAATAAAACGTCAAATTGTACGTAAGATCGGAGAAAAAAAATTGTTCAATAGATAAAACATTGACGAAAATTTTAATGTAATCTCAATATTATCAATAGCCCTGATATATGGCTCTAATTAGTATACTATACACTCGCCTACAAGGTAAAAACACACTGAACCTTTTTACAGTTGAAATGTGTCAATAGCAATTTGCTAACATCAATCGTGAAAATGCTTTAACTGAGTAAATCCATGCCTGGTTTGGTGGATATTTTAAATATAGATATATGTTGTTGAGTGCAGGGGGGTTTTTTTTCGGTATTTACTCAAACTAAGGTTTTGACTGGGAGACTGGTTACTCCAGTTTCATTGTATATTAATTGTTTTTTTATGTGATTAAATCAACTTTCGATTTTCTTTGATTGCGTGCGGTTGAAGATATTTTGTCTCAAGTAACAATATGAGTTGTGGTGGAATCAAATTGAACTATTAATGCAATATTAGTATTATAATTTTTACTTAATAAACAAATCCTGTAACACAAACATTTGCCCAATGTTATGCCTATTTATATCTTAAGAACTAATCTAATTTATACATTATAACTATGAACTAACTTAATCTTAATTTTCTATACATTATTTTACTTTTAATAATCTTAATATTTAATTTCATAGAAATAGTTAATACCTGTATACCTACTACTTTTAACTAGATAACAGTTCTTACAACGAATTATTTTAATACTAATTATTCAACACGTGTGCACATGTCCACTCGTTCAGGCTACTTGTATTCCATCACATTCACTCAGACCTTGGTCCTCCCAGCTAATACTGTAGGTGAACTAGTCAGGCAACATATGATGCTTCGGTAGCCTGTGCTTTTAACGGAAAGGTAGGTTGGATTTACTCTCGTAAACCCCCAGGGCAGCGATTAGAGAATTGCTGTGGTTCTGTTGGCTTTTATAGAACTGCACGGTCCAATCAACGCAAAATATGTACTATGAGAATCTTTGTGAATATGATTTAAAAAGAAAGAAAAAAATGTTGACTTGATTGATGGTAGTGATGATGCAAGAGTATTTTATGAAATAGCTGAAGTATTTGTAGTTTCTTTATGACAGTTCAGCAAAGTAGGCTGATGTTATAGTGGATCACCTTCTATCGGTCGTCCTATAAAACTGAAATAGCAATAGCCATAAAGATTGTACTATGTCATATGCTTAATATTTAAAATATAAAACAATCCTCTTTGCGAATCATCATAGCAAAACGAATTAGGCATAGTTCATTGAAAAGAAAAAATTAAAAAATCATTTCAAATGATTTTGCAACAATTTGCTGAATGCGATTTGGTCATTGTTTCAGAGTCGTGAAATGAGTGCACTGAGAAGAATACACGGGGTGACAATTGGCAGGACAAATACGGAATAAAGTGATTAGGGATGAAGGCGAACTTATGGCTGATTAAATAAGATTAAGAAGAGCCTCTGGTATGGTTTGGACATGTAGAATGCATTAACGAAGGAGTACTGACAAAAGTAATATATATGTACGTGCTAATATGAGTGAGAGGCGTGGTAGAGGAATACCAAGATAAGTGTGGTTGAATTAAGCGTATGCTATTTTGAAAGAAGGAAATGTAAAACGTCAGAGAAATCGTAGGAGTTGTGTGAGGTGTATGGATTTAGAAAAAGCGAAATATGTGTCGCGACAGGAATGTCTGGCTCTCTCTTCTCTGCCTACCCCAACAGGGAAACGTCGTGATGGTTTATATATATATAGGATGTTCCAAGAAATGTATACGCACTTTTATACCGTGCCGTTTATTTGAACTTGATGCAGGAATTTGTCGTGAAGAGTTCAGGGATGAAGAAGACATTTATTTCTAGCAAGACGGTACAAATCCCCACTAAAATTGCCATGTGTGGCCTATCTTGCTGAAAATTTGCCGAACAGATGGGTTGGACGTAGAGGTAGCGTTGAATAGCTCCTGCACTCTCCAGACCTTGTGCCAATGCACTTTTTTATGGGGCTCATCAAAGATAAAGTTTATGGCACAAAACCGGCAACGGTAAATGAATTGAGAGCAACCGCCCATTGAAAAGCAATGCGCCCAAATACAAAAAAAATATTTTTGATGTTTGCGATTTCACGTTATCAGCAGTGCATGGACCAGAATCAACGTCAATTTGAGAACTTACGATAATTAAAATAAAATACGCCTGCCTTCTTTAATTTGGAGTTTTAATCTTATTTTAATATACCCTTATAAATACTGAATTTATATACATTCAAAGTGTGGACATTTGTTTGGGACTAATGTACACACTTATATATGTAGGATATTCTTCTTTCTTTCTGTGTTAATACATTGGCATTTTTTATGTACTTATCCCATTTTGAAAAATATATGTATCTTGAATTATTAATTTGGATAATGATACATTACCTTTGGATTTATGTAAGCAACTGTGATAAGGAAAGGAAATTTCATTTGGGTGTATTATGTCAATAAATAAATAAATTGCACATAACAGATCACGTGCTTTTGATGGGGGTGGTTTTTTTAATGAAATAGTAGGTGTATTTTAATTTTCATTATACTCGTATATACACACATTGATACACCTGGTTAAAAAAACATTTTTCCCATGGGGTACTCCCTACGTGGTAAAAATACAGTTAAGTACTAATTTACATTACACGTAAACTCGCAAATGAGTTAAGGATTAGAAATTTAAGTGGAAAGTATCAATATTCTGTTTTATGTGATCTATTAATATATTACGTTGGGGTCTGCACGATTGAGTTAATTTATTAGTTAATATTGCAAACAACCATAATATACAACAGTTCCATTAAATAGCTGTAAATGCAAATAGTGCTTTAATTTCAAGTACATATTCCTTGATTTTGCACTCTCGTTCACTATCAGCATTATTATGCAGGTAGAGTAGTTTTAATCTACTCAAAAACATTATTATAACAATTTGGTAATTCGATATCTGGTTTAGCGGATATTTTTAAATTTAGATGTTGTTCAGTTCTAGAGGGTATTTATACAATCTAATATCACTAATTCTGTTTAATCTCTATTCGGTCAATTTTTTTTGAAAAAGCCATAAAATTAATCAAAAGGCATTAAAGTAAATGGAGTGTTTATTAATGTAATAAAATGTATCGATACTACTTTGATTCTGGCAGACAACATAGATGACTTTAATTTTTTACTGAATATAATAAACATAATAGGTGTAGAGCAAGGACTGAATATTAACATATAATAAAAAAATAGATTCTTGAGTCGACAGTCTTGTAATGGTGTATCTATGCTGGTGACTGGGCAACCCATAGACCAAGTCGACAGTTTAAAATATTCTAATTATTCGTGGCCTTGACCCAGATAGAGAAATTAGATGCCGAATTGAAATGACACGTGGTAGGATTTCTCAAGATGAAATCAGTTTTCTGCAATTATAACTTGAATATTAAACTTCAACAACACATGATTAAGTGCTATTTGACTAAACGATGTTGAATTAGTTGATAGACCATGAAGAATAAAATAAGCTAGAAGTAGTCGATATGTGGATTCATTGGACAATTCTCAGAATTTCTTGGTTTCATCTCTTGAGAGCTCTTAAAGTCATAAATATGGGTCATATTTTGAGAGGAAAAAAATGCTACTATCTAAAATTATTATCGATGGGCAAAATTAACGGTCTACGCGGAATTGATCGAAGGCGCTTGCCTTAGTTACGCCACATTCGCGAATGGACAGCTTAGGAGCTGTTCCGAGACGTTAACGACATATATATTTTCCCAATCACCAAACGTCAAGGAGACTGCATACGTCACATGATAATGTATTGATAGCGAGACCGGTTACTTAATTTTTATTTTTATTGATTTAATTAATGTTGTATTATTCTTGATTATATTTGATTTAATTTATTTCAGTGTTGTTGTAAACATTGATGATATCATGCGGCGTATTTGTTCTAAATTATGACTATTTTATAAAATTCTTGATATTTTAGCTGTTTTGTAAATGTTGCTATTTTTGGTAAAGTGTATATTTATTTTCGATATATCTGAGAGAAGACAACTTAAGAAGATGACGAGTGTTAGATGGTACAACTACGTGACGATTGAGACGGTTTGTTTTTGATGCAGCCATACCCTATACCAGTGGTTCTTAACTGGTGCTCCGCGAGGATGTCACAAGTGCTCCATCAAAAATGAAACATTTGATCGAAGTTTGGCGAATTGCTGTTGAATGCGAATTGCTGCTGGCAATGCAGCCGAGGCGTGGCGCAATCTCCTACTTTCCCATTTTTTTTTTGTAATTTTTATTTATATTAAAATAAATGTTCGTGCATTTTTTATTGTTAGTTTTATTAGCTTGATGATTTTGGTGCTCCGCAAATTTTTCTTATAATCAAAAGTGTTCCGTGACTTCGAAAAGGTTAAGAACCACTGGCCTATCCCATCACAATAAGGATTAGGCGCTGGAGATGGTTAGGTCACGTATAAACTATGATACCTGGTAGTCGACCAAGAGCTGTGCTATTTTATTGCCTGCAAGGGACTCGACGAATCGGACACCCATCCAACATTATACATCGACGTTACGATAGGGAGATTCGTGTTATGTGGAGTGCCAGGCTCTGAAGTGACGTGGATATAAACTTTTTACGGCATCCTTGTGTTCTTGATAGAATTTAAAGGGTCGATGGTGATCAAAATACCCCTTTGTCTATATGCTTTTTAACTCACCCATCACGCGTAAACATGCCAAACAACAGAACTATACTTTTCAACAAACCCATTACGCGTAAACATGCCAAAGAACAGAATTATACTTTTCAACTAACCCATTACGCGTAAACATGCCACAATATAGAACTATACTTTTCAACTCACCCATCATGCGTAAACATGCCAAACAACAGAGCTCTACTTTTCCAGCTCCTCGGAGTTGACCCATACGTTGCAACGCAGGACACTATAATCGTACATTATTATAGCTTAATTATTGCCTTAGAATGACGTTTCACATCTTAGATTACAAAGGTTGTTATTCACGGAGTTCGAGTAATTGACAATGTCTATAAGTCACGTTTACGTTTCACTCCCAAACGAATGTCTATTTTTTTTTAAATATCGGCGATACGTAAGTTTCGTTGCCGTTTCTCAAAATTCAAACAATACTGAAACAGTACAATGAGTAATTTGGCCCATTTGAATATTGACTCGTCAAAATATTTTCAGCAGCCCGCGGGCCCAATACGCATCTGTGCTCATGGGGTAACACTTGGTTTCAAAACGACTAAGGTTTAAAAAAAAGTCCCCATGTGCATTAACTAAGTTTTTTTCACCTCACGTCGTATATTAGTTTTTGCATATATTAAATTAATACGTTTTTTTCAACAGAAATATTAAAGATAAATCGATTCATATTTGAAATTGACAATCATGTAAAAACGGAATGATCTTACATAGTTTATTAATATTTTTTGCTGTCTTGAAGTGTATGTTTTTGTTAGTAAAATTGCTAAATTTATTATTTTGATTTGCTTAAAAAATTGATGCATTAAACATAAACGTATAAATAATTCGCAATAAATAAAAAAGTGATTGGTAAATAAATTTGTTTAACAAATTACATTAAAACTATTAAAATACTATCGCCTATTTTAAGTGTTCGCTAAAAATATTTTAATGTTCCTACTTAACCCTTATAAAATACTATTTATTTTCCCAATTGTTAAAAATGATATTAAATAACACGTGTTTCACTACAAAAAATACAAAATTGAGGCAACGAACGTCTGACTTAAAAAATACATCACGCAAATAGAGTTGTGGTAGAGTGATATCGAGAAAAGTGTGGTTGGACCAAGTGAATGAAATGTAAAAAAAGCAAAGGTAAGGAGTAAGAGAAACTGAAGTAACTGGATAAATGTGGATGAAGCGAATTAATTATGTCGTGATTGGAAATTAGGCGTGTTGCGGTATCTGCATTTAGTAACAGAGAAATTGCATGATGGCGAATTATAAATTTGTAAAGATTATAATAAAATGACAATAAGTAAACTACCATTTATAGAGCTAACTCTCTTCAAAGGCGCTCCATCTCGGAACTCAAACCCATCATCATAGGATTGATTAAAAATATTTGAAAATAAATATATCAGGAAGGTATATTGTTACATATTTAATATTAAAAAAATTATTACTTTTTTTAGTACACCATACTCGTATGATATATATATATATATATATATATATATATATATATATATATATATATATATATATATATATATATATATATATATATATATATATATATATATATATATATATATATATATATATATATATATATATATATATATATATATATATATATATATATATATATATATATATTTTTTTTTTTTTTTAATTTTAGCAGTTCGATAAAAAATCGATTTATCGAATATGAATGTCTCAACAGTAGATAAAAACATCAGTGTTCTTTAATTTTGCAAGATACGCACATTTATTTAATTTGGCAATACGAATGGGTCAGTAAAAAATTGAAACTGCTTATCTTCATCGTTAAACACACTATGTCCAAAGTTATGGAAACTCTTATAAAATATCAGATTCAAATATGGGAAAATATCAATGGTGTCCTTGTTTCGTAACTATGTCATATTCAAAATTAGCGTAAACCCATCTAATATGGCGACATGTTATGATCTTTGATGAAATCGTTAACTTTTGAAACCTTGACATTGAGATTAAACAAAATAACTATTTTGTTCAGATCACAGTAAAATAATTAAATAATATATCCTAGACTCTCATGTGTGAATTTTGACACAAATTTTGGTCAATAATAGACTAAATAAATTCCGATTAAACATGACACTACTTGGACTTTAGCAGTACTGTCGTAACAAACCGGGATCGTTAAGCCTGAAGAGAGCCTCGAGATAGGAGGTAAAAATATATATCGCAAAGATTAATTTAATAAGTGGAATAACAATGAAATTAAATTTAGTTATACTTCATTGTTTAGTTAGGTAAGTTGGTGAAAACAATACATATATAATAGTTTAAAATTCGATGCTTCTCATTGGATTTGACGACCTCCGTGTCATAGCGATACGAAGACTGGTTTTAACCGTAGGTTTCGGATTCGATTTCTGATACTATAAGACAAAATGGATCGAGTCTGCTAATAGAGTTCGCCTCGTAACAATACTTCCAAACACTAGAGTGGTTGTCTTATCATTGCGGGTAGCATTGCCAACACGATTATGTGCCTATTCAAGTGGTTTTAAACCTGAAGGCTCGATTAATGAGGCTGAATAAAAAATTGTCTCACGGCCACGCATTTCTCTATGTCCGAATTAACAATTTACCATAGGAATGAAAATTGAATATGTATTGAAATTCGTATTTCAACATGTGTTTTTATTTACCTTATTTTTATTCGAAATTTATTTTTATTTGAAAATACAGGAAATTTATAAATGAAGAAACACAAAGAGTTTGATGAGTAAATTGTATAAGATATGCGAAGATACTTTATTAATTCCATCATATGACAATTGATGTTGCGAAATTTAAAGCCATAGTGATAGAAAAGTGGGAAAAGGAAAGTAAATGAATTGCTCACCCATATGGTGAGCAATGAAAATTTAGAGAAAGATGAGGAATTGTGCTATTTAGTTAGCATTTTTTTTCAGATATGGAAGAGTTAGAGAGATGGAAGAGTTAGAAGGCGTGTAGCGATAGCAAACAAAGCCAATGGTGCCACAAAAACATACATAGATCTTCGAACTGGACAGTATCAAAATCTACTTAGATGCTAGTGCACAATATTATTCTACTCCAACTTTAATGTATAGAAGTGAAAAGTGGACGTGGAAAAAAAAACGTCCACGATGTATGATAGAACATATAATGCAGTGATTAGGGATGAATGCGAACTTAAAGCGGGTGTATCAATTAAGATAAAACAATAGCACTGTAAGATGGGCATGGAGGGAGGGCGGAAGAATCAAGACTAACGAAACAAATACGAGTATACTCGTACAATGTAAATGTAAGTGGAACGCGTAGTAGAGGAAGACCAAAGCAAGTATGGGATCAAATATTGGGTTATATCAGAAATTGTAGTAAAACACAGTATTCTGTAATATCCAGTATTTCCCTTGAAAGAAAAAAACTTTTATAATCTTGTATATAAATATTACTATCAAAAACAGATACTTTAAAAGTTTGATGAATAAAAACGCTCGAGTTGTCTTTGTATCATTAATATTTTTTTACTTGAATTATTTCACAGTTATAACATTCTGACAACACTTATTCTAATACATAAAAAGTGTAGCTGTATAAATCGAGATATAGCGTGAGGGAAAAAAAACGAGGCATGACTATATATCGAGGCATGGCGTGACGCAAGAAAAACGAGGCATTACTATATAAATCGAGACATGGTGTAAGGCAACAAAAACGAGACATTACTATATAAATCGAGGTATGGCGTGAGGCAAGAAAAACGAGGCATTACTATGTAAATCGAGGTATGGCGTGAGGCAAGAAAAACGAGGCATTACTAAATAAATCAAGATATGGCGTGAGGTAAGAAAAACTAGGCAATACTATATAAATCGAGATATGGCGTGAGGCAAGAAAAACGAGGCATTACTATATAAATCGAGATATGGTGTGAGGCAAGAAAACCGAGACATTACTATATAAATCGAGGTATGGTGTGAGGCAAGAAAAACGAGACATTACTATATAAATCGAGGTATGGCGTGAGGCAAGAAAAACGAGGCATGACTAAATAAATCGAGATATGGCGTGAGGTAAGAAAAATGAGGCATTACTATATAAATCAACGACCTCCGTGGCTAAGTTAGACGCTTGTCTTTAAATCCGGAAGTAGTAGGTTCGATTTCCGTTGGAACCCAGATTTAAAAAAAAAGGAGTTTGCAAATCTTTCTAGGAGGTTGGAAAAGATGGCCACATGGCAATAAGCCCGACAGCCTGCACTCTATACACCAAAAGTGTAATACAATACAAGAAATCAAATTTTGAAAGAGGGAGAGTAAAAAGCTTTGTAATAAAAAAAAACAATAATAGGAGAGTTTGCATGACGAGATGTAGAAAAGTTGTAGAACCGAAAGATGTGCGCCAGAATAGAATGAAGCGGAGATTTGTTCTCCCTGTTTACCTCAACAGGGGCATGGCGTGATTGTAATGATGATGATTTAATGAGTGCCGGGCATTTACGTCTTGTGTCATAGTTTTTAAAAAAAAAACTAGGTCACCAATATGCAAAATTCATACTAAATAAAACTAACAGCAACTTTTGAAATGAATTGGTCAGCAGAAACCTTAATAAAATGTGGCAACTTTGCGAGAACATTTCAAGGTAACGCTAATTTTCCTCGTATACATAGATGTTAAAATATTTTGAAATAAATTTAGTGTTTGTCCATGAAAATGCCAATAAAAAAATAAGTATTCGTTTGATGACACACCATATACGTAACCAACATATTGTGGACGAACTGTGAAGTAAAGATCAAAACGTGTTTATGTAAATATAATGTAATATTATATTGTAGAAACAAATTATTTATATTTGTCAAGCTTATATACACATGTTAAACCAAACAATATACAAAACTTAAAGATATACAGTAATACGAAATAAAAGTTAACATATCATAAATAATTGTTAGACAAAAACAATTAATTCTCATTACTAAGAAAGCTCCAAATGCTTTCTTCGCAAATATTTTCTGAAATGTTGAAGATGTCAATATCCGAGGTCTCATTCAAAAAGGACAGTCCACAAAACAAAGGACTGTTACACTTTGCAAGTTAGTTTTACTTATTGCCAGTCTAAATATATCAATATGTCTCAACCTTGAA
This sequence comes from Odontocerum albicorne, assembly GCA_949825065.1. Classification (NCBI taxonomy): domain Eukaryota; kingdom Metazoa; phylum Arthropoda; class Insecta; order Trichoptera; family Odontoceridae; genus Odontocerum; species Odontocerum albicorne. The sequence goes on from OX463858.1 coordinate 18,455,125, forward strand.
TAGTTGTTTTAGATGTTACTCCCGTCAGTAACTTAAAGATATAATGATATACCAAACCAAAAAGATACCCTAAACGGGAAAACAAAAAAATCCCAGAATTGGATGTATAAATGCAAGGACTAAAACCAAAAAAACTAATTTATTTTTTATTTCAAATTATTTATTATCTACAGTAAATCTTTTAAAATTACATCGTTTTAATAGAAAGGCGAACTGTCGAGTTCTTGTTCATATCAATGCTAGAAAGCCTCCATTTTGAGATATTAGAGAACTGCTTCACTAGGCAAGGCCTGTGTCGAAGTGGTCTCATTGCTCCTCAAATATCATATATATCGAAATCTAAATACTCACATGAAACATTTACACTACATTCAGATCCTAAGATCCATACAATTAAATCACAAGCTATCAAGGAAGTAATTAAGAATGAATGTAAAGACATGTTTGAAGCATGAAGAAGATCACTTTAATATAACTTGAACATATAGAATGAATCTGAGTGAAATCCATAGTAGAGGAGGACCAATAAAAGAATAGTAGGACCAATTGAATGATATTTTGTATGAAAGAAATGTAAAACAGTCAGAGCAGTTGAAGTAGCTGTACAGGATGTATGAAGGAATAGGCGATTTTTTTGCGATTTAAAAGTCTAGCGCTTTGCCCTCTCGGCCTACATTGACAAGAATACGGCGTAAAGGTATGTATGATAAGTACATGAAATATAAGAATATATATCCTTTACAAAGAACACGTTGTACTAATGGGAGACTGGAATGCGGTGGTTGATGAGGAGAGCGAAGGAAATGTCGCTGGCCCATTTGGTTTGGGTGTTAGAAATGAAACAGGAAACCGACTGATTGAATTTTGCACAAGAAATAAATTGTTCATAGCCAACATGGTTCGTGCATCATTACAGACGCCGATATCATTGGGAGGTCCCAGGAGATAGATTGACTATATTCTTACTCGAGAACGCTACAGAAATCAAATAAAAGACTGTAGAAGTTATGCAAGCCCTGATATAGACAGCGATCACAATATGATGATAGCAGAGAGCGCACTCAAATACAATAAACTTAAAAAGAAGAATGGAAATAAATGGAATATTAAGATATTAAAAGAGGGAGAAACAAGAGAGATATAAGGAAAAAACATTGGTATGTGATTTTGATAACAATGACGATGTGGACAAAGTGTAGGAAAGGATAAAAGATGGAATAAGCACAGCAGCAAACGAGGAAATATAAAGAGTAAGACCGCAAGCCAGGAAAGTATGGATCACAGACGATATCCTGGGAATGATTGAAGAGAGAAGACTGCTGAAAAACTCTACAACGGAAGAAGCAAAGAGGGAATACAGAATATTGAGAAACAGGATCAATAGGGAGTTCAGAAAGGCGAAAGAGAACTATTTACAGAAAAAGTGTCTGAAAATAAACATAGATATTGAACAAAGAAAGCTGGAGACAGCATACTCTGAAATAAAGATTTTTTCAATGGTAGAACCAAGACAAGAGGTGCCATCCGGGATCAAAACGGGAAACTCCTTTTTGAGGATGAAATGATTGTGAAAAGATGGAAGGAATATCTGGAAGAACTCTACAAAGGAGAGAATGTAATCACAGAAAATGATGCTTTAGAAGCAGAAGCGGATGTAGAAAATAATGGGGATGCTATTCTGAGATGTGAATTTGATTATGCTATCTCAAGATTGAAGGACAACAATGCACCTGGAATAGACAATATCCCATCGGAACTGCTTAAATGTGCAGGCAACGGTACACTTGACACACTATACAGACTTGTCTGCAGAATATATGACACGGGAAAAATACCTAAGGATTTTACCAAATGCCTAATAAAAACATTACCGAAGAAACCCGGCACAACTAAATGCGAGCAATATAGTACCTTGAGTCTGATATCGCATTCATCGAAGATACCGACCAATATAATTATGAAAAGAGCGGAAACGAAAATTGAAAATGTGCTGTCGGAAGATCAATTTGGCTTTAGAAGAGGAACAGGCACAAGAGATGCAATTCTGAGTCTGAGACTTATATTGGAAAAGAGAATAAAGAAAGGCAAAGATACATACATAGCTTTTATAGACCTAGAAAAGGCTTTTGACAAGGTGGACTGGAGACAGCTTTTAAAGTGCTTAATAGGATAGGACTGACCTTCGAAGATAGATGAGCAATATGGAGCTTATATAGAAATGAAACCGCTGTGATATTATATGGAGACATCAGTGCTGAGGCTAGTGTTGGTCAGGGAGTGAGACAGGGATCCTCGATGTCACCGACATTGTTCAATTGTTATATACAGCAGGCTATCGACAAGATGAGGGAGGAGATGAGAGATTGGCCCGGCGGGAGGATTCAGGTGAGAAAGATTGACATGATAAGATATGCCGACGATATTGCACTGCTTGCGGAGACGGAACAGGAATTGAACGAGGCCATAAGAAAGATGGAAAATGTTTTGTCATCCAATTACAATATGAAAATAAACAAAGACAAAACAAAATGTATGGTTGCTGGAAGAGAGGAGGTGACCGCGAGTATTGTTCTGGGTGGCGTCAGTGTTGAACAAGTGAAGGAATTTGTTTACTTAGGTAGCAGAGTATCCCAAGATGGCCGATCAAAGGCAGAAATAATAAGTAGGGTCCAACAGGCAAGAGTTCATTTTATCAAGAAATCCAAGATATTTGAATCATCTAACATTGATATCAATGTTAGGAAGAATTTAGTGAAAACTCTTGTCTGGAGTGTGCTGCTGTATGGCTGCGAAACGTGGACCATCAGCCAGAGTCCGGGCGTCTGGCTGCCTTTGAGATGTGGTGCTACAGGCGCATGGCCAGGGTCCATTGGTCAGATCACATCCGAAACGACGATGTATTGAGCGGGGTTGGAGAAACAAGGCAACTCCTAAATAACAACGATCAACAACGATCCAGTTGGATAGGTCATAACATCAGGCACCCGGGCCTACTCCTTACCATCGTCGAGGGAATGATTGAGGGCAATAACCATAGAGGTCGCCCTAGATATAGCTACATGGACCGGGAGATCCGGGATGTGTGCTGTGGCAGCTACTAGGAGATGAAGAGACTGGCGGATGACAGAGATGAGTGGAGGGATCGAGTGCTTGGAGCAGACCAATCCTAGGATTGTAACCAAGAAAAAAAAAACAAAGAACATGTACAAAAATGTTATTGGTAAAATGTTAATAGGTTTTGACTCCGTCTATTTTCCCATGACCTTCGAAAACCCTAGAGACATAGAATTTGATAAATTCCTTGTATGGAAATTAAACACAACAAAACAATTTAAGAATATACTTAAATATGAGTGCATAGTGGCAATGTTTCAGGTGAGTGTTTTAGTGTTTAGAAAAAATATTAAACGAGTATGTCATGTATGAAATTTGTGAAATAGGAATGAGATCACTTCATTACAGGCGTTGCCTAGTAAAGCGTTTCTCTATATCAACGAAATTAAGGACTTTTAGTATTTTTATTCTGCGGTTTATCTTTCTATTAGATTTTATTAAAACGCTGTAAATTAAAAAAAATGTATTGTGGAAAATAAAGTAAAAAAGAAAAATAATGATAGTACGAGTACATAAAGTAAAATAATGCTGTTCATTTATTGTAGAAAAAAATATGTTTTCTGTTACCAAGCGAGGCAAAGAAATAATTGAAAATAGTGGAATTAAAAACTATTTAATGTTGTTGTTCAAGTTAATATGATAATCAGTGGGTTATGTCGTTTTGAACGAAACAAGTTCTAGACTGGAATGCCATTAAATACTCTTAAAGGATCTGCTTCTAAGTCAAGATTGTAACCATTTTGGTGGATTGATATTGGAACATTACACGGACAACTATGGATAAGCTGAATTATTATGAAAAAACAGGAACATCATTGATTTTTCCAATATAAAAATTATAAGAAAATTAATAATTTTAATCTTTCTGTACGGTACCGAAACATGAAAAATTGAGAGAAAAGGGACGCAAAAAAATAGACACCTTAGATATGTGGCGTTGGCGACGTAAGTTGCATGTTCTTTGATAGTACGGTATTTTTAACTGTAGAATAATCTAAAATTGAACAGGGTTTGTCTTCAATCATAAAACTGTGAATCCTCAGGTACTTCGGACATATGGTATTGTCAAACGGAAAAAATACAATAGAGGTGATCTAAGGAAAAATAGAAGAGTCTCGATCACAAGACAAATCGACAAAACTGATAAGGAATGCAACCAAGAACTTACTTCAAGAGTGCAGAAGAAATACCACTGACCGTGAGAAATGGAAACGTATAATTTATTATACAGTGCGGGCAATTTGCTCGCAGATCAAGTCTTATGATCCAACTGCTCTGTAAAAGAGCATAACGAATAGATTATACTATATATTAGAAAAGTGGATATTAAAATGTGGATTAGTCGCGAATTGAGATAAATGCAGGATTTAACAGACCTTCATATATTTTGTGCAGGTGAGAAGGAAACCAGATGGCATAGACATCTTTACAAGATTTAAGCAAACACTGAGGCATTTCTGGTATTGGAGGCAAGGTAAAATTTAACCTCAAGTTATCTTTGAGTCACAGGTAAACTCTATCAACAATACCGACGTATAAATAAATAAGCGTATACTGCCGGCAAAAAGTCTAAAATACTCTCTAGAAACATAAAAGTCAACTTCATAAAACGTTGCTGTGCTAACTTACAAATTAAAGGCCTAGACACTTACAAAGAGGAATGAAAGAGTACTCGATACCTTTAAAAAGAAAGATCTTTGCAGAATATATGGTTCAATTTATGACAAAGGTGAATGAAGAAAGAAGTACTAGTTTGAAAAGTTTGGTAAATAAGCAAGTAAAATATATCCTTTATAAAGTGACATCACTGGTGGCAAGTATCATTACTCAAGCGACCTTTGTCAAAATTTCGCGAAGTTAATGTTTGATGGCTATCTGAATCAATCACTTTGACATTTGCCGCAACAATGAAAAAGAAACGAGTTCCGTGCTGTCATAACATATTTTTATTTGAAGAAGTTAACAGTTGCGCTGATAAAAACCGATTTTGATGAAGTTCACGGCGACTCTGACCATCGTTGAAGACTATTTATTTATGGATAAATCAGTTTAAACGAGGCCGCACATGCACCGATGATTAACCGCGCTCCGACGCCCAATTGCGTCCACTACGGGGGAAATCATTGAAAAATCCATAGTATCGTAGTGAAAAACTGCCGAGTGCATGTGCGCGAGATCGCTAAGACTATGGGCATCTCGAGTGAATAGGTGCAGAATACCCTTTATGAAAAGTTTAACATGAAAAAGTTGTCTGTATAATGGGTGCCACGATTGTTGACTGGCAACCAAAAACGCACTAGAAAGAATATTTCAACGCAGTGTTTGGCGATGTTTAATCGCAATCCGAATGATTTTTTACATTGATTCGTGAAAGGACAAAACTTGGATCTACAACTACACATCAGAGTTCAAACAACAGTCAAAACAATGGACAATAACTGGGAAAAATTACACCGAAGAAGGCAAAGACCGTTATGTCGGCTGAGAAGGTGATGGCTACTGTTTTCTTGGGATTACCAAGGAATCATGATTGACTACTTGGAAAAATACAAAAAGATAATTATAACTGCAGCCCATTATGCGCATTATTGGATCGTTTGAAAGATGAATTGAAGGAAAAACGGCCAAGATTGGCGAGAAAAAAATGCTTTTCCACCAGGACAACGCGCCATCTCACAAATCGGCTGTCGTAACGGCCAAATTGCATGAATCGGGCTTTAAATTGCTTCCTTATCCACCATATTGCTCGGACTTAGCCCCATGCGACTTATTTCTATTTCTGAAATAAAGAAGGGAATTTTCATCTTATCAGAATGTCATCGCCGCAGTCAATGATTATGTTGTAGAGTTTGACAAAAGCTGTTTTCAGATGGGATGAAAAAAATAGAAAATCGCTGGACAAAATGTATATCCCTCAAAGGAGATTAAAATAGATTTTTAAAAAATCCTTGTTTTTTGCGTAAAAATTTCAAATAACTCTCGTATAACAAGGAACTCTCGTACCTTATTTACTACTTTTGAAGATTATTTTTGTAAGTCATTCATTCGTTCCACGTGGACAAACACGAGCCCCCTCAGAACAAACGATATTAAAAGGAGAATATTCAATAAATGAAATGACATATTTCAATATAATTATAGGAAAATCTTTCAGTTCAATCAGAGCTTCTAGAAAAATCATAGTAAAAATTAGTTAAAATATAATGTAATTTACAATAAAAATGAATCACTAATAAGGAAAACATTTCCAAAGTAATTAATTACCAACAAATTGTTATGTTATTTTAACGCCATTTTGAATCGATCTTAAGACTGTAGATGGCCTTTTAAATTCAGAACTGTTTATAGCGTACAAAGGTACAATTTCCTAACTCAACATGTTTAAATATTTGAGTCATTACATTTTTTTATGATTTACAAATTATTTTTTCCTTAAAACAAAAATGTATAGTATTATTAATTTACTATACATACGTTGTATATAATACAACCTGACAGGTCCATTGTTATATGGCAATATATTCTAACCAATTATAGGCCCGGATCATCGTCACCCACCTCAAAGTTTTTCAGGCAGTTGATTTCTTTGTTGAAATGGACAGGAAGATATTCGTATCCAGTTGGCATAACTGGAGATTTCAACGTTCAGTTTGATAGAATGAAAGATTCAAATTTTATCAAACTAATTAAACGTTGAATGATTTTTCATTCTCACATATTATAGTTTCCTACTCATACTGCTTGTGGTATTCTTGATGTGGTTGTTTTTGCTGGTGGTATCCTTGATGTGGTTGTTATTGCTGGTGGTATTCTTGGTGTGATTGATATTGCCGGTGTTATTCTTGGTGTGATTGTTATTGCTGGTGGTATTTTTGATGTAATTGCTATTGCTAGTGGTATTCTTGATGTGGTTGTTATTGCTGGTGGTATTCTTGATGTGGTTGTTATTGCTGATGGCATTCTTGATGTGGTTGTATAGGATAAATTTAAACTAGTACTTGGTGATGTAGGATTGGATGTAGAATTGTATGAGATATGTGTAGGATTGTATGAGCATTGCCTTTTACAATACTTACTAAATTTAATTTTGTTACTAGAGTGCCAATACACAAAAAAATCGCATTTAGAAATTGGTCAATGTTTAATTCAAATAATTTACGTGCAATTGTCAGGGAGACTACTGTGTGATTTAGTTCGAATAGATGATTTGGAATTGAAATATAACATATGTGCATTGTCGACCTTTATAACTCTTCATTGAAATCTACGTTGAGTGAGTTAGTTCTTTTGCAATCTTAATATATTAGTGAAAATGTGGAGAATTGCATTTGATTCGATTCCCAATAAAGAGAAAGAAAAATGATACGCGACGCTTGGAGAGGTTGTATAGGAGAACGAGATCGTCAGAGCATAGAAATCAATGGTTCTTTTCTTCCCTTGGAGAGGTTGTGTAAGAAAACGAGATCGTCAGAGCATAGAAAGCAATGGTTCTTTTCTTTGATTGGAGAGGTTGTATAGGAAAACGAGATCGTCAGAGCATAGAAAGCAATGGTTCTTTTCTTTAATTGGAGAGGTTGTATAGGAAAACGAGATCGTCAGAGCATAGAAAGCAATGGTTCTTTTCTTTGATTGGAGAGGTTGTATAGGAAAACGAGATCGTCAGAGCATAGAAAGCAATGGTTCTTTTCTTTGATTGGAGAGGTTATATAGGAGAACGAGATCGTCAGAGCATAGAAAGCAATGGTTTTTTTTATCTAAAAGTTTACAAGGATGTAGTTGCAGCTGCTAAATCCTCTTATTGGAGGGCAACAATTGAGGTGGAGGGAAAAAAACTTTAAGCAGTTTTGAAATAGTTTTCGAAGTGTCCGTGGAAATAAATTAATATGTGTTTTTCTCTTTAATTCAAATAATTTTGCCATATATTTTAATAACAAAAAAGAATGATATATTTTTTATTTGTTCCAAAATATATAAATGGCGAGTTTATTGCGAAACAGAAATCTCTTCCAAGTAACCATATAAGAGTTATGCAGATTAGAGCAATAGCTGAGAGATAAGTAACAACATTATTTTCAAAAAGAAAATAAACATACTTAAAACATTAAAAAAACAGTAAAACAAAATATTGCAAATGCCACCAAAGATTGTAAATGGAGAAAGAAGATTTGAATGCACAAGAAAATAGGAGTTTATGGAGAAACAAATTTCACCGTTGAAGATAATTTCATCATTGAAGATAATTTCATCATTAAAGATAATTTCATCATTGAAGATGTAGTAGTTTTTAAGTCGCTGTTTGATACAATCCCACGAGGGTGAAAGTCTTGCTGATGATGACAGATCAAACATATAGCGAACATCTGCACACTGATAGGATAATAACGGCCTGACATTAAGTCTTTTATCTTTAATGCACAGATATAACTAATTTGTATTGATTTTGTATAAACGTTATCTCTGCTCTGATAATTGCGATTAATACAAACATGATCAAGTTATTAAGAGAGAATATGATAATTGTTACCAGGCCCTTATTAGCCATATAATATAATGACTTATTACAGTTTGTATCCGGGAAACTTCATGTATCATTGACATCAGAAACTGTAATTTTTATATCAATGACTCAAGTAGAGTGAAAATGATTGTTTTTCTTTGTCTTTCTTTTAAGTTAGAAATGTGGTCTGCTATCATCAGAACAGTCTCTTTTGAGATGTTGACTCCTAGTTATTCTTCTATTTTTTGCAAGTTTTTCTGGAGGACGTCTACCAGTGGGAATTTCATGCATTACCACGTAAGAAACTCTTGTGTTATTTAATCTTTCACATGGCTTCGTCGGTGTCTTCTACGGTTTCTACTCGTTCTCCCAATATCTTATATCTCACATTTCTCGGATAAAATATGGTGTGCCAAATCTTAAATTTTCCAAACTAAATCCCAACGGAAAAAAACAGGTTTCCACTTTTGTTTAAAATACCAGATAACTATTTACTCCGTCGTGAATTAAGATTGTTTTTGGTGCCGTATTCAAGTGAGCTATAAAGAGCATCATCACTCGTACATGGAAATATCTTGTTAAATGTTTTTTTTTATATTGATATCTTCCACATCTCCCTGGATAAATTGAAGATTAAACTCCTTAATAAGCTTTACAGGGATAACTGTGCCACTTCACAGGGAGGTATGAACAGCATTGTTGCTGTTGTCATTATGCTATATTAAGATTTTTAGTAAATTAATTATTTTCTTTACATTTGATGTAATTGAGTCAAATGTAAAATTAAATATATAAAGTGAAGTCAGTTCTTACTCGCTATGCTTTACGTTGGCGTCTAAAACACAACGATCACACGGAAGACCAAAATACATGACAATATTTAAAGGAAATTTCGGAATACACAAGTGACAAATAGCTTTTGCCCAAAGTCGAAGGAAGCCGATTTTTATTAGACCAAAATTCACACGGTACAGGAAGTTTATACAGCGCTATATCTTAATACCTTCTCCCCTCCATTCAAAACTGCTGAACTGTAAGGTCCTGTCCCGGGATTTCAAACTTAGAAAATATCGTATAACTCAGTCGTTTTTCCTGTATTGATATATAGGTTCGACATGGGTCCAGACACTCGATGACCTACGAAAATAGTTGGCTTAAAATAGGCTGTCGGAGAGTGGAAACTGAGATCTAATGAAGAAATTCGAAAATAACTAGACAATCACTTATTAATTACCGGTGACATAAGATCGCGAAGGTTGTCATGGATAGATCTTATTTGACAGGGTCAACAAAGATCATTATGCAAGTCCAACAATACGAAAGAACGCCACTTGGAAGATCGAGACATTAAGATAACGTGCAGCAGGGTATTAGGAGGCTATTTGAGGCATAAAATATAAACACTCCAATGTAAGCAAGTCTTTAGTCTTATCAGTACGCTAGCACGCAATGCACTTAAAAGCTTCAATTCAGGTTTAAAATTAAAACAATATATTCTCAAGTACTCAGTCTTACCAGTACGCTAGCACGCAATGCACTTAAAAGCTTCAATTCGGGTTTAAAATTAAAACATTATATTCTCAAGTACTCAGTCTTACCAGTACGCTAGCACGCAATGTACTTAAAAACTTCAATTCGGATTTCACATTAAAATATTCCAATTTAAAGAATAAAGTCTAACCAGTACACAATTACTCAATGTACTTAAAAGCTTCAATCTGAGTTTAAAATTAAAAACAAATTCAAGAAGAAATCGATTCTTAATTATTCTTCTCTCGTATCGTTTTTTACAGTATAATATTTAGAATTATCATCCACAAGTTGCACGATCGATCAATCCTCAGGAGAAACACGATCGATCTCCTCCAGTCATTATAGGAATGAATAATTTGATACTCCTCTAAGATGTTACTGATAGCCTGGACCGTTCCACATGATCAGAACGAGAAATCTATGAAACACCACATATTAAAAGCGTGTGCAACGCAATCGTGGGCCCATTTACGATGATTCAGGGTACACTATAAACTTTGTGGCAGGCCAAATTCTTGAAAAAGCACATTAAGATAACATATAATGTGGGTATGTTCGACCAATGTTCATTTTCACTACTACCACCAGCTTTCTGGTGAGCTCAAATTCCTTTCAGCTCATCGTTGTCTTTTGATTCCGAAAGATTTACCAGATAACTAAAATCAACCATTAAGTTTGTTCAAAATATCAAAAGATCCTTCTTAGATGCAGTATACAGATATGCAACTCAATAAAACTCTTCAATAATCGATAATTAATTCTTCAGCCTCTCTATAGAATGTGCAAGTGCCAACTCTAACATCACATCTTAAAGTCATTCATTATTATTTATCTCGCGCACCTTGAGTGTCAAAGTCTGTCTACTCAATACAAAAAACCTATAACTAGCAGATTCCCTACAATGCTCGGATTTGAAGTATCACAATCAATTAATGATTTACAAGTTATTCAAATGCTGACATATTACCTGTAACTAACAGATGTTATAAAACATGTACCTACCAAATTCCCTAGAATGTTCGATTTTGGTATATCGTAATCAATTAATGATTTACAAATTATTCAAATGCTGACATACGTGTATAACCGACAACTTAATGGCTATCAATTGATTTCAATGAAACCGAATGTGCATTGAATGCGTTTGATTCCTTTGCGCATCATGAACTGAAAACGAAGACCTTTGATCTGATATAGGTGTGAGTTTTTATTATATTTTCCAAGTGGGTTAATTAACGACAGTTTCCTTACTCATTCCAATGACACGCAACCAAGAGACTTGATTGTTGACATCCATTGCAGCATGTCAATTAGTAATATGAACATAGCAAATGAATTGTGTATGCACCATTGAAAGTTGTTTGCACTGTTAACGTACCTGCACTTGAGTGTAAGTAAATATGTTAAACCATATCTTCTATGATGTGTCGTTGTAGTGCTGTCAACCTACAAAGGTCTAATGCTACACATTTACAAATGTATTAGTGACAAGCTGTCGGTGTTTTGGTGTTATAGTACAAACTCACGCGATTATTCACATGAATCAATTTATTTCAACCAATCAGAAATATTTTTTTAAAAATAAATTTTATTGTACTGTATAATGATTTTGTTGTATATAATACAACCTGGAAGGTTTATAGCTATGTGATAATCTTTCCCAACCAATTGGAAAGATGTTAACGACAGTGAAAACCAAACTGAAAACCCTTTTTTTTAAATGGTTACTAACAGAAATCGAACCCTTAAATCGCAGATTGGGAGATAGGTGCTTTACCAACTACACATCTAAGGTCGTTCTAGTAAGGTTTTGATTCAAGGAATTTTGAAGTATTTCTTGTTGGTTGAAATGGTTTGCCACAACACAATAAACCCGACAGATTGTCCTGTAACATATATAACGATAACCGATTGATCAAAGGTCTGGTAGCAAGAATGGAAAAACTTTAAGGTATTTTAAGGCATTTCTAGTTGCTTGAAATGGTTTGCCACAACACAATAAACCCGACAGATTGTCCTGTATATAACGATTACTAATTGGTCAAAGGTCTGGTAGCAAAAAGAGAAAAACTTTCATAAACACGCAGAAAAATAATTACGTATTTTATGGATGTTGTTAATACACTTATATACAGGATGGCCCATCAGTCGCGTACCAGTTTCAACTATTCATATATTTTTTAGTTTTATAATAATCAATAATAAAAATAATGATAATAAACACAATCGTTTTTCAAATAATTTAAAAGCCATGCTTGAGTTTTATTGTAGAACATTTAACATAATTACAGAGAAACGGACGAACTTTATTTCGCAAATCAATCGTCAATTACTCGAGCGCATATCTACGTAATTTTACCGATGGAGATTGCGACGATTGGGAGATTAATTGCATGTTTTCAACGATAGACGATATTCAGATCAGTCCGGAATCTCTTAAATCACACTACAACGAATCTTAAGAAGGGATTAGCTTCTCTTTCTGTATAAAATTTTGTTGGTGCTAGATACACAAATACAAATCGTGCAAAACAACGAACTTCGTATGGCGGTCGGAGCTCCTTGGCATGTACGCAAAACTACACTTCATAATGATACTAGGCTACCGTTAGTCGAGGATTTCATTGATTAACTGTTTATAAAACTTCCACTTCAAGCCACTCAAGTTCTCTCATTAACACCCTCACTCAAAGTGATCCATTCCAGCCCACGATCCACAAAATTGCAAACCAAATTTTTGCACTCTTCCAGCCTGATCGAGACAACGCTCTATCTATAAACTCTATCTATACGATCGACTATATATTTTTTAAGTTGAGAATAACATAATCCACATACTCGTAAACCAGCCAGTTACCTATGGGATAACGAGTCGGTAGCCAACGAGGCCTTGAACTTCAATGTATCAGGAAGACCACACCAGAGTAATATTATGTACCAAACAACATCTTTCTTAAATGATAATTAATATAACGCTGTTTAACAACCATTATGATACCCTCAAGAATACTTCCTAACTAGTTCAACGTATTGACTTACAGAAGATGTATAGAGGACAAGTGACTCTTCAAGTCTACCGAGAATTTCACTAATTTGGTGATAATCAGGTAAGATGGAATAATGTTCCATCTCAACTCTACTAGAATCTAACGAGTCAAATTACACTCGAGCTTAGCCTAAGACAGATTCGGAGATCTCCTTCCGTCTAAAACAACCCTGGAAATATCGAGGAATCTCAATGTTGATCATCTTGAACACCATATTCCTCAATTTCCAGGATTTTAAAAATATTTTTACTTTTTTATAATATTGTATATAACGATAAATCTCATTTGATAATATAGTGTAGCGGTTGGCAAAGATTTGTTTTTGTAAGGGACTAAATAGTAAATATTTTAGGCTCTGTGGGTCAAGAAACAAAGTCGAGGATATTTATGTAGTTAGGTCTACTTAAATACCAAGAAAAAAAAAAACAACTTTATTGAACAAAATGTAATGTAATATTAATAATAATAATAAGTAGACTACAATTGTGTGAAATACGGCTCTTCTAATGAGGATAATGGAATCGCTTTTTTTTTAGATAACATTTCACCAATTTGGGGTTCAAAGTTAATACTCCCCATCATAAAAATTGATTGCAAATGTTCATCTGCAAATGTTGACCTATATTGGGATTTTACGTATTTCACCTTTGAAACAGTGATACACGTGGCACCATAAAAACTGCCGAATAATAACCACAGATCACCTTAATTATAACTGCTTGGCGTCACAGCAGAGACCAACGAACGCGAAGCTATAGGAGCGCTATACGCGGTCGTATCTCGTAATTTCCCAGCTCGGAGATCGGCCGTTCCATTATAGCGCATACTTGGAAATTTTAAAGAATTTGAAATTACAAAATCTATTCTTAGCTCGCAGGTCGCACAAAAAGAGGCGGGGGCGGGCCGTAATTTGTCGACCCCTGGTATAGTGCATATTACACTATAACTATTTAACATAAAGTTTACTATACGAAATACACAAAAAATAAGATTTTAACCTTCGGGATGAACCAGGTGTTTTCCTGTTTTTAAGCATGCCTATCTTAAAAGGAATATGGCGAGATGATATATGAATATATAAATGATTCATAAAGCAAACTGTCTACATCCATGGCCTCGTTACTAAAACGCCAGTCTCCATCCAGGGGTATACCCCGAGTTTTTAAAACGGTCCGAGTATGGCTTTCACTTAAGGCTCATTTAATATCTACTGGTTGGTTGAAAAAGATTGCCACATAGCAATAAATTCACCGAATTGACACGTATACAAAAAAAGTGTAATAAAATATAAAACAGTGGGCTGACACTTGATATAGTAATAGTGAATTCTTTCTTATGGTATGTTATATATATACACTCGTATGTCCTGTTTATTTTATAATTTTCGTGTTGATATTTTGCACGAGTTTCTAAGAAAATTAAGTGAAAGAACATAAATACTTATTTTTTTAAACCCAAGATTTATACAGCACTGTTTCATCACACTTTATTAAAATGCTACTATAGATTGGCCCATCAGTTATAATCTAGTTGTAAACTCATATTTTTTAGTTTGTTTCGTTTTTATATTGTTTTTCAGGTAATTTAAAAGGTACCTTATTTTAAGTTTTATGGAGAACTTAACAACAGAGAAACGAACGTAAGTGGTCAAACTTTATTTTGCGAATCGAAAGTAAATTATTTGAAAAATAGCACGCATATCGACGTCATTTAACTGACGAAGATTGTCCAGCAAGATCAACGACTAAGAAATTAATTGTACGTTTTTCAACAGCATGGATCAGTAGTTGACATACCTCAAGACGTAAGACCGAGTATTATCTGCACCAACGAGAATATTCAAAGAATATATTAGTGTTGCTGATGACTAAGCAATTTCAACAAGACGACGTTCAGCTTAGGTGGAAATGTCTCGAACGATACTGCAACGAATCGTATTAAGTAATTGGAATCTTTCCGCATAAAATTCAATCGGTGCTAGAATTAAAGTCACAACACCTTGAATAGGAGTATTGGAGCGCGACTTACAGGCCACCCTGTACTATACATAAGCAGAAAATTACATTACGATTTCGTTCTATATGATACAACCTGGCAGGCTTATTGCATTTAAAAAAGATTATTTATAGTAAAGGCATTAACACTGTGGCGGTTTATAGACATTGTACTTTGTTTAGTCCAACACTGTTTATTCCACTTTATATAACGGTATACCTCTACTGGTTTCATTTCACATCATCAGGGGAGCATGAACACTTAACAAATTACAATAACTATAAAAGTGTTAAAGATGCCTTAAGCAAAAATAACACTGTTTAAAACCATTCATCATGTCGTGTAGCTCATGACTGAGCATCGTGATTCCCATGATAGCTTGTGAAGTATCCATCACTTGTAGGGTAGTCCAGTTATGTCTCTCACTTGGCCAGTCCAAAGCAGTGGGATTCTTCCTCTTGTGCGTCATCCCTCCACACATGCAGAACCACAAACCTCTCCAAATTGTCTTCTTGGCTACGAGCAATGTTCCCAAAGAATCTGAGGACTCGTCGAAGACATATTGTCGATAATCTATCGGTGATTGTCAGTTCTTCGAGAATGGAGGCGTTCGTTTGCCTTGCTGTTCATGGAATTTACAACTTCCTTCTCCAGCACCACATTTCAACTGCATCTATTCAACGTCTCTCGCTTGCTCTCCGAGTCCGTCTCCGCGCCATGCATTAATATTGCGAAGACGAAACATTTTAAAACAAATATAGGTATTAATGGGAATCGACCCTGCAACCTTCAAGGCGTAAGCCAAGTTGGTCATGCAGACTGGCTAACAATACAAACAGGTGAAAAAAGTTAAAATCCAAAACCAGGGCGGGGTCCGCCAGTATTGGGCCACGGATACATAGCAAGTATGCTAACCGATAAACCACGGCATCAATATTCGGTAGTAAGATCTTATAAAATATAATATTTTGAAAAGGAATAATTTAACTATATAAAATGACATTCCGGCAATTCAAGTTTAATAGAAAATTATGAAATTTAAGACGCCTATCTTCTAGCCCAGGGATTACGTGTTCGATTTCCGTTGGTAACCAGATTTATTTACCACAATGCAAAGAGTGTAAATGCAATATTTTTCGTTTTATGATTACGTTCAATTGTGGCAAAAATGATGAAAGTAAGACAATACCGTGACACATGTTTCTACCTACTATGCCGAGCCTCTCTTCAATCCACCTAAATTTATCAACATGTATTGTCTGTACTCCTATCCGGTGGTTGCATGTTCGACTCCCGCTGGTTTGCAGAAAAATACTTCCAGTCTGGTTTTCACATTATTCTTTCCTAATTTTCTCTTTCTTTATTCTATCATACATTATAATACCTCCGTGGCCTAATTAGTAAAACGCTTGTCTGTCAAACCGGGGATTGCGGGTTCGATCCCTGTTGGAATTCATTTTTTTTTAATGATTTCAGTCTGGTTTACATTTAAGACCTTTTAAACATACTCGTATTTCTGGTTAGTTGGAATTGAAAAAGATTGTCATATGGCATTAAGCCCGCCAGGTTGTAACTGTATGCAACAAAAGTGTAACAAAAAATACATTATTGTTCCACACATTATACACAATGCTTTCATTTCTAACGTATTGAGCTTACTTACTTTGGAATTGTGTACGTGATAACTTAAGATTTAAGTGTCTGTAAGGATATGAATGCAGAGAGTGTATTTTAATATTAAGTACAAATATATAAAATTTGTGATTAAGGAATGAGACCACGTCGGTAGAGGTCTTGCCTAGTGAAATGATTCTGTATATACAAGTACAAAAAATGGATGCCTTTTAGAATTGTTATATATGGACTTATCCTCTATCTTTTCATTAAAACAATGTAAATTGTTGAATTAGAATGAAAAAAATGACGTATTGATAAGCCCGATAATAATATTTTTTTAAGCCCACCAGATGTACAATATATAAATATGTACAATGTATAACCATGTACAATATATAACCATGTACAATATATAACCATGTACAAAAATATAACCATGTACAATATATAACCATGTACAATATATAACCATGTACAAAAATATAACCATGTACAATATATAACCATGTACAATATATAACCATGTACAATATATAACCATGTACAAAAATAAATAAATTATAAATGTTATTGTATACTGTGGATCAGAACTATTGCAGCGAAAACATTCCGAACTCAGACAAACGACTCAGAGCTATTGCAGGCAAATATTATTCTTCGAGATATAGTTAGAAACTATCATATTTGAGAAATATGTGAATTAGAGAATTTTGTGAGATGGGGTAGATACTGAAGAAGAAACTAGCGAGGCCATATGGAAAGGGTGTATATATAACACAAGGGCTCCCTATGTATGAAACACCCGATGACAGTCGTCCTTCAGGAAGACTTCCAAAAAGATGAAAAGATAGCTGGAACTCAACATCTTAAGAGAATCTGTCCTGATAATAACAGACCACAGGTCTAACGCAAGAGAAAGAAAAATTTAGCTATGCTCATCTCTTACTAAAATGTAAAAATTTTGGAAAACTGTGATTTTTTTATCGTGTCTATCAGAAAAAAATACTTACCAGCTAATTTCTAACAAAAATAACTATAAAAAGAAATAGATTTATTTCAAAGTAAAAGAAAACTATTTAAAACGCAGATAACGAAGTATTTTAAACACATAGGTTAGTTAAAAAAACATGAAAATACGATATTATTCTTACATACACAATTTCAAGATCCCAAAAACATCCACTCGCACCCAAGTACCGAACGATACTGAAAACTGTTTCATACAATTCGAATCAATGTACGCTGCTTCAATGTAATTGATTCGTTAAGTAAAACGAGTTTTCCTTTTTACATAAAAAATGAAGAAAAAATCGTTTTCTGTTATTTCGTTGTCTATAGAAATAAGACGGTACTTTTGATAAGATTTAAATATTTCTATTTCGCCTTTCACGTAAGGATTGACGAATCAAGCATTATGTTGTTAATTTACTTTAAAATCCTTGCAACGTGTAAAAAGAAGTGATTTATTATTATTGAAAATATTAATATGCTTAGATTATGACGTGACTTTGATAAAAGGAATTAAGAAAATGTATAATTATCGGATTAAGATTGGAACGGGAATGAACAATATTTCCTTGAATGCAGGGGCGTTACTTAGTTGAGATGACATGATCAACTATCGAGGGCGCAATGATTGACAGTGTTTTATTTTTATTGCAATTTATATTAACCCTTAATCGACCATATGAATTTTGTCAGCCATCAGTTGGCTTGATGCCTCACCAGCGCTTGAGTAAAGGCGTCATATTATTTTTGAGTTATGACATAAAAAAACGTCATTGAATTTATTATGATAAATAATATAAAGGAAGTATATCTACTAAAATAAAAATTATTTTTAAACTCAATTATAAAATATCAAATTTGAATGATGGTGGGGAGGGGGGGAAGGGTAGCGCTCACTTTGCGAAACTATGGTTTATGTGGTCTTGTAATACATACAAAAATAATCTTAAAAGAGTTCCTCGATAATGTTTTCGATAACTCATGTGTGACAGTATTCGTCGTCGTTGCTGGGCCTCGTAGTAGCCGGGCATCGAAGATTCCCTCGACACTCCAACGTCAATCTTGAACTGTTCTCCCACATACATCATGTGATCTTCTGTGAGAAAATACCCCGATCCTAGATGCGCACTCCCTCCCGCAAATGCACAGCCATGTGGACCCTGCTGAGCAGCCTGGCCATGCTGACGCATGTTCGCAGCGCGCTGACTGTTTCTCACGTCTAGCCGCTGAGACGATATCAGCCCGAGAACCCCTCACAATCGGAGACAATAAAACCAAACTAAAATTTATCCTACATATATATTTTCCCTTTTATTCATAACATGACAGCAAACAAGTTCATTTTTCTCTCTGTTCATTTGTCGGTAAATGGTGCTGCAAATATCGCAATATTCCGTTTGCTTCAAATAACTAACATAAGTAGGCTTTCAATGTTAGTTAAAGCAGCACTGTGCGGTATACGTTTCTCTTGCATGAGGGTACCCTCTTACTGATCTGCGTCATCAGAAGCTGCAAATTCATTAGTAATAATACGTTGCACAATATCTTTATCATTTAAAATTTCATATTCAGGCCAATCATTATATTTATTTATTCAATCTCGATTAATTTATTTGTGACAACAATGAGGGAAATGCTAAATAGCGTTGGCGAGAAAAAAACATAAGCCTTTAGATTTAAAACTACTGAGTAATATCACTTTAAGGAAATCATATTTTTAACGATACGGTGTAATTTAATTAGCCCTTCATGGGACGTCTCTGGTTAGTTGTGCTAAAGTTCACTTGAAAAAATAAATATAATAGTTGCTGATTGTTTTAAACAATGAAGTAAACGACCCATATAACATTAAATGTTTTATATATTGTATAATTTGACATTTGAAAACCATAGATAAAATCATCAAAAGCAGATATAATTAATGCGATAAGACGGGTAATGTCATAATGTCATAAATACAGAAGCTGATAAGTTATATGAAATTTAACAACTACTTTATATTTTATTTATAATTTTATATATAATTGATTTTCGCTACTTACATATATACCATCACGTCGTTTCTCTGTCGGGGTATGCGGATAAGACAGAAGGCCAGATTTTCCTATCGTGACACACGTAGAGGAAAGACAAGGAAATTATGGTTGGATCAAGTGAACGATTTGGAAGGAAAAGGAGAAAGTCAGAGAATTCCTAAGAATTGTATGAAAAGGTGTATGGATGTGGAAGAAGTTAATGATATGTGTAGAGATTAGAAAATCTGGTGCTCTCTCCTCTCTGCTAACCATCGTCAGAGATATGGAGTGATGGTATGTATGTATATTTAGAAGGTACGAGAGGCTGAAAGAGCTTTTTTTGCTTTAGTAGAATATGCATGACAAGATGTATGGAAGTGGCAGAAGTGAAATGTGTTTGCAAGGATAAAATTAAGTGGAGATTATCCCTTCTACCTACACCAATAGGGAAATGGCACGATGGTTACAATGATGATAACAGTAAATATGTAAATTAAGTGGAGATTATCCCCTCTACCTACACCAATAGGGAAATGGCACGATGGTTACAATGATGATAACAGTAAATATGTAAATTAAGTGGAGATTATCCCCTCTACCTACACCAATAGGGAAATGGCACGATGGTTACAATGATGATAACAGTAAATATGTAAATTAAGTGGAGATTATCCCCTCTACATACACCGATAGGGAAATGGCACGATGGTTACAATGATGATAACAGTAAATATGTAAATTAAGTGGAGATTATCCCCTCTACCTACACCAATAGGGAAATGGCACGATGGTTACAACGATGATAACAGTAAATATGTAAATTTGAAAGCCTTGTTCTTTGTTCATTCCATACTTAGTGAATATTTTTGTTTAATTTACTATGCGACTCTGAATTTTACCAAGTTACCAAGGCTCAAGAGAAAAGATATACAAATGTTGAGACAATATACCTAATGAGGATTGTGTGGGTCAGGCAGTACGTGACGAATGATACTACAAGTGATGGATAGCTTGTTCGGAGTTTCGGTACGATGGTAGGACACCTTACTCCTTCATCGGATAAGTTCTGACTGATAAGATATTTATTGGAAATTGTTGGATCTTTTTGGGAATCGGGAAAGGTTCGTCTTCGCCTGCAACAGCAGTCTATAACCAACAAATAAGGAAGAACGCTGCGGGTGTTTCGGTCATGTATTGAAGATCGCCTTGAGAGGTCAAAAATCTGCGTTGTTTCATCGCCTGGCTAATCTGACGCTCGTTCGTCACCATATGTTACACTGGTGCTGGTATAGGGAGATTAGTATTTTCGGCATTACGTAAGAAGACGTGGAGTGCCGAACTGTGTGTGGATTGACCTAGGTGAAATCGTTTTGTTGCGTTTCTGTATTTTTATCGTCAATGGCAACGGTTCATAAACTATGGTACACATACCACTAGTGGTACGCTAGCCCTAGTCCAGTGATAGCGAGCAAGCAATTATATAATCAAAATACTGAAGTTCCATGAAACTTCGACATAATCAACAACATGCTAAGGCTGGTTTAGACTAACGATGTTTATCGAGTTAACCTAAGGTTACCTAGTTAAAAGAATAAAATGTATTGCAAACACAATTTCTTTTTCGTTTATCTAGGTTTATGCTTATATTTTTAACTTGTCAACTTGGTCAGGTTAGCACGGCGGTTAACCGGTTACACAACACCTATCTGTCATATTGTAGTCGTGACAGCGCACGCTTTTTAAACACATTCTTTTAAATATTGTATATGAGAAATTTCAATTTTCTGACAATGGCGATGAAATTGTGGAATTAAATTCGTCTTAAGTTTTTGAAGCGAAAATTTAATTCGATTTCAAAGCTAACATAAAAAAGACATAATAATTGGCTACATGCCCGTATAAAGTTTCTTTAGATTTTATCGTTAAATTGACGATCTCCGTAGCCTAGTGGTTAGATTCTTGTCTTCCACCCGGGGGTTTTCAGTTTCCATTCCCGATGATACCAAAAAAGGGGGTTAGTCTGGTTAAAGAGTTCATCTGGTAACAATATCTGCTCACACCAAGCGATAGCGTTGCCAACATATTTAATGACAAAGCGCGAGTTTCGTGCCTACACCAGAGGTTCTAAACTAAAGTATTGGAGGATATGATAAAAAATGTTAAATTATGCAAATAATGTATTCGTTAAATTTTGTTGTGTATATAAATATGCTAAACTCAAATTCTAAGATAGCTAGCTATAGGCACCCATATAATGAAAATTTGCATATAAAGGGGCAGGGGGTGGAAAAAACACACTTTGAACGGCCTTATGATTCAAAGAGTAGAACACCAAAGATTTGGGTATTAATTTTAACAGTAGGCTCTCATTTGGTCCATATGCTGAGGAACTATGTGAGTCTACTTATAGGGTACTAGGGTTTGTGATACGAATCGCTATAATTAGTTGTTTCGGGTAAACTAAACTTTCTTGTTTAATAATTTTTGCCTCTTGCTACTGTATATTTAAGCTTTGTATGTAATTTTTATTTGTTGTTGCTGTATAGAATATATTTTCAAGCGATGTATATTATTAGGTTTAACCTGTAAATAAATAAAAAGGGACCGAGAGGGATACGTTATTCACTTTTCGTAACTTTAATTTAATTTTTATTTATATGACAATAAATCATATAAATATATAATTTGTCAAAAAACAGGTAGTTTGATGTGGACATACAATTTTAATGGATCTGGGTTTGTTGCTTTTCATTTGTCGTGTCCTAGGCTTTTACCTGTATCTTATTGAGGACATATAACATGGAAAAATAAGTTGATATTTCTTTCCGATTTTTGATTATACAATACCCCGTTGCATACTCTCACCAACTCGATAAACAGTGACACTCAGTTACATATGTATATATCACGCGAATCAAACCCCTCACACTTCACCATTCCAGACAGGTCAAAAAGTCCATACCATAATGTGCGAACATAATCATTAAAAACACACCACACTTTGCTACAAGTCTTTGCCACACCTTTGCTACAAGTAATTTCTCCTGCAAGCCCAATTATTAAAACTCCTGTCACAATAACAACCACCCTCCGATCGACTACCTATATGTTTTGCCCCTTTTGTTAAATTCAGCACCCTATTGTATGTCATGTGAGCCAATAAAGCATATTGCCTTTGGGTAAAATATGTTCTTACTCTAGGGATGATGAACATTTGATCAGTGTCCATGCATGTCACGTCTCTACTGAGTTTGAATTTTCTTTTTTTCTTGATAATAGTGCCAGAGAATAGACTTGAAGTGTAAGTTGGACTGGTTGGATACGGGATAGGAAGTTTATTCTTTAGTTTTATAATATTTTTTTGCGAAACCTGCAGTATGTGCATCTGTGTTAAGGTGGACCCCCTACCGCCACAAACCGATACATCGTACGCAAGTGCCGACTGACACAAAACTGATAATTAGGTTGTACAATTCAAGGGAACTCCTTGTAATAGGTGATGAATATAATTCAAACGCTTTAAACATGTATTAATGTAAACAAATTTGCTGTATAATGCATAAGACAGTTATATGGACATTTGTTGAAAAACAAAAGTAGTAATAACCTATAGCTGGCATCCTTCAAGTCGGATTTGCAGTCGAGTGCACACAAACCAGAATACTGGCATATTGCGCAACCAACAACTTGTTTTCCTGGAAATTTATCGAAGCAGTATTGTCAACAGTGGTGGACCTATGGAAATAGGCATGCCACGTAGGTTATTTATAATTGGGTTCTCTTTTCACAGTTAGTACTGGCCATATTGCGCAACCAACAACTTGTTTTCCTGGAAATTTATCGAAGCAGTATCGTCAACAGTGGTGGAACTATGGAAATAGGCATGCCATGTAGGTTATTTATTATTATATTATTTATAGTTAAGGTATTAACATTATGGAGATTTATTTATTGTTGTTTTTTCACAGTTGGTACTAGTATGTCTTAAGTTTAATGATTAACAGGAAAAAGGAGTAACTGATTGACTTGGCACGCATTGAATAAAATTCGGATTTAGCGAAAAATCTATAATCATACTACCCTAGAGGAAATAAGCAGTTTACACTGTATTTATTGTCAGCAAGAAAAACACACCATATTAGCGTTTCTATTGAATCTAATGCCATCGTATTTATATGATATGTAGATTATTCTACCAAATTAGTAAAACAAAAAAAAAATTAACTAGGGTTCCGCCCATTTGAATTTAACATTAAAATATGAAATAACTTTTCGGACAATCCAATATAAAACATATTGATCGTTTAAATTACATTAAAAACATATTGATCGTTAGAATAGCATTTAAAACATATTGTTCGTTAAAATTATACACTTTTGGCTTTATACCCAACATAAAACACATTGATCATTAAAATTATACACTTTTGGTTTTATACCCAATATAAAACACATTGATCGTTAAAATTATACACTTTTGGTTTTATACCCAATATAAAACACATTGATCGTTAAAATTATACACTTTTGGTTTTATACCCAATATAAAACACATTGATCGTTAAAATTATACACTTTTGGTTTTATACCCAATATAAAACACATTGATCGTTAAAATTATACACTTTTGGTTTTATATCCAATATAAAACACATTGATCGTTAAAATTATACACTTTTGGGTTTTCCGGTCAACGCCGGAGTAGCTAATATTTAAAAATGAGTAGGTCCAATCTTTAAAATTTCTTTTAAATATGTAAACTCAACACATATATTTTATTTTACAATAAATTGTGATAATTTTATTCAAGCCTAATTTTGCATGTACAATAATCCCTCCATTTACGTGATTCAATAATAATAAAAGGAACATTTATATAACGCTGTTCGTCTTGTAACATTACTCGCATGCGCCAGGGTTGTATTGTTGTTTCTTCATGTGCGGGGTTAGTATTGCCAACACGTGCGATAGCGAACCGTGAGTTTCATACCTACTTCAGTGGTTTTATACCCGAAAGCTCGATTAATGAAGCCGAAGATGTCTCTTAATATGTTCTAACATTATGATTACCAATGTACGAGTATGTCTCTTTTGATTAACAATGTAATCTCATACAATTACCAATGTAGACTTATATGATTATAGGTCGTTCAGCCAGAAGATTCATTTTGTAATAGTGTGAGTAACAGCGTGTTTACAAAAACTTGTCACTTTATTTTTTTAATGAAGTGAAAAAGCAAAAAATATTAAAAATATCATAATATTTTATATTCAAACATTGAAATGAACACACACGTTTTGTAAATTAAAAATGCTGTCAGCATAAATTGTAATAATCATAAAAATAAAATAAATGTAAGATTATTTAACATATTAATGTATCATTATAACAATGCTAAATAATAAAGTTTTAAAATAATAGTGGATGGAATGGAGTCATATTAAATTCTAGGAACTTTAAGTTAGAACAAAGTATGTTACATTCCAAGCTTTCGAAAAATTTTGAATTATACATTCATTACATTAGACAAAAATCGCACTCCTAATTTCGACATGGTAGTGTTTTTCTAATCACCGAGTATTTTAACGACAGTACAAATGAGCGCTCTGCGCGAACAATCGTGTGGCATTCTAAAACCAATACCACTACATAAGTTGTATAATACAGAGTGTTACACTATTGCAAAATGACTCTTCTGGCTGAATTATATACCAATGTATTTCTTATATGGTTTATTAGATGACATTTTTTTATTTGATTACCAATGTGTCTCATTTGATTATCAATGTGGTCTTCTATGATTACCAATGTGTCTTATTTGATAGCAAATACAGTATTTTATGATTACCAATTATATGTCTTATGTTATATGATTACCAATGTGTGTCTGATATGGTGTGACCAATGGATGTCTATTTGATTATCAATGAAGTTTTATATTGTATAATAACTAATGTATGTCTTATATCATTACCAATGTATGCCTTATTGGTTAGCAATGTACGTTAAAATACTAACATTTTGTGTGCAATAGAAAATAAGAACTTCCGCCACCGTCTGTCATGTTGATACTTAGGTTATCTAAGATTCGATGCAGCTTGCATGACCAGTCGAGAGTGACTATATTATGTTTCATAGATATAATATAATGACCATAACAAACTATTTTATGTATTTTGATCAACTAGGACGAGTGATAATTATTTATCAAACCCTTTGTAAACGTATAGAAGCTCAACTAGTCATTTTTTATACAATAGTTAAACTCTATTACCAAATAAATCATAAACCAAAATCCGTCTAGTGAAATCTCTAGTATTCTCCATAGATTAGGTATATGGAATGAAAAAATAGACGATGAGAAAAATAAGGAACGAATATGATTTATGCCTTCTAGAAGTGTTAGAGACATATGTTCTGTATCTCATGGACCGCAAGTTACACCAACGTTTCTATAATCCAAGAATTTGAGATTACCGAGAGGCTTTCGACAACACGCAGATAAAAATCCTAATGTACTTTGAGTATGTTGCCAGAAAGAATAACGCAAATCTTGAGAAGCTTGTGAATTCAACATGACCCAATACTGGGAAGGATGGAGACAAGTGGTGCACCAAGTTCCAGACCAAGACGTTCTGCATTACGCACACGATGACGCCAAATGTCATTGAAGGTCACATCAGTTGTTTTCAAGATATTTACATCTAGGATCACTTTTCGAACTTAATATCGACGGTGATCCAGATAAATGTCTTATCTGAAAAATTACAAGTTTGCCGAGGTGGGTAAAATTACTTTTAGATGAGAAACAACATGGATAAAATTCACAATTCTTATTTTCTTTATTAAAAAAATGAAAACGAGTAATTTTGAACTCTAACGCGACGTTCGTCGTATCGCATTGCTACTCGTACATTGATGTACCACAAAAACACTTTAAAAAACATATTTAATTACTATCATGTCGAAAACACCAGATCTATATACTATCAGCCCAGAAAGAGTAACAGCGATGTCAATGGAACTTCTCATCCATAGGTCTACTTCGAAGCAACTAATGGGGCACTCAATCAGGTGCGATATTGATTAAATATCGTCAAACATGCATAGTTGAGGCCGTTGAGGGTCCTTTGCGTCAATCCTCCATCTGAAGATATCCTCTTTTAATCTACTCACGAAGGTGCATAGACGATTAATGAATATGGCCCATAATAGGTGATGTCCTTCCAGCAGGTGCTCCGACACGCTGTATCCTAATGTTTAAGCTTTCAGTTCTGGCTCTCCAGAAAACGACACGCTAACAAGCCTTAAAGGGTTGTGGTTGGTCATAAAATTCTTACGTAGAGTAAGTCTTAGCTGTATTGGTATTTGGTCATATAAAGGTTATTTGGCGATACTAATAATTATCGTTCATAGAGAAACAAGGTTTTATGAATTCATGTACTTAACAGTTGGTTTCCCTACGGCGTTATTTTGTTACAGCTTTAAACACCTGGTCAGCTTTCCGACGATTCAACACTTAAACCTTTTAACTACTCCCACAAATGGTACCAGACAAGTGCACAGTCAATAGCGATAAGAAAACTCTTTACATTGATTTACATAATTTAGTCAATGCACTTTGAACGAAATGCATCAGTTGTATAAAAAATTAAGTGATCGTCACTCCAGGTTATATCCAAGTCAAGCTTTCAGTTCGAACTCTCTAGGAATCAATAATGCTCACATTTAGGAGAGTCTTCAAGAGGTCTGTGGGTGGTTACAAAAATAAAATAAAATCTATTGTCAATTCATCTTCAATATTGGATTTTACTCTCCCGGAATCCAACCGTTTATATAATTGTAACCTTGGCAGCACCAGAAAAAAAATCAAAAGACATAATATGTCGTCATCATTGCTGGGTCTCGTAGTCGAGGATCCCCTAGCCATTGCAATGTCAAATCAGTTGGAAAGCGAAACTGTCGTGGAGTAATGTTTCATCTTTTTTTTTTCTTTTAAGCGAGTGAGACGTTGCACATTAGCAAACTCGCCGGCCACACCGCTGCACAGGATCCGATAGTACACCGAGTGTGACGATCGCAGTATACCGGCATGGTTTCCCCCTTTTTATAAAGAATATACATGACTTTCGAATACTAGGCAGAAAAATACTTGTGTCATTCGGAGGGAGTAGCACAGCGCGGGGCACAAACCGGCGACCTTCCACACCTAAAACATTTCAATCCATCAAACCAACACATTTTAATTGTGTTAAAATGGATAAGATTTCAGAAAAATATACCAGTGTCATTCGAAGGGCGGGGCGGTGCTCGAACTGGCGACTTTCCCCTCGGAAGTTCAGTTCGTTACCGTTAGGTCATGCGACTCTAAATAATATGCACATCATATTTCAATCTCTTGACATTTATTAACAATGCATGTTTTTGGTAACCCAGTGTGAAAGTGCGATCTAGAGAAGGAAACGACCGATCATATTTAAACGGTTCAGGCCATTCCTCCTCAAACAACATGTAACATATGTACCTTTTGATATTTCCAGTTCATCGCTCCTATTTCTTCTCGTCGTCCTTTAATAATTTTTACTTTCAATGACGATGTGTCTTTTTTTAAAGATCCTTTATACTTGTTTTTCCCTAATTATTCTGTTTTGATGAAAAAGGAACAAAGCATTATTTTTAGGGTGAGTTGCAGTGGCATAGCGAGGGTCTGCGCTGGCAAGGCAATATACAAAATAAGCGCCCCATTGCATAAAGAGTTAACACAAAGGGAATAAGGTGGAAACCCAACTGTCAAAGTAAAGCTTTTACATGTATTTCAGTTTTGTAATACGAGGCGTATCCAGAAAGTAAGTGTACTGAGGCTCTCACGACCGGATGGATTTTATTTTTCGACATGTTGGCTGCACTTCCGTGTAGCCTGACCCTTCCCCTCCGCAACGAGACCGGTTCGAGGTCAGAACAAGAGGAGAGGCATGCTGACAAAGGGAGTCTGCCTGCTGCACGACAATGCCAGACCACACACGGCCAACGCCACAAAGGAACTGCTCGCCTCGTTTAAATGGGATGTCCTGAACCATCCCGCGCATTCCCCTTACCTAGCACCTTCAGATTACTATCTCTTTACCTCCCTGAAGCTGTACATGGGTGGAAAAAGGTTTTCAACCGACGAGGAGGTAAAGGAGGAGGTGGAGAAGTGGACGGAGGGGTTGGCGGGAAACTACTTCGAGGAAGGCATCAAAAAGTTGATACCCCGCTTCACCACCTGCATTGAGAGGAATGGCGACTATGTCGAAAAATAGCTTACATATGTACTACGGGAACCACATATTTTTTTTGTTTAAATAAAAAAAATTGTAACCTACAAAAATTCAGTACACTTACTTTCTGGACTTACCTAGTATAAATATATTTGCATATACCGTAAATCTTTTTTTTTTATTTACAAAAATAAATAAATTATAACTTTAGTTGTTAAATCGTTTCCTCCTTGAGAATGTCAAAATATGTCATCACCCTGAGGATGAAGGTTGCAACGTCTTCGAGACATTGGCCGTCATTTCTGTCAACTTAACAACTCTGAAAAACATTTTGAACTAGAGGAAAAATAGTCGTGAAAATGTTCGGACATACTTAAAAAATTGATTCAAAGCAAGAAGTGAAGTCTTCCATCGGTACTTTATTTTCAAGTAGAAAAGTCGATCGTTAGCTCTGGAAAATTATCAATCATTCTTAAGCTAATCCACAAGGTGAATATTGTTTATGTTACTTGAGAGTAACCAAACTGAGGAATATAGACGGATCCTGATACATACCTGGTACGTACTCGTACTATAAGATGGTACAGGCTAGGGTTTCGCTCGGGATCCTTATGCTATTTCAGATTTCCCGGAAAACGCTTTTTATCCCGGGAAATATTCAAAAAGTTTCTTCTCACTGGGATATTTAAAGAATCTTTTTTTTTATTTATTTAACTCTTTTAAAGAACTGTTCCAATCCAATAGCTTTTGTTTTATATATTATATTTTTTGTTAAAAAGGGCCATTCACCCAAACCAGGATGATTTTTGCCATCAAACTTAAGACATTATAAAATTATATGAGTCGATATAATAAAACCGATTAAAAAAAATTACAATTCTAGATTAAAGAATAAAGTTTCAACTGATTAAGCTTAAA
The DNA here is from genome assembly GCA_949825065.1 of Odontocerum albicorne. NCBI lineage: Eukaryota > Metazoa > Arthropoda > Insecta > Trichoptera > Odontoceridae > Odontocerum > Odontocerum albicorne. The sequence goes on from OX463858.1 coordinate 18,485,127, forward strand.
AAATTTAACAATCGATCTATAAGTGGAAAAGTTCCTCGAAGAAAGAAGAAACGAAACATTCATTGGACGCGGCAAAGATATGGCTTTTCGTAAATCAAATCTGTCTCGCAAAGGACAACCGAAAAATACATGGTCTATAGTTTCATCATCCAGACCACACTGTTTTATAATTATTATTGGTATTCATAACTGTGACCTTAGTATAGTGTATAAATAAACAAAAAAAAACATAAAGTGAAACAAACGTCTTTTTTGTGATTTAAGAAATACTCGTTTTATTTATATCAATCAAAGAGCAAAATGTAATACATCAAATATGACTAGGGGTTGTATTTTTAATCATTTATCCCCCCCTTCCTTATCTAGGTTATTTTATTTGAAAATGTTAACATAATTTATTGCATCCTTTGATTTAAATGTTGATGTAAGATAGTGAAACGTGGACGTGGCTTAAGGCTAAAAAGAGTCGAATAAATTATGCAAATATCCGCACACTTAAAAGAATACATGAGGTGACAATGTATGCCAGAGTACGGAATAAAGTGATTAAGAATGAATGTGAAGTTAAGGCTGATATGTTAAGTAAAATAAAGAAGAAAACTCTGAGATGGTTTGGGCACGTGGAATGAATGAATTAATGAAAACTAACAAAACAAATATACAGTGCAAATGTGAGTGGAAGAAGACAAAGGAAAGTATGAATGGATCAAATGTATGATGTTTTGAAAGAACGACATGTAAAAAGTGACAGAAATCGTAGGAGCTCTATGAGGAGGTGATTGGATGAAGAAGAGGCGAATTATTTGTGTAGCAATAGAAAAATCTGGCGCTCTCTCACTCTATCTACCCCAAAAGGGAGACGGCGTGATGGTATGCATGTATTGATTGCATCCTGGTATCAGTTCATTTTCACTACCACCCACGCTGTTATGGGGGTCAAAATAAGTCCCCATTTAGCGCGATCTACAATAGTAAACGAAATCTTTGTTTTTTATGAGTGCAACGTCACATAAAGACGGAACTGCCTAAAAAGACTCCTCAGTTAGTGGTGACATACCTCAGCGTGAAAAAAAAGTAGTGACGACGGATTTAAGGTTTGAAGTCACGGGAGAAGATAAATGACTCACAGCGCAGTAAACATACTTATAAAGCAGCTAAAGGCTTGGAGTTCAAACAACCTAGCAAATACACAAAACTTCGAATGCAGCAAAACTATCCTTGGATACTACGACATCGACCTCCGTGGCTAATTGGTAAGACGCTTGTCTCTCAATCCTGAGGTTGCGGGTTCGATTGCCGCTGGAACACCGGTTAAAAAAACATCTAGTTTGGTTTTCACTTCAGGCCTCTTTAACACATTTTTGGTTGGTTTGAAGATATTTTCATGTGGCAATCAGCCCGCCAGATTGTACTGTATACAACGAAAGTGCAATACAAGCATTTTTACAGATTCGAATGCAGCAAAACTATCCCTAGATACTACGAGGTCGGAGCAGCCAATCGGTCCGAAGGTGAACCGATGTAAGGCTAAGTGGAGATCACTTCAGAAATTATTGAGTACGGTCCGAAGGTGAACCGATGTAAGGCTAAGTGGAGATCACTTCAGAAATTATTGAGTACGCAGTACCACAATATGTATACAGCAGATTGATCCAGATGGCCGAAAAAAATACAACAAGGCGCAGGGACAAGATTTAAGCTAAAAAGTTTGCTATTTAAGTTCTCATGGTACTCGAGTAAGATTTCATTCCGGAATCCCAGTATAAGAAAACCCAAATATAAGAAACCCCTGTACAAGTATTTAAATTACTTCAAAGAAATACTCGCAATGTGTGTATTTTCACGTTTCCACGTTACTTCCAAGCAATCTTGCTGTTAACACGATGAAAACGTAATAAAACTTGATGATTCATGAAAACGGAATGAACTGAATGGTAACGAATGTGAACCCAAGAGTCAGTATTAAGCATGATGAAGAAGAACACTGCTAAATGGCTTAAGCATGTAGAAGAAATGAATGAAGAAAGACTACCAACACAATTATGCAATACAAATGTGAGAAGACGGTGTGGTAGAAAAAGACCGAGGAAATATGGCTGGATCAAGTTATTGATATATTGAAAGAAGGAAATGTCAAGTCTGAGAATTGTAAGAGTTGTATGAGAAGGTGTATGGAAAGATCACATATTACGATAGGAAAATCTGACGCCCTGTCCTCTCTGCCTACTAAAACGGGAAAACGACGTAATTATATGAATTTACTATGGGATGCCTTGCACATTTGAGATAGAATCATTGTATCGTACAATTACACTTTTGCTTTATACATCACAATCTGATGGGTTTATTGTCGTATGGCAATCTATTCCAACCAACCAGAAATATATTAAAGAGTCATCAAGTTAAAGCCAGACAGTAACCCTTTAAAAAAATGTGGGTAGCAACTGTAATCGAACCCTTAAACCCCCTGGTTGGAAAACAGGCATCTTACCAACAAGGTCACGGAGGTCGTCATCTTCTTTATTGACATAATAAATTTTATTAATCTCCGTAATTACACTTGAGTTTATAATAGTAATAAAATGACAATTTATAGCGCTGTTTATAGCTCTTTTCAAACTCGGGATTCAAACCTACCTAGGATACTACCTAGGATAGATTTAAATGTAACAAAATAAAGATATACAAGTTTGAGTGTAAGGATAGGAAAGTGTTGGTTGCGTCCATTAGATTAGGTACTTCCTCGCATCTGAAAACCGCCAAAGATTTACCAAAGGAAGACAAGCTAAAAAGAAACCTTTGTTGATCTTCCGATACGTGATAACAATATTCAGATGCGAGGAAGTACCTAATCTAATGGACGCAACCAACACTTTCCTATCCTTACACTCAAACTTGTATATCTTTATTTTGTTACATTTAAATCTATCCTAGGTAGTATCCTAGGTAGGTTTGAATCCCGAGTTTGAAAAGAGCTATAAACAGCGCTATAAATTGTCATTTTATTACTATTATAAACTCAAGGCTACAGGTGAAGTGTTCATATATTATCATACATTTTGAAAAGATCTCCGAAAAAGGGTTGTGGTCAAATAATTTCTAAAGTTAGCCACGTCATCCATATATCTAACACTTAGAGACAGACCATTCCTCGCCATAAAACCAGCAACGGCAAAAGTTCTGTCGTAATATCGCGTCTTATTGTTTAACAATATTTTTTTTTGATGAAGATGACATTGACCTCAAAGTTCTACTTCTCTTCGAAGAAGCTTACCAATTATTTTCTACAGCCACAAAAATCCGGCATTAACACGGAAACACCACTTACCATAGTGATTAAAAAGGGAAGGAAACATAAGAAGTTATATTATCATATATAAGATAAATATAAAAAATATATATTGTATTTTTGCGAAGGTGCTAAACACCACAAATCAAATATAAATATTGATGGAAAATCATGTCGTAACGTTGCAAATTTTTTGTGTTCCATGAATCATCACGTATCGAATGTTGAACCTTTTATAAAGGTTTCAAATAAAACTGCAAGATCGTTTGGCGGTCAGCGGAATCAATGACAGCAATATACCGATTCAAGGAAATTAATACGATACCGATATGTATTAATAAGTCGACTAAACTTTAATAAGGTCACAGACCACACATTGCAACTTGCAAGACAAACAAAACGAATTCCATTGTATTCATAAAAACGTCGACAATCAATGTAAATGATATACAAGAGTGGAAATTGTATCATTTTGTATGCAAACCGGTTGGTTGGTATGGTTTGGACACGTGGAACGAATGAATGAAGAAAGATTAACAAAACAAATATACAGTGCAAATGTGAGTGGAAGGCGTGGGAGAGTAGAACCGAGGAAAGAAAGGTTGGATCAAATGAATGATATTTTGAAACGTTGGAATGTCAGAAATAAGATAAATCGTAGAAGCTGTATGAGAAAGTGTATGGGTGTGGAAGATATGAAATATTTATTTCGAGATAGGAAAGTCTGGCGTTCTGTCCTCTGTATACCCCTGCATGGAAACGACGTATTTGTGTAAGTATTTTGTTTTTATTTTGTAGTAGTATCCTTCAACATATTCGAATTGGTGATTCGGACACATTGAAAAACATGGTCCAGGGACAATATTGTCTACGACCCCAGTAATTAAGCCATCGGGCTTAGAGCCACTGGAGTAAGCATGTAACTTGTACTATAGTTCACTATTGTACGTATTGGTAACACTATCGCACATGAAGAGACGACAATAGAAAAGTGGATCATAAAATAAATATTGGTTTAAAAAAATATCCTGGAATCGGTCCTTGTAATGATCGTTTTGTCAATTCGTTAAAAATAAAAATATATTTTGTCACTGGACCAAGAGTAGGCTCGGAACTTGCAGTTCGTCGTTGCATGTGTTGACAATACTACCGCACATAAAAGACAACACTTGCACATGTCTAACGAGTGCAAGGATTTTTATCGGAAGAACGACCTCCTAGTTGGTAAGACGCTTGTCTCTTAACCCGGAGGTTGCGGGCTTGATTCCCGTTGGAACCCACATTTGTTTAGAAAAAAATCCAGTTTGGTTTTAATTTAAGGCCTATTTAACATCTTTCTGCCTGGTTGGAAGATATTGCCACATAGCAATCGGCCCGCCAGGTTGTACTGTATACAACGAAAGTGTAAAACATCTATTTTACCAAACAGGGGTCCTGTTTTATGATATCGGAATTTCCAAACCCGAAACCCTTGGGTGAAATTCAAGCGTCTTACCAAGTAGACCACGAAGGTTGCTTATTATTTTACTGAGCTCTGTTTTCATTAGCCTATAGTATAGTATAGGTTAATGAAAGCAGAGCTCAGTAAAATAATATGATATCTCCCTAGTTGGGAATCTTTAGTATAGGCCCTATACTAACGATTCCCAACTAGGGAGATATCCACAAACACAATGCAAACGCTGCCAATATCACGTATTAAAGGTATCAATCTTTTGCTTCCTTGACTCCAACACCGTTGACGTTTCCAGGTCGTATCAGAATACAGAAACTAGGGGCCGAATCCATAGTTCGGTCTAAATACTAATATCTAACTTTAAAATTTCGTGATTTGTATTTCGAGTCAGGCCTCATACGCTCCAAACTTCCTTATTGAAGGAAGTTAATACAAATCTACACGAAATCAAACTTTAAATAATAAAAAAGTTAAGATTTAGTATTTAGTGTTAAAACTGTCATTATTTGATATAATGGAGATTCAGATTCACAGCATACAATAAATCGTAGACGACATTTGTGATCCAGTTGGTGGGAAGATGATCTTCTGCCTGGGGGGTTTGTGTTCGATTTCCAATGACACGAAATTACAAAAAAAAAACGGTCCAGCTTGACAATACATCATAAATGTCTGTTGGTGCCCCCCATGATGTATGGAAATGCCGCTTGGGTTTGGCGGAAGAAGGATAAAAGTAAAATTAATGCCGTTGAGATGCGTTCACTAAGAAAACATTGTGAATTGTCAAGGTTTGAAAGAAGGTGAAATGAAGACTCCCTCTTTGTGTAACAGGAGAAATCCGTGCAAAATGATAAAAAAAAGACATCAGAAACGAATGCAAGAATAAAATGGATATGTTAAGTGAGATGAAGAAAAGAACTTTATTTGCGGAGATACAAGTCAGAAGTACTAGGTTTACGTGGAAAAGATAGACCGAGGAAAACGTGTCTGAATCAAGTGAACTAAATATTTAAAGTTTAATTGAAAAGTATGAATAATGGGAAGTCGAGATGAATGAATTTGGAAGAGTCGAAATTTGTGTGCTTGGATAGAAAAGTATGTACTATAGATCTGATCTCTTTGCCTGCCCCGCAATGGATACCGTGTGATAATGTGTATATATGATATCGTAGTCTTGTGAAAAAAGTTCGTCTGGTGACAAACAATACTCCCGCGATGGACGTTTTTCCTTCATTAAATGTATTATAAATTAATAAACGGTTATGTTTGCTCGATCCGCCTTAATAAAGAAGCTGATCTGTAATTCTTACTTGATAATTCTGCCAACACTTTTTTTACCTACTCAAAATCTGGTAAACCACCACTTATATGCTAAAATCTAACTTGCTACGCCATCTGTTGAAAATTTAAAAAATATCACATTTTAGGTTAGAGGCAGATCGGAGCGCTGTTGACAAGAAAATATGCTGTTTATAAATACAATATATACAAATAACAAATTAGATTTCAAATCGTGATGCAAATATTAAAGAGTGTAGTAAAAAATATATAATTTAAAAGAAGAACAAATGTACATTTCGAATATTATAATCATACTCACGGTTTGTGTCAATTTCCACTCGTCGTGATGAAAAATCAATAGAGTTGCCGGTGGTGAGTTCATTTTAATTTTTCACTAGTAAATAACACTTGTCACTCAAATTTAAGTTTTTCAAAACACACATTTTAATAAGTGTTTCACATCCTATTCATAAAACACTTATTTTTTTAAAATATAACAAATATTAATTGAAAAGAAAGACGCGCGAATCTGACAGCACGTTAACGCAGATTGTGAAAATGAATCATCTTGACATAAAACCATAACGATTTTTTTTAAGCTATTTATAAAATCTTCGAGTCATCACAAAACACTTGAATTTTAAATAAATAAACCGAGTTTCATTCAACTGTTTAGAATGTACACTAATTTACGAGTGTTAAAAAATATTTCATAAATACAATAAATTTAAAATATGCGTTGTGTCAATTGAAATACCATCTAGAGAATTTTTGTTGAAACTTTTTAAGAAGTTAATAATTAACACTAAAAGATGGCAGTATTTAATTTTCATTATATTTTTTTCTAAATAATTTTATATAATCGGAGTTTTTAATACGAGTATAATACACAGAATGTTTAAATAAAGAATTATTTTTAAATAATAAAAACTGCATTAAAGTATGATTTTTTAGGTGAAAACTTACTGAAGAGTCAATACTTTTTAATAGACGATTGATTTTTGACAGTGATATTTTTAGTTCCAAAGGGAAAACTGAATGATGAATCACTTTTTTTTAGTGTATAGGAAATTTCGCTAGGTGGCAACAGTTGAATAGGGAAAAGCTATGGAAACTTTCGTACTGGTGAGAAGTGTAAAAAATGTTTTCTTTTTTTATTTACTATCTTTAAAGCCGCCATTGTATATTGATAATACTTAACCTTCCTCCTGTAGCCCTTCAAAACAACTAGATGATTTCCGTGGCGTACTTAGTAAGACGCCTGCTTTCCGACCCCGGAGTTAATGGTTTCGTTTCTCGCTGGAACCCAATTTTATTGAATAACTTGAACATTTTTCTTTTTTTTAATATATTTTCGCATGGCAATAAATCATTAAGTCAGGTAATACTGCATATAAAATAAATAAATAAATATGATATCAAGCAAAGCGATGATGACTCTAGGTTTTGTGTTTAGAATGCCGAAAAGGTTAACAAATTGTTTTATGTTAAGAACACTGTACACATCACTTGTGAGAAGTAAACTTGAGTACAATTCCAGAATTTGGTCTCCTGTAATTGATTCATATCTTATTGAATTTGTTCAATATAAATTCTTATGCACATAAGGATTCATCGATTCCTTTTCCAGAACCTTGATTACGATGCCCTATACGTGGAATTGTTGCTAGCAAAATTGTCCATAAGACGTAGACGAGTCTCAGGTCTGATATTTTTACATAAAATAATTAATGGTGGTACTGTGTGTTCAGATTTTCTGGAACATGTTGCACCTCGTGTGCCAACAAGAGATATGAGGCAATCGGATATATTTTTGATTCACAGTCAAGGACAAAATTATTTCCATAAATCTGTGATTAACAGATTAACAGACTTAATGTCCTGGGAAATGGGTATGCCAAGATTGGGGATATTTTTGACTTAGCATTACATAGCTTGAAAATTTTGTGGAAGAGATTTTTATCTCAGAATCATTTTTATTTGCTGAGGCGTTGCGTGTCTTGTTTATAATGATCTTTGTCAAAATATGTATTTTTCCTCTCACCAAGTACATATGATATGAACATTATTCCCACTGATGCACTCTCTAAAATCAGTCTCGACGTCTTGGGTTCGTCAGTAACAACAATGTGTCCGGCCTCAGTGGCGTAACCAGAGTCTTGTGCACTTGGGGACAAGAAAAAAATCTGTACCTTCTTGCACAACGTGTAAACTGAGTATCGAAATAAAGTAGAGTATCGACAGCTCAATGTAAAGTGTGTGCATACATTTCGTTGTATAATGCATATTTTTAGCATACATCATATACTCGTATGTTTATGTACCAAAATGTTCCTTTTTAATTTGTTTTAGTGTTAAATATATTATATACGTATAACAAAATGATCGATGAATGCACTCAACTATGAAATGTACTAAAAAGATTCATTATTTAGATCAAAAGCTATAGTTACGAGTATTCTAAAAAACCAGTGCTAGTTATTTAAAATTTTCCATTATTTTAAATAACGAGTAGTTTTTGCTATTATGTCCATGTCCGAAGTGCGAGCGAAGTAAGAACAACATACATTATTTGTAATCATACCTTACAAAATTATGCAAAATATTTCGAAAAAAATATTACTTTTGATCCCTGACTCCACGCTCCTGCAAGTCCTGCACCGGAAACAACTGCAACCTCGTTGTCACTGTTTCGCGCAAACCAGCATTCTCGACTTGCGACTCTGATTTGGCGCCCTTCCGCAAATAAATATCTATAGTTCAGAAAATCTAGGATGGGTCGTGTGGCGTTTTAAACACCACGTCTCAAAGGAATGGGGTAAAACCTTTTTTTTACAAATCGAATAGTTTTTTTTATAAATCGAAAAATAGTTTTTCTCTAAACTGACGTTTTAATTATTTTAAGCTATCATCAATATATAATATAGGAGAATATAAACGATTGAAAAAAATACTACTATTTTATTATGAAGGAGATGAACTGGAAACAGAATTTTCCTTAGGTGTTAAAGTTCGGGTAGAAACTTTTTTTAAGCAATAATTGATTGCATGTATCCAGGGATTGCAAAAACGAAGCTTGACGTACAATATTGATTTATTTAGGCTCTTTATAAAATATAATGGTATATCCTAATTGAAAATACAAAGTGCAAAGCTGTTGTGGCCGAATATCTTAAGAATCAAGAAATTGGGTTAGTGGCAAAGTTTTGACAATTTTGTGAATTAATCCAAGACGATGTCGTAAAATTTAAAAAAATACGTGTACTTCTAGAAGATGGGAATTCAATTTTTAGTACCTTTTTAAACATTAGAATCGTTTTGAGATATTTTTTCAGTATACCTGCAACTAATTGTCAAACAGAAATGGGAATTCCACATTGTAACAAATGAAAAAATATTAACGGAAAAAACGTTGGCGATAAAAAAATATATCGATTAAGTTTACTTGCTCTTATATCAAAAGAGTCTGAAATGTTAAAATCGATAAATTTTGATGAATGATAATTTTTTACGTCGTCTTTTACTCTCCACACAGTGCGACTCTGGAACCAGTTACAAACCAATGTTAGACTTTGGCATGCTTTAAGAAGCGACTGAAAAAGCTAATATAACGTGTTTAGACCGTGTTTCATTCCTGATTTTTCTGTCCTCTCCACCATTCATTCCTTTTCCTTTGATGTCATCTCACTTTTACTATGTATATTGTTCATAAATTTTGTAAAGATGAATAATCATTTAAATATTTTTTTGCTAGCATGTAACTTTCTTTGTTTACTTTTGTCTGGTTAGTTAGAAGAGATTGCCGCCTGGAAATAAGCCCACCATATTGTTTTTACAATGAAGCGTTAAATAAATAAACAATTTTGCGAACAAAACAGTAAGAAAAGAGTTATTAACAAAATATTTTTTTAAATTACTTTCAAATTTTTTTGGGCTCTCAATATGAATTAGCCCAGGGCTCCTCTTAGGGTAAATTAGAACCTCTATATCCATAGACAATTAATCAACATCTGTGATATGTCAGTTGCGTATTAGAAATTCTTCCACAAATAACATTTGACAGATATCAAAAATTTTAATTCTGTCATGTTGAATGGGGCCTCAGCGAGGAAACGTTGCATCACATATTCTTTGAATGTCCACTAAATGATGCCCATCCGACGTTTTATGAAGATCTACTTTTGATGAATAATCCAATTCAATATAAGAATAGAATTCTTATTTGATAAACATAAACCTAATCCAAATTTTGTTAGCGAGAGCTTATTCTGATTGCGCTTCAAGTACATACTATATTCTGTGTCCTCAGTTAATTTTATCCATAGTATCTCACTAGTCAACAATAGTCTCAGACAGAGTTGTTTTTAGTTTATTTATTTTATTTGTTTTACACATGACAAGAAATATACATCATTTGTGAAAAAACAACTGGTAATTTAATTTGGACACACAATTTTAATGGACCTGGGTTTGTTGTCTTTCATTTGTCGTGTCCCCAGTAAACTAGGATTTTGCCTGTATCTCACTGAGGACATATAGCATGAAAAAATACATTGATACTTCTTTCCGATTTTTTAATATATAAAACCTCGTTGCACATTCTCATCAACCTGACAAACAGGGACACTGTATACATAACGCGAAATCAAACTCCTCACACTTCATCACTCCAGACAGATCAAAAACATTTACCCCACAATGTATTGCACATAATCATAAAAATAAAAAATATAAATATAAAACAATACAAAAACACCATACTCAAGAGCTCACACAAACCTTTTTTCACAAGTCATTGCCCACAAGTCATTCTTCTTACAAGCCCAAGTACTCAAACTCCTGTTGCAATAACAACCACGCTCCGATCGACTGCCTAAACTTTTTTCCTCCTTTGCCTTTATTAAATTCGACACTCAATTGTATGTCATGGGACCTAAATAGGCATATTGTCTTTGAGCAAAATATGTTTCAACTCTAGGGATGGTGAACATTTGATCAGTTGCCATGCGTGTCATGTGTATCTGCTGAGTCTGCATCTTCCCTTCATCTCGATGATAGTGCCAGAGAATGTATTTGAGATGTAAATTAGCTATGTTCTGCTGTGGGATACCGGACAGGAAGCTTATTAATTATTTTAATAATCAACTTTTGGGAAACCTGCAATATGTGTTTTTGTGTTAAGGTTCATCCCCCCAAACTGATATACCGAAAGAAAATGCTGACTGGCATAAGCCGAAGTATATACTTTTAAGAATATTCTAACTGAGCATATTTCGAATCATATGGAATATGTATTCTAGTTTTCTGATTTTTGTGCTCAAAGCGTTAATATGGACCTCCCAGCGAATAAACTGACCAACAAAAAATCCAAGATATTTTATACTATCAACCCTTTCCAAAGAAATACAACTACAATCAGCCAAGGGTGAACAAGTGTGCAGTGTTGTGTATTTATGGTACGAGTATTTGTAGGTGCTTAGTATAGTATACTCAAAATAACAACTACGGACGCGGCAACTCAAGTGCGTCGATGTCGCCCATGTTAATAAAACTAACGAGATCCTATAAACTGAACATCACTGGACACCTGCGTAAACTCCTTCGTATATAGGATTTCACGGCCATTATTCAATAAGAAGAAAAAATCGATATTAACACTCAAATTTGACTCAAGAGCCATTAAAAATACATGAAATCATTTTTAAACCCAAGAAACATTGCGTTCGTTTGTTGTCGAGGATCTATAAGTTGTAACGATTAAGAAATATGTTGTAGTAAATACGTGTAATGTTGGTTATTGTGGTATTGACTGTCTTGTTGATAGTTTTTTTTCTATTCAAAAGTCACGCAGAGGTCATGGAACCGTAGAGGTGAGTATCCACCTTGTGGTACTCTATGTTCAAGGTTCACACTTTCAATGGATTACGTATTCATCGGTAAATTTACTGGTGCGATTAGTTAAAGGAGGTACTCGTTAGAGGTCGTATTGAAATGTTTTTGTTGATTTAATTGGCATCTGTAAATTATATAAATAATTTGTTGTCCGTAAAGCAGTTTTTTTATTTCTCAGATACATGTCATCGGGATAAAGTTTTCGTTGTTAACTTCATTACAAACGTGCTTAATTTATTGTGCATTATTATGAAAGGTGAAAGTTTAACGCATTTTTTCTCTCATTGTTTATTCAAATAGCTTGAGCCGTTTCTTGGCGTCATTTTGACGATCGAACAAAAAATGTATTTGTTTTTCGATGCATGGTGCTTTTTCCTACTATAAAAAAAAGAGGATAACCCAAACCAAAATAAAAATATGTTCAGCGACGATGCGGTTAGCGATATTTGTGTCAAATGTGGCTTAAAACATTCCGTAATAGTGGTACGACACTCGAAGATGGTGTCCACTCAGGTGTGTCGACATCAGAGAAGAACTCCCTTTGGGCAGTTTTTTCTTCGTCACTATATGACGTCGCGCTCATAAAAAAAATCCAAACTCCTAGTGTAGATCGCACTGGATGGGGATTTGTTATATTTTGTACCCCATAACAGTGGTCGTGGATTCGTACTGAACTTAAGCAATTCTTCAATGATATTTTCCTCAGCGTGCGGGGAGAAATCTTTCTTTGTAATAGAAAATCAGAAACTGCATCGGTCATCGTCATACATTGTAATACCAGATATTCATAGCAAATCACACATTCCAACCCCATCACTTGAGTTTACTGTCCATGTAGTGAACCTTTGGAACCAGTTATAGACTTACGTTATACTCGCTCCGTCATTGTTATATTTTAAAACGTGATTGAAAAAACATACATAAAGGGTCTTTAAAATTGAGCGGTTCTTTTAGTTCTAATTTTTTAAATTCTTGAATAAAGCTCACAATTTGCTTTGGTTTCAAAAACTTTTTATTGATCATTGAAGTATAATGTATGCCATTTAAACACAAAAAAACATATCCACCAAATGTCCACCTCTTGCAGCTCCACAGATGACCACTCTTTTGTCAAAAATTTCGATGACATTTTGGCATAATTTCGATTCTAACTCACTAATAACTTCTTCAGAATTTTTCTTTTGATCCATATAAAACGACGTGTTGAATAAAACAACGAAACACGCGTCTTCTTTTTCGAAAATTTCCTTTTGATCCATATAGAACGACTTGTTGAATAAAACAACGAAACACGCGTCTTCGGAAGCCAAAACTGAGGTCTCTTTCGCATAGCCATTGTTCATCTTTATTTAGTTTAGCTGGTCTTGCAAGATTGTTAAACACATTTCGTAAACAATTAATGTATATTTTCCTTAAAAATAAAAAATAAAGTAATTTAATGACTTATTTATTCTTCTTTAAAGCTATGACTAGCCTGAACAAGAGTTATTAATTCGTTTCTCTACTGCGTATCCTTCAGTGTCTCTCTTTACTGTTATCTTGGTCTTGAATCAAAAAAATCCTCCTACATCCATATTAAAATGATGATGACGTTTCGAAAACGTTACAATCTTCCTCTTCAGGGCGATATAAAAAAAACATAACTGAATATATTAACATGCATGAAGTACCTACCATGCCATCCGCATTCGCGATCGCGACGTGAAGATGTATTTGGCATGCTCAGCCACCCGCTTTCACGACCGCAACGTGACAACTCTGAAAAATATTCTCAATTTGTGGAGATACATACATACCGCCACGCCGTTTCCCTGTTGATGTAGGCAGATAAGACAGAACGCCAGACTTTCATGTCTCGACAGAAACCCTTTTTTTATATAGCTCGTATGATTTATCGTGAAAAACAGCCGTAAAAAACTTCGAAGATATAACTTTACCAAAGTGATTCATGATACCTCTTAGTTGACTTGTTGACAATATTAGTTAAATATCCGACCTGTCTGCGGTTGGCAAAGTATAAACATGCTTATACCGACTAAACTTTAGCTAATGTGAACCTTTGGATACTGAGATTATACAACACTTGATCACATCTTTATTACTCATATAACATAACGACTTATGTTAGTAATAAAACTACTTATAGTGGAAATTTGAAGATCAAGTTATGTCGATTTGAGGCCTGCTGTAAACCTTGAACTCGGTAATCTGGACACTTGTCTGAAATTGTTTTTTTTACCTTGGACAAAAAATTAAAGTTTTTTCTATTAGCTCGTTAATAGTAAATATGTTTTAATTTCTTATTCGCTCCTGTTTATAATTCATCAATTTGTCATCATCGTTGATATTTTTTTTTACTTTTCGTTAACTTTGCTTGTCTCAAACTTTTTAAGACCTCTGTATGATAAATATTAAGACCTCTGTATGATATACATTTCTATGTGCGTTTGTTTTTTGTTGTATTGGAGTGGATTGATTATATGATATGTGTATGTATGTATGTACGAGTATGTATATTTTTGTTATTATTTTCTTCGATTGTGTTTTTAATTTTTTCGTACTTTACGGCCTTTGATTACCTGGGCCTTGACCTCTTTCAAGTTTATATTTTATATGTGGCATTTGGTATGCGTGTGTGTACTGACTACTTTTTTGTATTATATATATTTTTATATATGATTCTTTTAAATATATTATTTATAGTTAAGGCAAATCAGAGGCCCTAGAAATATCCAAGTCAGTGTATCGGGGTGAACATCTGACAAACATATATATTCCCAGGATCTCACCGCTGCTCGCTGAAGTTGTCTCCTGTCTCCCTCCACCCACAATCCCCAAACTAATTAGATAAATATAAACGTTGACTACACATTAACTGTTAACGTTGACTACACATACCTATTGACTTTGGTATTAACTTTCACTGCACATTAACTGTTGATTACACATTAACTGTTGACTACACATTAACTGTTAACTTTGACTACACATTAACTGTAAACGTTGACTACACATAACGGTTGGCTATAAGTATTAACATTGACTACACATTAATAGTTGACTATAAGTATTAACGTTGACTTTGAAGTCCCCACGAAAGTGGTTATTCTATCAAAGTTATGATTTATTCCCATACTAATAATGTTGCTTTGAAGATATATCACGTTTACGGCTACTTTTCTAGCTAAAGTATTGTAGCATGCTAATTAAGCCACTAACTGAGTTGGAATATGGTATGTCGTTGGAAGTGATGAGTCTTAAAATCTTTTCAGAAAGAATAATTTTTTTGACTTTACATCATTATTTGAGATTGTCAGCTCGTATTTCTATAGTTCGGAACTAACTCAGCTTGTCACGTTACACGTTCCTTGTAGGCCCACTCGAAAAAATGTTTAGTTCCATTGTGAGGTGTTGCAACTTATTGTATGTGCAACCTTTTTTAAATTATTTATTTATTTATTTTACATGATAAGAAAATATACAATAATAACATATCAAGAGTTTAAAAGAATACATCTCAATAATCCTAAAAAAACCTATTGCCTTTCCTCTATCATGCTTTTACTTGCTGACTGATTAACTAGGCACTTCTGTTTTAAGTCAACTTGCTTTTCACGTGTCAATTAAATACTCTTATCACTGAAAGGAACATAAAAAACCATATCTGGATATAGGTTAGATTTGCACTTTTATAGTTCAAGGGAAAATATTACAAAACACAACAATAGCAAGTTACCACAAACAATAACCAAACTCAAATTGGTATGATGTACAAATTATACGAATTATGTATTTTAACGCAACAACCCATGGGCAAAAAGGAAATAAGACTGCGTTTTGCATAGCAATATTGCACTGGTTGGTCAGTAAATATGGACATTGTATGGATTTCCATGTGCTTTTGACTACTTACAAAATTGTTCTTACCAGGATGAATTTATAAAATTGTACAGGTTTGCCTTATTGTATTCGTCTCACACTAGTTTTTTTCCTATTGCGTAACACTCTTCATATGTCAATGTTAAATTTTATTTGTTGTTTTTAATCTACTGTATCGATAATTCAATTTGACTTAAAATAAAATAACATAAAAAATAAATGAGTAAAAAATGAAAAGTATTCTCCGGATGAGGTGCGTTATTTGTAGCGCGTTACTTAATATCATATAGTAAGAAGTAGTATTTATTTTCATCAAAGTATGGGGAAAGAACTCCACTTAGTTTGTAAGACGCCTGTCTTCCAGCCCGGGGGTTGCGAGTTCGATTAAATCCCGTCTGGTTTTCACTCAAAGCCTCAAGACCTTTCTGGCTGGTCGAAAGAAAGCAATAATAATCACACCAGGTTATACTGTATTCAACGAAGGAATGTGTAATACAATATTTACATATATACCATCACGGCGTTCCTCACTCAGGATAGGCAGGGAGGGTCGAGAGCAACTTTTCTTTCGCAGCATAAACCATACACCTTTTTTGTGCAAACGAATACTATTCCTTGGATTTTTCTGACTCCTTGCATTATATTTTTTTCAGAAACTCATTAATTTTTGGAGTTTTGAAAATCCAAGCTGTCCTCAGTATCTGCATGAAAAAAAAATCAATGTTCTTTCTAAGTATAGAATGTCTCTTCGATTTAGTGATAGCAGAATCCTTTGTGTACCAACGCATCACACATTATCTTTTGTGGTTCACTTGGCTCGACTTCGGAATGATCTTCCTGGTTTATCCTGGTAAATGTGATACATTCTTATCGATATTTAAGAATGAACTAAAGAAGCATTGTTTATCTCAAAGTATTATTCTTGTTTAATTCCCGTACGATTCCTATCCTAATCCTTATTTTCCTTGAGATTTATCTATTAATATAATTTTTGTTGTTTTTTTTTCTATTTTTTAATACACTATGTTAAAAACACGATCATGGATACCAATAGTATTTATGAAACACAAGTTGGTTGTAGAGGAACCAGGTTAAAACTGCGGCAGGGTGTTAATTTTAGGAGGCGCCAGATAAGGCCCGAGATCACCTGTACTGGATATTTCTTATGGCGATAACGATTCAAGGGGCAATTAAGAATTCAAGAGACAATAAAGAGAAAGTATGAATGTGAACGAGGCAAAAGTGGTGTACGGTATTAGAAGGAAAACAATATCTGCCTTTTCTTTGTTTGTTTGTTTATTTAAATATAAAACAATTTTAGCCTAATCAACTTATATCTTTGATGAACGTTTCAAAATTTTAAGTTATGATGATAGAAAAGTGTGATAGGTTAAGTAAATGCCATATACAGGTGGACAATCAAAGATTAGGAAATCTGTTAAGATGATAGTCCACTATAGTATTTTGGTTTCACAAAAAGAATTTTCTCGTAAAAACACATTTTTTTCTGACGCTTAAGTCAAGGAAAGAATGCCATGGATGCACTTATTCATCAGTCGTTGCCTGGTCGAGTGGTGAGACGTGGTCAAATACCTCATCCTGCACCTCAACTTTCATCTGATGCGGAAAACCCATCTAAATACCATCAGGCAGAAGGATCAAAAGATCATCGGGACTATCAGTTTCATATTCTACCCACTCAGCTTCTTTTTATCCAAAAATTAGCTGCTTCTCTATGAAAACCTCACTCATCCAATTTTGACCTATGATGTACCCATATGGTGTAGTGTGAGCAACACGGATCACCTGAAGCTTCAACGAGTGCAGGATAAGGCATTCAAGATCTACTTTAATACCCATCCCAAGCAAAACAGTATGAAAAAACCCTCCAACACCACATCCTCGCCTGGACCGTAAAGTTTGTAAAAGCCGACAGGACCACAACAATCATCTTATCGCTGCTCTGGGGGTTTATAAGAGTAAGTCCGACCTACTTTTCCGTTATAAACACAGGGCCATCATCTGTAACCACCTACAGTATTAGCAGGGAGGACCAAGATCTGAGTGAATGTGATGTAATGCAAGTAGCAAACGAGTGGACATGTACGTGTTAAATAAATACGAGTAGTTGAAGGTTTTTTTTACCTAGTTATAAGTTAGTATGTGGGTGATAACTATTTTACGTTTAGAAAATTGAAATTAAATTATCTTATGGTTATAATTTACAAATTAGATTATTAATTTAGTTCTTAAGTAATAAATTTGTGTATTGGCAAACGTGTATATAATATATTGCTTTATCAAATAAATAAAAAAAAAACATTGTTTTCAGTTTGCAAAACAATTTAAAATGTTATATTTTACTTAAAGTTGAATTGGATTTTTTTTGCTTATATTCTGCCTGCCGTCTATGGAATTTGGTCAGTTAAAAATTACATTTTAAAGTTAGGGATCTCTTTGTAAAATTTATAATTACCATTGTTGTAAGACAGTTTTCTTCCGACCCGAGGGTTGCGGATTCGATTCCCGCTGGCGCTCAGATTAAAAAAAAGGGTTCAGCCTGGGTTTTGCTGAAGGTCTTTTTGACAATTTTCGCATTGGTTGTAAAAGATTGCCACGATTTCAATCATTACATTTTTTTACTAAATACAATTAAATTTCAGATTGCGAGTGAATAAAGAAATACTACATGTTACAATATAAATATCAAAACATCAACATGATTCATTTATTTTTTTATTAAAAAAGAAGTACACCAATACTGCTGCACACAACAGGCTAGAGCTTAGAAGGCCCAAAGTCGTATGCCTTGCAAGAAAATAAACCAACGTATATACACCATTTTATTTATTTTAAGACTCCGTTATATAACAGACTGGCGGTCTTACTACCAGGTGGCAATCTCTTCCAACCAACCAAACAAATGTTAGTTAAGAAAGTTACATAGTCCCGAAATATATTCCAATTATGATTAATTTGTACAAAATTCACGAAAAGTATAAATGATACCAATAAAAAAGATATATCATCAATCAAAGAAAATTGAAGTAATGCTGAAGAGGAAAGGCTAATTGGAAATGAAACACGTAAAATTGATGAGTTTTTCTTTAAAAAAAATTAAAATTAAAATAAGAGTTTTTTTTAATCGAGCAAATGTATATGATCGTTAATCAGAATGATTTAACACTTAAATGTGAAAAAAATCTACACAAGTAAACTTAAATTTAAGTGCCATATCTGTTTCACTTTACAAGGGCAATATCGATTGTATCAAATCATTCTATTAAATAAATGTAGTTCTACAATATAAATACCAAATCAATTAATTAGATAACATATGATACTATTCAGTCAGGTCACAGATAAATCTCAGACAAACATTTTGAATCCATTACAAAGGCTTATTACTAAACATATAGTACTAACATACGTTAATATAGGAGTAAACAAATACAATGTAACAGGGATCTTATTTTCTTATTATCCATGGTTGTGTTAAAATGAAGAATTCTAAGTATTTGTAATTCATATACCAATTTGAGTGTAGTTATTGTTTATGGTATTTTGATATTGTTATTTTTGGAAATTTTGTTTCTTGAACTATAAAAGTGTAAATATCATTTTTCTTTAGATTTTGTTATTTATGTGAGTATTTAATTAACACCTGTGATAAGCTGGTTGATTTACACCAGGAATTCCCAGATGGTCAGTCTGTAGGTCAACGATATCTGAGCATAGTAATTAAGCATGATGGGAGAAAGGAAATAATATGTTATGTTTATGGTTATTGAAATCTATGGCTTTACACTCCTACAAGTATGTTATTATCGTATTTTTCGTTGTCATGTGAAATAAATGAATCAATAAAATAAATAAATATTCTTCTTTCTTTTTAACATATTAAAAATAGCTTTTACATAAATAAATACCACTTGTTATCAGCAGCAGAAATACTCAGCGTTATGTTTCATTAATTAAATGATACACAAAAATAAGTAAACAAGTAAAGGGACGCCACAATATACTAAATAAAACCTTAAATAGCCTCCAAGTCAGTACATCATTCGCGTGACTCGAGAATGGTTATTGTGACATCGCCAAAACGTCGTCCAATGATCATCGATGTACGGAATATTGAAATGATTAAGTAAGCATGCGTGATAACTCCAAATCCAAATTCGCTTTCCCTATTAAATTACGATTTATGAATTTTCAATTTAAAAAAATATTACCTGTTAAAAAAATCAATTCAAAACGCATTAAAAACCTGTATAGTATATGTTGTATCTGTTTCAACATCCTGTTTGTTAAGCACACATATCCAATAGTTAACTTAATTACATAAATTAACATGAAATTATACTTTTTTGTTCAAATGTCGATTTTTTAATGCGAAATTTTTAATGATTATCTACATAATTATGCAATTTACTTATTGTATTGGCAGGTTAACAAGTCGATATGACTATTGCCAAGTAGGGGTTTTATCGTGGATATAATGTTTATAGAATAGTATTAACAAGTCGATATGAATATTGCCAAGTAGGGGTTTTATCGTGGATATAATGTTTATAGAATAGTATTAACAAGTCGATATGAATATTGCCAAGTAGGGGTTTTATCGTGGATATAATGTTTATAGAATAGTATTAACAAGTCGATATGAATATTGCCAAGTAGGGGTTTTATCGTGGATATAATGTTTATAGAATAGTATTAACAAGTCGATATGAATATTGCCAAGTAGGGGTTTTATCGTGGATATAATGTTTATAGAATAGTATTAACAAGTCGATATGAATATTGCCAAGTAGGGGTTTTATCGTGGATATAATGTTTATAGAATGGTATTAACAAGTCGATATGAATATTGCCAAGTAGGGGTTTTATCGTGGATATAATGTTTATAGAATGGTATTAACAAGTCGATATGAATATTGCCAAGTAGGGGTTTTATCGTGGATATAATGTTTATAGAATAGTATTAACAAGTCGATATGAATATTGCCAAGTAGGGGTTTTATCGTGGATATAATGTTTATGGAATAGTATTATGTATCGTTAAATCAGCTATGATTGTAACATCAGAATGACGTCATGCTTGGTCGATGTGATTCGAGACTTGTGCCATTTAGATTATTGTATTTTATTGTATTACAGAGACTAATTGACATGTGGTAATTTATTCAACCAACCAAAGATATGTTAAGAGTTTTTATGTAAAAATCTAAAAGGATTTTTTCTTTATAAATTTAGTTACAAACGGGAATCGAATACGAATAGTATGACCTACGAGGCCACGGAGGTCGTCAAGATTATTGTTTTCTTATGACCATATTAATCTATGTATTTTTACGGTTCTTTCTATTTTCAGGTGCACGGTCGGAAGACAACATTGTTTCCATCCTATTGATAGTGCCTTCTGATTTAGAACCACTGGAGTAGGCGCGTAACTTTCACATGTCTTGTGCACGTAATTATTATGACTAAATGAGCTCACACAGACTACGCCCTTTTTTGGGTACCAATAGAAACCAAATCCGAACCCCAAGGTGGAAATCAGGTGACTTGCCGATTTGACCACGGGCAATATTGTCTCACGGTCACACTCTTCAATATGTCCGCTTAGATTCTATAATGTCAATCTTTCAACAACAATTCGAAATTTTCGATATATACACATATCATATATTCATATTTTTTGTGGCTACTCGACAAACTATGTTATGTGTTTCTTATTTTTCCCGACTATTTCAAGACGATAAATTTTATAAATACATATTTTTTAAAAAGATAACAGGCAATTTAAAGAGGACACAAAATTTATATGGATCTGGGTTTTTGCCTTTCATTTGTCGTGTCCCCAGTAACCAGGCTTTTACTAGTATCTAACTGAGGACAAATAACATGGAAAATAAGTTGTGATTTTATTCCGATTGTAGATTATACAATACTCCGTTGCAAACTCTCACCAACTTGATACACAGTGAGACTATTACATGTATATATCACGCGAGTCAAACCCCGCATACTTCATTATTCCAGACAGACCAAAGTCCATCCCATTATGTCCCGCATATAATCACCAAAAACACACCACTCTTAAGAGTTCACACAAACCTTTACTACAAGTCATTGCAGGATATAATGTGATGTTACCGACTACAATGACGGCTTTTCGATTGTTAATAGTTGCAGTAAAGCCTCCGCCTTAGAGAGTTGGCAGCAATTTTTATTCTTTGCCGACCTGTCATACTTGGAACATTATTCGAATTCGCCAGTCAAACGCAAGGCTGCGCTCACTGCGGACGTTGTGTACTATTCCCATGCGTTATTTAACCGCGAGAGTTAAAAAAAAGAACAGTAAACTATTTAACTTGTAATTTTGTAACTAACAAACACTTGTTTATTTCGTGTTTCATAAAGTTATCATCTGTATTATATATTTAAAATTGTGTTTTAAGTAATATTTGTTATTTCTATAACGTATATTTTATTTTTATATGAAAGTATCGTGTTTTTCGTTGACACAATTTCAGTGCATTTTGCAGAAAAGTAGCAATCGAAGATTTCTTTAGCAATAATAAATGTGAGTACGAATATTCTTTATTAAAATTATCATTACGATGTGAAAATATGAAATAGTTTGAATCGGCTTGATTAAAAAATGTTGAATGTTTCATTCAGATTTTGCAAATAATTTTAAATTTATTTGTTATAGAATCAGTATTGCAATGTTTGTAGGTAGATAATTTTTAAATTGTACGTACATATGACAATTAATGACGGCTTCAAAAGGTTTGTCTGAAATTAATTATAATAATGATATAACAATTTATATAGCGCTGTTTAGAGAGCAGAACCTCCTTATGGACGCTATAGCTCGGGATTTGAATAATAATAATACAATTTATAAAGCACCATTTAGTGAGTTAACTCTTCTTAAGCACCTCTAAGTCGGATTCGAACCCACTCATACATATTGACAAAAATTTATTGTTTTTAAGTGTTTCCTAGAGCTGCGCACGTCACTCATATTTTGACACTAGGAAGTGGACCATTCCAATAACAAGACCAGCAACGGTAAACGCTTTATCATAATACCCCGTCCTATTGGATTCCCCGTTATTGACAAATTTCAACAAAAATAAGTGGACAAGAATAAGAGGGTAGGGGTTGCGATTATCAAATAAGGTACTTCACCACATTTGCATGTATTGATAAAAAAAATATTTAGTAATAAAACTGCTGAACATTTTTTAACAGAAGACGAATTACAAATAAAACTTTGCTCGAATGTGTAACTATCACAGATCTTTCGATATGTGATAGTTACACATTCGACTTTAGGTGGAATATAGTGTATATGATATGTGTGAAGTGCATGGCTGCGCGGTAACGCGCTGGATTTCCTTGCGAAAGATCACCGGTTTGAACCCTGCGCCATGCTACTTCCCTCGAACGGCACACTCATTTTTTTTCACCTAATATTCGAGGTTATAAGTATACCTACGACTTCAGTTATATGTATTCTTTCAAAAAGAGGAGAGAAAAAAACATGCCGGTGTGCTCTGATCGTCTCACTTCGGTGTGCCATCGGATCAAGTACAACATTGTGGCCGGTGAGTTTGCTGGTGTGCAACGGTTCACTCACTTAAAAAAAAACCTCCACAGCACAGCTTTGCTTTCCAACTGAATTAAAGTTGAATTGCGAGGGGATCCTCGACTACAAGGCCCAGCAAGAACGAACGAAAATGTATATGCGAGTAGTGTTAATTTATACCCAAAAAATTTGATAATGCTTAAAAAAAGAGTCGTCTTCAAGTGCTTCCTAAAGCTACATAATCTACCCATACCTCTCTAACACTTGAAATGTTTCTTAAGAAAACAAACGTTTACCATATAGTAAATATCATCAATTAATTTAATGTGACGCAACGATAATGACATATGAACACATAAAATGACAATTGAACACGTTAAAATGACGAAAAGTACACTGTTATAGACTAAAAACAACCAAGAAATACTCAGTAGACAAAAAATTGCAACATAAGGAAGAACGAACACGCCAGTCGAATGATTTTCTTCAGTCTTCAAAATCCTCAATGCACAAAGATTCTTGTCTATTTAAACTAAACTTTAGCTAGTATAATGTCTGCTGTTTCCAATTCTGGACTATGCAGACGTCTATTATTTGGATATTACAGAGGAGCAGTCGAACAAACTAAAACGTCTTTAAAATGTTTTCTAATTCTCACCGTTCATCTCCATGTTGGAGGTTGACAATCATCATGGGTATTTTAAATTTGTCTTCAGCTATTCTGAACAGTGTATTTTTGCTACAGTGGAACCACTATCTTCAGTTCTTCAGTTAGAAATTTATTTTTCCTTTCTTCACTTTCCTTGTATCTTCCCCTGCAATATGACTTGGATTATTTTAAATTTGTTTTATCTCATGATATATCCACAATATTTCGATCTTTATCTCTGAAGACCTCTTCGTTGCGCACTTTATTAATATAGGAAATTTTGAACATTGTCCTGTAGCACAACATTTCAAAAGCTTATATTCGTTTTGTGGTGGTTTGGGTGAAATTGCAAGTCTCTATACCATATTAAAAAGATGTAACATTGTACAATGAACATTCCTAATTATCGATTGAAGTATCGATTACAGTTTAAATGTGTTATCAGTGATTTATCTTTACGGAAGTACGGTTATAACACTTCCTATAAAAAATAACTTAATTGGTTAAATGTGAGAAAAAGTTGCCAAGTTCACGTTGACTCACTTTTTGTATCGTATTGTATTACACTTTCGTTATATGAAGTACAATCTGGTGATTTTTATTGCCATGCAACAATCTTCTAACTAAACAAATATTACGGAGGCCTTAAGTAAAAGCCTGATTTCAACGTTAAAAAAAATTGAACACCAACAGGAATCGAAACCGCACCCCCAGGTTGTGAGAGAGGTGTCTAAGCAACTAAGCCACATAAGTTGTCAGCTTATGTGGAAATGAGCTATTTGTAACTTTCATGTAAAAACGAACTTAAATGTGATAAAAATATGACAAGTTGGTAAAAAAAAATACGAACCAACGGGATTTGAACCCGTAACCCCCCGGGTTGGAAAACAAGCGTCTTATCAATGAAAATTACATTTCTTCTTTCTTCAAAGTACTTTTCCACTTGTAGATTGCTTGTTAAATTTTTGAAATTTAATCGGTTGAAGCTTTTAATTTAAAATTGTCATCTTTCGAAATCTATTTTATTATATATTGACTCATATAATTGCATTAGTGACATTGATATAGTGGCACAAATCATCCTAGTGTGCGTGGCTTATATATTAAAAAAATATCGTAAAGTAAAGAAATATGTAAACAATTATGCCATCATAAATAAGAAGTATAATTTTTTACATCTTTAGTAGGGCAATCCTACCTCAGATATTTGGGCAGATATCAAGAATATAGCTCGTGATAAGATAACCTCGATGCCTCTCCTATTGGTTCAAGTAGAAAATATTGTGACGTATTTAGATGTTTATACTCATAGATATGTAAAAACTTATGGTCATATTTCAGGAATAATAAATAAAAATTACACAGAATATTTCAAAATAATTTTTTTTTTATTCTTCTAATAATATTGATTGAAAAATATAAGACTGTAGAGGTTTAAATATATTGTAATTTGTTAAGTCCAACACCGTTTATTTCACTTTTATATAACAGTATAACCCCACCGGTTTCAAGGTTTCCCACTCATCATCAGGGGAGGCACCTGTGGTAGGGTTATACCGTTATATAAAGTGGAATAAACAGTGTTGGATTAAACAAAATGCAATATTACATCCCTTGTCAATGACGAAGTGTGTTTCTCTATAACTCCTATTTTCTTGCCCTTGATCATCTTCCTTCTCTTTTCCCAGTTTTTGGTGGCATTTGCAAATATTTTGTTTAATTTTCAATCGTTTTAAATAGTTTTTTTTCACTTTGAAAAGAACGTTGTAATTTTTCATCCAGCAATTGACACCAATCCGCGAAAATTTTGAATGATTGCCATTTGGCAATAAACTTATTATTAGTATATTCTACTATAAAGTATCTAATAAAGATAAAAAATAATAAACTTCTTAAGCATTGTCACACGAGTTTCTACCTCCTATCTCAGGCTGTCTTCAGGTATTCCGACTAAAGTTTTACTATTAAATATTCCAATGTGGAGTTCTAAAAAGTAAATGCTGAAAGTTTTAATAAAAAATAAACAGTTTTTAAAATGCCAATATGTTAAATAACGTTTCTTTCAGTTTTTGAAAATATGTTGCTTAAATATGTAAATATGTGTGTATAGATTTGCTAACTTTTAAAGCATATGTTCTGACACACAATAGTTCACAAGCACCCGTATTGTTTTTATTTACCGCACCTTTAAAACAAGATTGCAACAAATAGAAATTTTCTAGTAAAATGATTTATACATATTTTTGTATAAAAGATTAATGGATATAATGACAAATGACACACCTCCTAACTCAACTCGCGAACGAAATTCAATCGACAAGATATCGTATTTTATTTGATATATTGTAAATTTAAAAAAATCAAGTCCGAAATACACACTCGCTACCTGAGTTCACTGGTTTCTTCTCGTCTTTGATTATATAACAACCCTACCTCTAAACAGAAATGGCCGAGAGTAAAATTCATATCCAACATTGCATGTTATATGAATTTAAAAACGAAAGAATTGCAATATCCTCAAATAAAAGTATTTATATGTGAAGTGGTAAGAACTCGAACTTGTCATTTTTGGTTCAACACATTTCGCTCTGAAATTTTATACCTAGAAGATGTTAACTGTAAAATAAGTCAAAACAACCCTTGATGAGGTTTTACGCTTTGAAACCTGAAGATTTTCATAGGGGTGGAATATACGAGTATAAATTAAGTAATAGGCGGAAGAAGGTTGTATCCAACAATGGAAATGATGTAATGGATTAAACATAATTTATTTTAAATTATTAAAGTATTGTATTTTATTACACATTCGTTGTATACAGTACAACCTGGTGTACTTATTGTCATGTAGCAATATTATCAACCAACCAGAAATATGTTAAAGAAACCTTAAGTGTAAACTAAACTGGAATCCCTTTTAAAAAAATCTGGGTTCCAACGGGAATCGAACCCGCAACCTCCGGGTTAAGAGGCAAGCGTCTTACCAACTAGGTCATGGAGATTGTCAGCGTAAAAAGCAAAGCTATGGAAGTTGTCAGTCTAAAAAGTAAAGTGTTTTTAAAGTCTCTAACTATAAAAATGAACTGTAATTACTTTTACAACGTCCCAACACCATCATCATCATCTCCATCGTTCCTCGTTCTTTAGAGTTGTCATCTATGGGATCTTGGTGTGCAGGTTTTGATAACACTTCTCCTCTTTTCTAGGTCTCTTGTTATTTGCACGACAGTGTACAGGTTTCCCCCAGTCAATTCCTTCACTCGATCGTTCCATCTTTCTGGAGCTGTGCCTCTTCTTCCTGACTAACTTCCTATGACCATTAATTTCTCCAGGTTACCTGGTTCACATCTAGAAATGTGTCGAAAGTACTGCATAAAACACTGAAAGGATATTGAGGACAGTCGTACCGTCACACTCAAATCCTGGAGCATGGAGACGTTAGTCCTGGCGGTCCACGGGATTCTCAGCATCCGACCCCATCATTTTGTATCAAAGTAATCAATTCTTGCACGTTCTCAAATTATTGTTGCCCATGTTTACTTACATACATACGAATACATACCATATCGACACACACCATTCGCCTTTTTTACATCCATACACCTTCTCATACTACTCCTACGACTTTTTTACCTTTCTACGTTTCCTTCTTCAAAAATATCTTTCACTTGATCCAATCATACTTTTCTTGATTTTCCTCTACCACGCCTTCCACGCACATTTGCACTATTTATTCATTTTTTTAATCTTCATTCAACATGTCCAAAGTTTCTCAGAGTGTTCTTCATCTTGTTTAATACATCAGTTTATGTTTCATCACTTTAATACATCAGTTCATGTAACATTCTTAATACATCAGTTCATATTTTATCACATATCCATGTTTCCCTGTCGTAAAAGAAAATAAAGAAAATAGGGTAAAATATTAAGAGTTCAGACACTGGTCACATGACCACCCATGGTGGCTGATCATATGACCAGTGTCTGGCCATATGTCATTTTCAGTAATTCAACCCAATATAACCATTTCGTATAATATATCATGTCGTATTGTCTTAATTCTATCGGCCTCTATAAAAAAATAACAACTTGTTCAATATGAAATAATATCTTTCACTTTTATTTGATGTATTCAATATGTTTTTCACAGCTTTAAGTGATTTATTATGAACACATTTTCATAAATTATAATAAAATTAACATTTTATCATTTGTCATAAAATGATTATAAAGTTGTATCAGTTGACAAATGTTAATTTTGACGTTTATTTTTTGGAAAGATATTTATTGCCGCAATAATGGAATATTTTAGACAAAGTTGTGAATTATCGTCCAGTTTTCTTAATATGTGTGAAATATTAATTATAGAATGATTAAATATAATGTGTAAGTAAATCTGTAATTAATTGTCGTCATCAAAATATTTAAATATTTTTTCCATTATTCGTGACTTTTTAAGAATAAAAATAACAATTTAAAATTTAACACAGATTCGTCATAAAATATCAGAGCGTCATAACCAGCGTTTCTTAATCTTTTTTAGCCATGCTTCAGATCATTTTGGTTTGTCGACCCATGTAAAGATTAATAAAGTAACGCATAAATAAAACAACTAAATCAATTTTATATTTGAATAAAACAACATACATTGTTTATGTTGGTAACAATATGATATTTTTTTAATGTGAAACTTGGCTTTGAAATAGTTTTGAAAGCTTGTCATATCTTGGTGTTACGTTAGATATACTGCAACTTAAGCTATCTTCAGACTGCACTTTGTTTTATAAATTGGTTTTAGTTTTATTTCAAGTTGTAAAGAAACCCCTAACTCGTACCTATTTATTTTTGTACACGGCAACAATATTATACTTGGAGGGCTTCGTTTATTTACTTGTATATTGGCTTCTCGTTTTTTTTAATTTCAACTAAAATGAACCCAAAAGTCTGACAACTTTCCGCGAATTATGAATACCGGATAAGCTGTTACTTTCAATCGCAGTGGCTCGGAGGGGTTTTAAAATGATTTTGTTCATTCAAAAATATTAAAATATTTCGTAACTCATTCGGAATACCAACCTACTAGATTTTGGGTCACGACCCATAGACTAAGAAACTATGCCATAGACTTAAAAGTTCACTCAATGAAGAACCATAACGAATGATTACAGAATGACTTTATTTAAATGTTTGTATTTTCACAAATATAATATAATGGCAGAATATCTTTTACTCTTTCGTAAGCATTATGAACAAGTTGAGATAATTTACTTTGGTTATCTAAATTTCAATAAGTTTCTATGTAAATATTTAATCGGCTTTCCACTTACGAAATACCTGAATAAATATACTTTATAATTTATTTTTAACAAACATTGTTTATTCCACTTTTTTTGTGACGGTATAACCCTACCGGTTTCAAGGCTTTCACCTCATCTTCAGGGGAGCGCAAACAAGACTAAATGCTGTTCGAACTGTTACCGATATAGACGCTTCAACGGTTGGAGGCTGGGGGGTGAGGAAGGCTAGGGATAATTTCGGCCAAGAGCGGAGAGATTTTGGGGAAATAACTGTTCAACAGATGTTCCGATCGGTATACTGACTTAGAAATTTCTAGGGCCTCTAATCTGTCCAATTTATTTCCGTTGCCACTAATATGTAAGAATTTGGCATCATCGATAGAAAACGTATGATTCTCACGGTGACAATGATTAGCCATTTCAGAATAAATTAGAGGATTTGTTAAGGCGGATTTGTGTTCACGAAATCTCTTTTCAAAAGATCTTCCTGTCTTTCCTATATAGAAATTATCACAGTCAGCACATAAAAGTTATACTTTATATTGAACGCAAGAGCTTTTCTTGTGGACAATTTATTATTTAATCAACTTTTCTTTCGAATATTTAAAATACATTGTTTTGTTATGCCACCAATTGCATTAATCCCTTCGACACGTGTTTCTAACTCATATCTTGAGGCTTTCTTCAGGTGGAATGATCCCAGTTTATGACAAAAGCAATGCTTAGGTTAAACTAATGTCACGTTTCATCGGAAGTGTACGAGGTCTATTGATCCAAAGGATTTTTTCAAGAGGGTTCTTTATGATTTATTACTTTTTAATGCAAAAAATACAAAACTGCTACAAGTTGAATGAATATAATTTCGAGGTACCTAACTGCGATTTAAAAGTTAATGAATATGAGAACTGAATTTTTCAAATTATGTTTAATTAAAAAATCTTTTTTGAAGATATGAAATAGCATTAAACAATATTGATATAATATTAATTGTATTCAATTCAGAAAAAGGGTCTAAGTCTGGTTAAAGAGTTCATTTGGTAACAAAACTCGCACACGTCTTCGTGTGCGAGTTTTGTTGCATGTCCACGTACAGTAGTATTTCCAACACGTAAGATGACAAACTCTGAACTACGAGTAGTTACCCACTCCAGAGGTTCTTAGCCCGAAGGCTCAATTACTGAGAGTGAACACAATTTTGTCTCCCGGCCATGCTACATCCACGTATCATAAATTCCGTTATCTTGAAGGTTGCCGTATGAATTAATTTAAAAAATATATATGGCAGGGTAAAGTTACGGCGAGAAGAATACAGTGGGGTAACAATATATGACAGAATATAGAACGAAGTGATTAGGGATGATTGTAAATTTAAAATATGTATGAAGTTTGACAAAGAAGAGCACTTTGAAATGGTGTAGACATGAAGAGTGAATGACAGATTAACAAAACAAATATACACTGCAAATATGAGTTGTAGCCGTGGTAACGGAAACCAAGCAATGTATGGTTGGATCATATGAATGATATTTTGAAAAAGGTTTGTTGAGAAGGTGAAAGATATTTCGCGATATAAAAGTCTGAAGCGTTGTCCTATATACCTACCCCAACAGGGTAACGACCTGATGGTATATACATATAAGTGATCATATGCCTCAAATGTTCACCTTTTTTTACTGGAGGAGTGATTTTATTTAAAAACCTCCAAAATCTCTCAATTTAAAATAAATGGAAAATTTCACAGCAATTTTACCTGTTTCTGAAAGTGTTATCTATTTTCGAATGTAATTGGCTCCTTTATGTTCGTGCGTTTTCATTTATCCCAGGTGCTAAAGTATCTCGTCTTAACTTTGATGTTGTGACATTGTGCATTTATTTTCTGTAGTTTATCTGGTGGTCTTTATGAACGGATATAAATATCACAACCAGGAAACCATTTATTTTTTTCATGGTGTATCGAACTAATGTTACTGGTTGTATAACATCTCCATGAAATAACATTTGATTTTTTTTGTCATATTCAAGTTCAGCCGCTTGGCCATATGTTTCTTGCCTTTCTTCCGGTTTTTTTAGGTGGACACCATAATTTGGTAATTTGCAAATGAATCGACAAAACCGGTTCTTCATCATCTTTGGAGGTCAAGTGTGACACTCCCATTCTAATCTCTCGGATTGGAGTTATCTTATATAGTAGTTAGCAGTTTGACCACTATCTTACACTGGGTCGCGCTCCCGTACGTGCAATGTGTGCGCTGTACAAAGGCGACCGATCTTATGGACATGGACGTTGATGGATATTATGGCTGTTTCGATACTGCAACTTTTGTATATTGAGACTTTTGACAATTTAGATTTATTCAAACCGAATTCAAGTTTTGTCGCATTAGCTATGGTGGGTTGAAACATTGTTTGTAATTTTTTTTATTACTTTTTCAGATATTTGGATTTCTTCATATTAAACTACATACATGCCATCACGCCATTTCTCTGTTGGGATAGGCAGAGAGGACAGAGGGGCATACTATCCTAATTCGACACACATCCTTACCGTCTTCCACATCCAAACACCTCCTCATACAACCTTTACGATTTCTCTAGCTCTGTACTTTTCCTTTCATCAGAATATCACTGGATCCAACCATACTTTCCTTGGTCTTCCTCTCATACGCCTTTCAGTCCCATCTGCACTGTAAATCTATTTTGTAAGTCTTTGTTCAAGAATTTTTTCTACATGCCCAAATCATCTCAACGTACTCTTATTCATCTTACTTAACACATCAACCGTTTCTACAGCATATATTCAGCTCCTCTTAATATTTTTCCACGTCCACGTTTCACTCCCATACATCAAAGTTGGCACCAATATACTATTGTGAACTATCATCTTAGCAAATTTTGATACTGTCCGGTGCGAGTATATATGTTTTAGTGCTTCATTGACTTTGTTTCCTAACGCTATACGCCATTCAATATCCGTCTTAACTTAGTGTCGTGTCAAAATGGGCATGCTTGTCAAGAAAATATTTATTTATTTTATATAGTTTACATATAGGTTAATCCCAATAATATACAAAGCTTAAAAATAAATATAATATATACATATTAAAATAATTATGTTAAATAAGAAGAAAAATGTTTAATCGAAACAACTTATTCATGTCTCTAAGAAAGCTCAGGTTTTTTTTGAAAATCTGAAATTTGGATGACGTCAATATTCGAGACCCTTTTCAAAAGGGGTAGCTCGTGAAACAAAGAAAAAACACTAGATAAGTTAGTTTAACTTATTGCCAGTCTAGATAAATTTATATTTCTGTATCTCAAATAGTTTCCAGGAACAAAAAGCTATATATTTTTCTAAGACAGTTGATTAGGTATTACTTCTGTCAGTATTCTAAAGGTGAAAGAAGACACCCTCACAACCCTTCTCACGCCTAGAAGGTTTCAACGTGCTTAGAAGAACCTTTGTAGAAACCGCACTACGATATAAAATAATGTTCACTCTAAAGAGAAATACACAATTTAAAAAAATAATGCAAGTCTACATATGTTGAGGAAAGTAGCCGTGAGGCAATTTTATTGTCAGTTCCGTTAATTGTGTCTTTGAGTTAAGTGTCATTCAAAAAGGTTTGTTACTCGCTGTTCATCGTCGTACATGTTAATAATATTAATTCAATCTTATTTTTTTTTGTTCGATCTATACTACAACTATTATTACGAGTATACTAACATTTAAATTGATTAAATCAGTATTTCTTCACTCATTCGTTTGACATGCCCATGCCACATCAATGTACTCGTTTGCACCCTATCTAAAACACCAGGTTTAACGTCACATTCATCCTTCATGATTACATTTCTTATTTTGTCAAACATATGATAGATACACTATACATTCTCCTGGGTGCATGTGCTTCTGCAATATTTACTCGACTCTATAATTCATTAGTATCGTCAACGTTTCAACCCCTACCAATATTAACATTAAGATGCTTTTGTGAACCCTCATTTTAACAGATCTTGATATTATAAATTCAACAATTGTACTATGAATCAGTTACCGATAACACAAAAGTAATACCACCCCATTACAGTGTTAAGTATATTTCAAAGACGTTTTTTTTATAAGAATATTTCAAATACATATTTTTTTAATAAACTACTAGATGTGGATTTTTAGACTTACGCACGTACACGGCACTACCTCTCTAGTGGCGGCCCTGATATAATGAAAATGAATTTTGAATGAAATCGACCAGTATTACGGCCAGGATAGACGTATGTACTTTTAATTTCTTTTTGTGATATCAGAATGATTTAGCGTATTACTATCATCCTACTATCAAAAGTAAGATGAAGAAGAAAACGTTGAGATGGTTTGTGCATGTGGAACAAATGAATGAAGAAAGACTAACAAAACATATATGTTATATGTGAGTGGAAGGCGTATAAGAGGAAGACCAAGGAAATATTGATTGGATCAAGTGAATGATATTCTGAAAGAAGAAAATGTAGAAAGCCAGATAAATCGTAGAAGTTGTATGAAAAGGTGTATGTTGCTTTCTCGATGTGTATCGAGAAAGGAAAGTCTGGCACTCTGTTCTCTCGGCCTACCTCGACAGGGAAATGGCATGGTGGTATTTATGTATGGAAGGTACCCAATTTTATTAAAAATGGTTCCTGTATGGTTTTCACTTAACATCTCTTTAAGATATTTCTGGGCAGCTGGAAAAGATTGCCATATGAAAATATATCCTCCATATTGTAATGTATACAATGTAAGTGAAATAATAATGTATTCAAAATGGTTTTTAAATTATATTTTTAAATGAAACAGCATTAAAACAGTAATTGTTTTTTAGAAGGCGAAACGATGTATACAATTGCATAACAAAGCAAAACTCCCAACATTTTTTGGGCATACAGAACTACTTTGCTAGGAAAAACTTGTGATGAAGTGGTCTTATACTTTGATCACTTATTTCATTTATTTGTTTTAAGTATTAAAACACGCTGAAACATTCACATTCTTTACTCATATTTTTAAAGAAACTTAAATCCCAAGCTATCATATAAACTATGGCAATTTCATCATAGTTTTAACAACCCCATCCAAATCATATGCATCAACTTCTTATCACACGCTCTACATTTGCATCAGTCATTCACTCACATACCTATGTGGAGACCTCCAAACGCTCCTCACGATGCGCTCTCCTTTCAAACCACTATGTTATATTTTTTAACACTTGAAGGTGCGATATAACAAAAATCACCTCTTCTCTCAGCAACATGATGTAAATTCCAAGCTTTCACATATCATACATAACTTCAACCGCATTATATTATCAATAACCATAGCAAAACAATGTCTTAACACCTCTTCTTCTTGCTTTTACCTTGTTAAAAAGCTACCTTGTAGCATATATTTTAAAATTAGAAGGTGTGACATTACAATAATTCCCATTTGCCCTCAAGAATGCGTTGTGAATTCTTGACACAAGCTACTGCACTTAAACCCCAAGCTGTCATATACAATATTCCAAACACATCATATTTTCAACAACCACATCAAAAATCCTGTCTAACAACCCTTATCCGTGATCCCCCTATTAAAGAGCCTTCTTGATACATAAATATTTTTTAATTTAAAGGTGCGACTTGACAAAAATCACCCCTAGCTTCCAGGAATGCGTTATGAATTCTTGGCGCAAGCAATTACACTTAAATCCCAAGCTATCATATATGTACATATTATAATTCCAACTGCCTCATATTTTTAACAAATAAACAAATCATTTTTAACAACTATTCTTACTGTTCTCCCGGCTGTCGACGAGCCACCTTTTTAACAACTATTCTTATGTTCTCCCCGCTGTCGACGAGCCACCTTGTTGCAAATATCTTTACATTTGAAGGTACATCATTACAAAACTCCCATCACTTTCCCTCAGGAATGGGATGATAATTCTTTAGCATTTATCAACAATTATTACATGGTCGATTCACTTGAATCTTGGCTCAAAATCACGTGCATTACTCAAAGATTCAAACCTTTATTTATTTCAAAATTTATTTTAGACCGCAAATTGTATCATGTTTTCTTTTCTATTTATGCGGTTCTCGTTCAAAAAATTTACATGGTTCTATCACAGTTTATTGTGATTCTTATCTAGAAATTGGTTAATTAACGGTAATAAAAAACATAGTCTAAGTAAGCGTGCTAGGCACTTCTAGCCGTCTAGATATTGCTTTAGAACATGCTAGTCGACTTTCATGAAAATTATCTTTTACTAGCTCTATTTTACCAGCACATCTAGATTGACCTTAATAATTGGTGTCCTCAAGCCGTTGTCGTTCATTCACCGTCCTAGCCAATAACCTTAAAGTTTTTTTTCTTTCGTAAGATATAATTATCGTTCTTTTAATGTCGCTCATTATTAATTTTTTTTGTCATAATTACATTTACTTGCGTAGTTAATGTAATTTATGTTTTTATACGATGAGTTTAGATTTGAATGTTTTATATACGCAAATATTAGAGATAAATGAACAGTAAAATAAGAACAGTTTTGGATAAATGCACTAATTCGATCCATCACAAGGATTCTAAAAAGTGCCTCCATCCAGTCGTTTTGTAGCGACGCTATGTGTCAACAATACGAATCACCTTATATTTTTTTACATTTGTATGGAATACATACTTACATATGATCACGCTGTTTCTCTGTTGGGTTAGGCAGAGAGGAAAACATGTCAGACTTTCCTATCGTGACACATATCTTTCGCCTCCGCTTCCATAAACTTTCTCATGCAACTCCTATAATTTCTCAAACTTTTTACTTTTTCTTTATTAAAACATTAATTTACTTGATCCAATTACTTTGCACGAATTTGTATAGCATTTATTTGACTTCAGTAATTTTATATTTGCATACCTACGGTAAATTTATAATAATATGTCATATATATGTAAATATTAGAAATAAAGATGTGCCGATCTGATGCACCATAAGAATCGTAAAGAACGCCTCTATTCAGGGGTTTTTAAAACTTGTTTGTGTGGGTTAGTCCTCACTCCGTATCCTCCCACGTTATTTATTTATCGACATAAATAAACGAAACTTAAAATGAATAATTATAATATATTAAAAAAAGATAACGTATCAACATCATCGAAAAGTTTTTCCTAAAGCTGCTCACGCCATCCACATCTCTCATCATCATCATCATTGCCGGGCCTCGTAGTCGAGGATCCCCTCGCCACTCTAACGTCAATCTTGAACCGTTCTTCCACGTCGATCATGTGATCTTCTGTGAGAAAACAGCCCGATCCTAGATACGTACTCCCTCCCGCAAATGTCACAGACACGTGGACCCTGCTGAGCCGCCTGGCCATGCTGACGCATGTTCGCTGCGCGCTGACTGTTTCTCACGTCTAGCCGCTGATATACAATCAGCCCGAGAACATACGACTCTCTACCCCTCACGGTCCCGAGTCACCTGCTCCCAGTCCTCAGGCGCCTGCACAAAGTAAGCGACTCTCGCAGACTGTCCTTATAGCGCATTATCTGCCCACCAACTCTTCGTTTGCCCACCACTTCCCCGTACAAGACGCATTTTGGCAGTCTATAACTGTATTCAATAACTGTATTCAAGTCTATAACCGGGCATGTGATACGCATGCCCATGCGTATCACATGCCCGGTCCACCGCAATTTCGCCTTTACAACCATATCTTCTATAGGTTTACAGCTGGAGCGATGCAGGACCGAAACATTTGTGACATGATCACTCTAGTGAATCCGAAGAATTTTGCTATATCTCTAACACTAAGATGTAGACCATTTAACACCACAGAACCAGCAACAGCTAATTTCTATCATAATATCTCGCCCTATTTTATCAATTCGGAACAATCAATTTATTTTATGAAGACGAAATCGACCTCGAAATTATATTTCTCTCTTAGAGAACCTCTATCTGGCACACCTTCGAAAGATACAATGGAGAAATCCCATAATTATATAAAGATTCCCAGCAGAATCGATATTTTTATATATTTAGCTTGGGGTTATATATTTAAACTCATAAACTTGAATCATTCCAAGTGATTGGAGTATATTTATAACCGTAATGTATAAACGGCTTAAAGCGGTTTAAAATACAACATATTCATTCTTAAACTATACACAGAGGAACAAAATTATTTTCTAATGCATACAACTCGCGTCAAACAGCGTGAGCGGAATTTTAA
Organism: Odontocerum albicorne; assembly: GCA_949825065.1. Taxonomy (NCBI): domain Eukaryota; kingdom Metazoa; phylum Arthropoda; class Insecta; order Trichoptera; family Odontoceridae; genus Odontocerum; species Odontocerum albicorne. Next base: position 18,522,721 of record OX463858.1, read on the forward strand.
ATCCCTCGTTGGAAAAATGACTGCCGATTTGTTAAAAATGACTATTCTAAAGATTTTACTCGATTTCCTCCTGAAATGTGGAATTCAGGGAAGATTTACCACGTAATCATACGTTCCCCAGAATACGTAAACGCAGGGGCGAAACGCTGGATGGGGCAGAGGGGAGCTACGCCGAGTGCAGCTCGGATTTGGGCGCAGAACTAGAGCTTCGTTAAATGTATAAAAAATACACATTGTAATTTTCCTATGTTGAGCACTAGCGACTATTAAATGCTCAGAACCACTGACTTACAATTTTTTTAGAAGATATTTACTAACCAAATGTGTGCAATTTTTTTAACTTTAAAAAATATCAAGGAAAACGTGACGCCAATAATATCGTTGACTGATATAAAAATTATTGAAACATTGAAGCATTTAAAAACTCACAAAGAGACTTGATGAATAAAGTGTATGTAGCTTGTAGGTACTTCAAGATTGCATTCCTATAGTATATATGTTATATCGTTGGACATGGAGATATTGGTATATACTTTTATTACATAATTTTAAATCCATTTGCATGATTTATTAAATATGTTAATAGTTACTGAATACTGTTGATATTAATATTTACAAATTTTAGGTACATTTTTACAAACCTACCTACATATTCGCACATGTTCAATGAAAGAAAATGAACATCAATACAAGTTTAGTATTACGTGAGGGGTGCATTTTTCTTTACTGCGTTTCATAGTATAAATAGGCCAAAACCCGTACGGCTGTCGAATACTTTGATTCTCTCCGAAAGTAATTCGAAATTTGAATCTCGGTGGGTCCGTGATGCTGAACGAATTTTAAATACCTAGCTAACAATTTCTGAACCGGTGTAAAAGGGGACGATGTATAAATGATATATATAAACAAATTTTACATTTATGAATATATATTTTCATAAATGTAGAATTTGTTTGACTTCCGTGAATATTTCACGGGTTGCAACTAGTACGTTTTAATAGGAACATATGATATACGCCATAAAATGCTTCCTTCTACCATATACCAATAATGGGAATCCGCATCTTCCCACATTCGGCCGAGTTTGCGAATCTCCCTATCGTAACACAATATCAGATTTTCAAATAGATCTCCGTGTTGCCAGTTTATTATCTAATTTAAATTCCATTAATTTGTTTGATAGAAATACCAAAAAAAATCGATTAATAAAGTTACAATTATTTTTCATTTAACTTCTTTCGCCTTTAAATTAAAGCAGTTAAAAACAGTTTGAACTAAGAGTATTATGAATGAACTTAATTTGCATTCTCGAAACTTTAACAGTTATTCTTTGAATATCTCAAGTTTTTACAACAGTTAAACTGACAGGTGATTAATTTGAGACATTTAAATGTAATTTAATAAAACGACGTTGAGATTATAGAATTCCATTAATTATTGATAAAAATAATGATGTTAACTTCTATATTTTACTGCTGGTAACATATGATCATTTCTGATCATCCAAGCAGTGGAAAAACGTGATCTAACGATTAGCTTCTACATTTTAATGTTAAAGGGTAAAAAATACCTATGGTTGATTACATAAAAAAAATGTAGGGTTATTATCCTGAAAGAGGCGTCGATTGTGGATGTTATATAATATATAAATCAATATTGGGTTATGTTCTACAATAATAGGCATTATTTTGAAATTTTCATGATATTTTTAGGTCATGCATACCAGCCATAAATCTATATTATGGACGAAATAATACAAAAATTTCCAAACTCATATTTCAAAAGTTTTGAGATAATTGAGGAAATATCTCGCTACTTACAGGTTTGTTTAAACACATTTCTGGTTGGCTGGAAAATATTGGCATATGGCAATAAATCCGCCAGGTTGTATAACGTCAACGCCCATGATCTGATGGTTAGCATTCTTGTTAAGCAAATGGGCGTTTCAGATTCGATTTCTGGACGATTCACTTCTGAACTGGTTTCACTCCTAAACTGTTTTATATCTTAATTTATGTTTTTTTTCTATGGAGCTTATATGCTGCTTATCATACATTTTGTTAGCGCTATTAAACAATACAAAAATAGTGCTGTATACCAGTGCTCCGCAACCTTTTCTCACCTGCGACACACCAAAATTCTTCCTAGAATTCCGCGGCACACCAAAAGCTAAAATATATAGTATAACGCAAGCGCATGAGTCTTCAGCGACGCGCATAAGGGTAATTTTTCTTTCTCTATGACTAATTTGGTGCGGCCATGGTGTGTACAAAGCACACTACGCAGTTTTCAACAGTTGGCACCAGGCGCTGGGGGACCATTGAAAAATTATTTAGTTATAATAATTATTCTATACTACATTTTGAAAAATAGACAATATTATGAAAATTAATTTGTCATTGTGTATTAAATACATAATGAAAAATTGTAAAATGTCAAATACATTGAATTTGACCGCGGCACACCTGTATCCGGCTCACGGCACACCGGTTGCGGAGCACTGCTGTATACAACTATTTATAACGAAAAGTTGCAGCAGATCAAACCTACCGATCGTATCGGCTCTTTGATCTCCTTGCCATCGGAACTTTGGGTGTTATCAGTCCAGAAAGTTTGCTGAAGTGCAACAGCTTGCACACAATACACTGACACATACGCAAATGCGTGTTCCACCTATATGATGTCTGACAATCGTATTCGATAACGAGGGATGGCCTTTTACATAAAATATAACGAAAGTTAATTCAATACAATACAATACCATCGTTAAATATTTAAGAAAGACTGTATTTGTTAATAAATCTGAATTAATATTCCATAAATACCGAAATGAAATCAAAATGAATAATGCAAACACAAAAGTTATGAGTTGACCAGCCTTGACCCGGTTTACTTTCCCGTTCACGTGTCGACTCAGCTTAACAAAGTAAGAAAACACGAACCAGTGAGAGTGTCAAATACTTATCCAAAATCGCACCTATGGAATGTCAGTCATTTCCAACTGTAGATATATCTTCTTTTTTAAATGTAATTTATTCATTCAAATAGAACCGTTCAATCTTTTGAAACCTGGTTTAATATAAAAAGAATGAGCAAGATGGAAGTTTCTGTCAAGTGTCGTTTGCGGACGGGCCACTACGTGGTGGCTAGTAACCTTTACAAAATGGGTATTGTAGAGAATCCCGGTTGCGAATATGGTCTGGATGATGAAAATATAGACCTTGTATTTTTCGGTTGTACTTTGCGAGACAGATTTAATTTATTTAAGGCCGTATGTGCCGCGTCCAATGAATGTTGCGTTTCTTCTTTCTTCGTAGAACTTTTCCACTGATGGATCGATTGTTAAATTTTTGAAGCTTAATTAGCTAAAACTTTAAATGGTCTAGAATTGTATTAAAAAATTATTATATTGACTCATATGTTATAATTGCACGATGACTTGAATTTGATGACTCAAATTATCCTAGTTTGGGTGGATTACCTATTAAAAAAAACAAAAACTGTTCATCGTATCCGTCTTGGTGATTTGGACATATTAAAGAGCGTGGCAGAGAGACAAAATTATCCTTATTTTTTTATTTATTATTTGTGTACAAGAGGTATGGGGATAAAAGGCATCTGATGGTATATGTCGACTGAGGGATGGTATAAGATGAGCCCAGACCTTTTTTTATCAAATATGTTTTTCTGAAAATATACAGATGAGCTGGCAATACTACTGCACGTAAAGAACCAATAATACTTGTACAAGCCTAGCATGTTTGTGAATTGTTACCAGATGAACTGTTTTACTAGACTAGAAAGAACCCTATAAGTGCTATTTCGTCCAAACTTTACTTTATATTATTAATTCAGATAATTAAACTTCAGCAAAAAACGTGTTATTTGGTACCTAACATGTATTTATTTATTTATTTTACATGAAAACGTAAGATACAATTATAACATAACACGATTTTTATGACGTTCACTCTCCATACTAAATAATCATAAACATAACATATTTCTTTTCCCCTATCATGCATCTACTATGTTCATGCCGAAGACCATCTGGCTGACTAACTAGGAATTCCTATTTAAAGTCAACCAGCTTATCACATGTGCCAATTAAATACATCACTGGAAAGAACATAAAAAAACAATATTTGCATATATGTGAGATTTACACCTTTATAGTTCCAGGAACACAATAAAAAAAAACAACAAATAAGATACGATAAACAATATCCACACTCAAATTGGTATGATGAACAAATACTAAAAAATCTGCATTTAAAAGCAACAACCCACGGACAATAAGAAAATAAGATCCCTGTCATTATTTATTTCTCAATGTGCAACATTCTTGCAGATTCAGTACAGTGGAACCTCTCATAACGAGAATAATTCGTTCCAGAATCTTACTCGTTATGTGAAACACTCGTTAAGCGAAACAGTTTTTCCCATATAAATCTATGTAAAATACGATAATGCGTTCCATGCCGAAAAAAATATTCATTTTTTTTATTTTTAACGTTTATTCAAATAAAATTACATACTTATAAATTGTTAAGGAGCGTAACAACCCGGAATGCGATTTCGATTTGCAAAAAACAATAAAAAATCGAAATAACTAGTTTATTATTTATGACAAATAATTAATTCATTTTTACTAGAAGTAAAATCCGGTAACTCTCAGAATCTACGAGCTTCTTATAGTCGCTGATGAAGTTCTCTGCTGCCTTTGTGTCAGAGCTTGCTGCTTCACCGTGCCTCACAACGCTGTGGATGCCGGTTCTTCTCTTAAATTTCTCGAACCATCCATGACTACCCTTAAATTGTACTTCTTTTTCGGCAGTTGATGATCCTGGCGTCTTCTTAACGAAGTCGGCGAAAGTAACTTTCGCCTTCTCACAAATGATGTTTTCGTTAATAGTATCGCCTTGCAATTACTTTTCGTTTATCCATATGAGAAGCAACCTTTCAACATCATCAAGAATAGGTAACCGTTTCGTAGACATTCTTGACACTCTTGTTCTTGAGGATAGAGCAAATCGTTGATGTAGACCGATTGTATGTGCGCGCTAGATCAGCCACGCTCACACCTCGTTCTCGCTTTTCAATGATTTTACGTTTCATTTCTACAGTTACTTTTATTCTCTTATCGCTGACTTCTTGTGGCTTTTTCTTCAGGGACATTTTTGCAAGGGTTATTAAAGTTTGCACAAAATACAAATAATGTCTGAACACAAGTTTGGAAAAATGTGTGATCACATGTGACACTAACGAGCTAGCGGAACGAGTGCTAACCAGAGACTGACGCACTGGCGCGGAAGTCCCGGCTCACAAGTGAGTGACGTGAAGATGGGACTTCTCCTTTCTGCGTCACTCGTTATGCGAAATGTCGCTCGTTAAGGGAGCATTTTTTTCACAATCTGTTTAGCTCGTTATGCGAATTACTCGTTATGAGAGGTGCTCGTTATGAGAGGTTCTACTGTAATGCCATTTGAAGGGAGCCATTCCTTCATGTGTATTTGAGCTTTACAATAATAAATGAGTTCCACTCATCCGGTAATGCATTATACATCCTAAATGCTTAAAAATGGCGATGCCTTTGGCTTAAAGAAGTAATAATAGCTTAAAGTGCATGTTTTCTCTAATATTGTTTTTGGTCTGATAAACGAAGTCGTCAATCATCCTTTGAGCTCTTGAGCGTTTGTAAATCATGGGAACTATTTTCATTATATAGATATATTTTATTTATTTAATTTCATTTCATTTACAACCCAAATTGTCTTTTATATACAAATTAACATTTACAAGTACTTAAAATTATTGACAAAAAATACAAAACTTTACTTAAACTAACATGGAGATACAAAAAGCAGTAGTAATTACAAAGTAGTTCTTTAAAATTATTCAATATTAATATGTATATTTAAATTCAATTTTTATTTTACACATTACAAGAAATATACACAATTTGCGAAAAAACAACAGGTAATTAAATTCGGAAACACAATTTTAATGGATCTGGGTTTGTTGCCTTTCATTTGTCGTGTCCCCAGTAAACTAGGTTTTTGCCTGTATCTTACTCGATGTATGTATGTACGAGTATATCACAAAATATTACCAAATTTCACCAAGTAGACTTACGTAATTGTGGAAGACTTATTTTATAGTGGTAAAGAACTTAGATTTGTTTTTAGTGGAACAACGCTTACATAGAACAAGAATAATTGGATTTTTGGAGATATTTATGGATACATCTTGAGATATAGAAAACACATGGGCTCACTAGTAGAACGAGATGCAAGTTGCTTTGCAGAATCGAAACCTTCCACATGTTGATGCAGGGTTACTCAACTCCAGAGGCAATGTATTGTATTTAATGTTTCGTTTATACTAGGTTATTTATACTCGTATTAACAAAGGAGAGCACAATCTTATACCCAGAACGCTAATATATTCGAAAAGTTGCACAATTGGTTGTCTGTAGAGAAAAAAGAACAAATGAATTTTTTTAGCAGACGTTTCAATCATTGATATTGCAATAGTGGATATTTTCACGCAAATTTATTGAATAAAACAGTTCTTGAAACACTGACATGGATAAACGGAGTATGCAAACATGTTTATGTAACGTTTTTTTGGTCACTGGTCTTCAGCGTATGAAATATCCAGTTTAAAAAAATAAATTATGTCTTGCAGGCGTATAAATGGGAATTGAAATATGTTCAAGTACAAAAAAACAATTATTGTATTATTTATAGTTAAAGTATTAATTATTGCAAATTGTGTATATTTTTTGTCATATATAAAATAAAATAAATAAATAAATAGTTAAGGCATTAATATTGTGTAGGTTTAAAGGCATTGTAATTTGTTTTATCAAACACTGTTTATTCCACTTTTTGGTGGGATAAACGGTGCTTGATAAAACAAATTACAAAAAAATTTATAATTTCAGGATCTAAACCACGGTGTTAACGCTTCCTAGATTGTTTATAAAATAACTTGAGGTAACTTATAACTAGACTTGTTCATAATCTAGATAACAATCAAAACATATGTCCCCTCCGTTATCTCAGAGCAGGTATAATAACAACCTCTTTGGTCTAGTTGGTAACACACCTGTCTTTCAATTCGGGGGTTGTGAAATCAATTACCGTAAGAACCTTGATTTTCAGTAAGTTTCCTTCTCCATAACGTCGGATATTAAGTTCTCCGTAGCTACTATTTTTCCACGCTCAGGTGTGTCGCCACCGGAGGAGGACTCCCTTTGGGCAGTTCCTTCTTCATCACTACGTGACGTCGCGCTTATCAACATATAAAATATTTCGATCTTATTTTGTAGATCACGTTGGATGGGGATTATTTTCTCCCCATGGCAGCGTATGTGGTGATGCGGTAGAACAGAAAAATGTATTAAATTGAACTTGTTACACTTGTGTTGAGTAAAATATAGAAGATCACTCTGAAATGTTTTGGGTTCGTGCAATGAATGTTTTGGGTTCGTACAATGAATGTTTTGGGTTCGTACAATTAATGTTTTGGGTTCGTACAATGAATGAATGAAGAAAGGCTAACAAAACAAATATGAAGTGCAAATGTGACAAGATGGCGTGGTAGAAGAAGCAAATGGAATGTATGATTGAATCAAGGGAATATTTTGAAAGAAGGAAACGTAGAAAGTCGAAGAAATGTTGTATGGTTTATTTATGTAGAAGAGGCTAAGGCTGTGTGTAAAGAAAAGTACGTCTGGCGTTCTGTCCTCTCTGTCTGACTAGTAAATGACATGATGGTATGTATGTATCATCATCGTTACCATCTTATCATATCCTTATTGGGATAATAAGTGAGAACTGATCACCACATCCATCCTGGCACACATATTCTACATTCTATTTTGGCATACATCTTCCGCTTCTGCCACGTCCATACAACGCGTCATGCAAACTTTCTTATTTTATTTATTATTTTTTTACACGATAAGGAGATATATAATAATAATAATAATAATAAAGAAACAATTATAAGACTTTTATAATCAAATATAAAACAACCCCATCATGTTCAATTTCTAAGCTTAGATACCGTAGACCTATTTGACCGACTAACTAGTAATTCATGTTTTAAATTAACTTATTTTATCAACTGTGCTGATTAAATGTTCTTGTCACTGAATTTTTTTATTAAAAAACAAACAAGAGGTACTCGTATGTAAGATTTAAACTTTTTCAGTTAAAGAAACAAAATAAAACAATGACATCATTTTATAAACAAAAACTACCCCACTAAATATCAGTGTATGATACATATACGAGTACTTTAAGAATTATGCATGATAAGGGCTTTTTGAGGTCCTCTGTGTTCCATTCGTCTTAGTGCCCATTTTTTTTAAACAAGGATTCATTTTAGATTTTACTCAAAGCCTCTATAACTACCTTTAGGTTGAAAGAGATTCCCACATGGTAATAAACCTGTCAAGTTGTGTTTTATACAACGTAAGTATAATATAATACAGTAAAATAAATTCCCTCCATCTAGTAACGCCACTGTACACACAACTTACGAGTATATGGTCTGCGACTCTTGTTTGCTCATGTTATTCTAACTTCAGTGTTGGACGTTTCCGACATCCAGACATAGAAATTTATTGCAAATGCAATTAGATTCTAATAATTCGAGTTAGGATAAAGAATTACAATAAGAAACTCTTTAAGTAAAATTTATTTTATTCTAGTTAGAAAGCTTGACTTTCGCAATTTTAACTCAAATTTTAAAAGAGAATTGTAAAGTGCTATATATTCATCTTCTACATCTTCAAAAATGATTCAGAGCAGGGATGTGCTAGTGCAACCCTTGGTATATAACCTGGAAAAGGGATATATATTCATCTTCAAAAATGATTCAGAGCAGGGATATGCTAGTGCAGCCCTTGGTATATAACCTGGAAAAGGGATATATATATATATATATATATATATATATATATATATATATATATATATATATATATATATATATATATATATATATATATATATATATATATATATATATATATATATATATATATATATATATATATATATATATATATATATATATATATATATATATATATATATATATATATATATATATATATATATATATATATATATATATATATATATATATATATATATATATATATATATATATATATATATATATATATATATATTCATCTTCTAAATCTTCAAAAATGATTCAGAGCAGGGATATGCTAGTGCAACCCTTGGTATATAACCTGGAAAAGGGATATATATTCATCTTCTACATCTTCAAAAATGATTCAGAGCAGGGATATGCTAGTGCAACCCTCGGTATATAACCTGGGAAAGTGCTATATATTCATCTCCTACATCTTCAAAAATGATTCAAAGCAGGGATATGCTAGTGCAAACCTTGGTGTATAACCTGGGAAAGAAAAGAGAGGAACAAGAGCATAATAAATGCGGTAGGAATGTGTGCCTTGCGTAGAATATCTCGTATAACAAAGTTTGATAGAGCAAAGAATGATAGGATAAAAGATAACTGTTTGTTATAGAGGGATGCTAGAAGTAGAATTAAGAAAATAATCATAATATGGTTTTGGACACATTAAGAGAATGAGGTATGAAAAACTTACGAAACAAATATATTTGTCTGAAATTCATGGAGAGCAAGGAAGAGATACATCAAAGAAAAAGTGGAAGGAGACACATGATCTTTATGGAGAGTATTTTGAAAAACAATAAAGCCATTTTTGACGATAAATATTTGTTTTTACTTGTCTGTCTCAAAACTTAAGTAGCAACCCTCGTATCATGTTATATTATACAATATATAAATGTGGAAGAGGCGAACATATAAATAGGAAGGTTTGTTCATGGAGGTGTGGAACTTTGTCTTTTCAGCCTTCACAAAATGCATATGCCGTGAAGATATATATGTTTACTACCTGCCAAAACAAGCCCTGTCTTGTTCATAACATTGTCCACCAGGTCATTGTATTTTTATCACAGTTTTGAGGGTAAAATCAATATAATCTCCTCCCTTCATAATCGCATTACACGAATGAGCAGGTAAAACAACAGTAATTTTACCGTTTCGCGTTACAAAGCATCTTTGAGGAATATTTTTTAATTATTTTGGTGTGTTAAAAATGAAAACGTGTTTTATTAATATATTTTATTTATTTATTTTATTATTCAGTATACTAAATTTACAATTTATTCTTATAGACTGTCTGGGATACTTGTTTTTTCACTGTATTTTATTTTGTTATATTTTTACAATTTAATGAACTTTGTAGCTTCTTCAATTGAATTTAAGTATTTTTCTTTCATTCAGTATTGTTGTACTTAATACATTAGCGATTTCATGCATCGTATATGTTCAACTACGGTGCATGAAATACCATATAACCGGACGTTGTCAAAATCTGCTAAGATGATAGTCCACAGTAGTATTCAAATACCAACTTTCATGTACGGAAGTCAAACATGGACAAAGAGCCGAATGGGGTGCATGGGGGGACGATATATGACAGAATACGGAATGAAGTGATAAAGGATGAATGTGACCTTAATGCTGATGTATTAAGAAAGATTTAAAAGTGCACTCTGAGATGGTTTAAATATGTAGACCGAATGAATGAGGAAAGACTAACAAAACAAATATATAGCGCAAATGTGAGTAGAGATGTAGGCGTGGTAGAGGAAGACTAAGAAAAGCGTGGTTGGATCAGGTGTATGATACTTGTATTTTGAAAGAAGGAAATATAACCGATGACCTCCGTTTCCTAGTTAGTAAGACGCTTGTCTCTCAACCCGGGAGTTGCGGGTTCATTTCCCGAAAGAGGATTCCAGTCTGGTTTTCACAAGGCCTCTTTAATATCATTCAAATTGGTTGGAAGGTATTGCCACATAACAATAAGCCCATCAGGTTGTACTGTATACAACGAAAATGTAATACAACACAATGTAAGAAGTAAGATAAATCGTAAGGTTGTATGAAAAAGTGTACGAATGTGGAAGAGGCGTGTCGTCGAGATAAAAATATGTGTCGAGATAAAAAAGTCTAGCACTGTCCTTTTTGCGTACCTCAGCAGAGAAACGGCGTGATGGTATGTACTCGTATATATATATTCCATTAGTTCATATCTTATTTCCACTGTACAAACACTGTTTGACTTAGTCTGTACGGTTTTTTTAATGTTACAATAAAGGTCATATTTGGCATATTTCTTTCGAGTGTTTATTTTTACCTAATTTAATAAATAAAAAGTCAATCCCAAATGTTGAGAAATGCCTGGTTTGTCGACAAAATTAAATTCATTTTAAAATAATTTTCCTTAAATAAATCACGTAACAAATGTCAATATATTTTATTCGAGTTCTATCCTGTTCAGCCCGTTTACCCACTTTTTATTTTTGTAATTATAATTTGAAATTAATATTTGAATCTGATACAAAACGTTCAAATAATCCAAACTCATTTTGAGCTTGAACAAAATCAATTTGGATTAAGTTATTCATAATGTTAAGGCTCAGAAATAAAGTGTTAAATTTGATATTTTAATTATACTATAATTCGTTGATTTATATTGTGGGGGTAAAGCGACTGCACGTCCTTATTTTTGTGTTTTCTAAAATCTCCCATTTTAAAATAAGGGGAAAATATAACAGTAATTTCACCCATTCCTGAAAGTATTCAGAAAAAAGCCACCTTATTGTGTTGGCACGTTTTAGAATGGGTACTCCTGGCATCACAATACCTCCCCTTGCCTCTGGTTGAATGATATACTTATGCATTTTCAAGTAGTTCGGCAATCGTCGTCGTTGCTTGGCCTCACGGTCAAGGATCCCAATGTCAATTAATTTGAAAAGCGAAGCTGTGTCGTGGAGTTTTTTTTAACGAGTGAGCCGTTGCACACCAGCAAACTCACATACCACATCGCTGTACTGGATCCGATGACACACCGAATTGAGATGATTGGTGCACACCGGAATGTTTCCCCCCTCTTTTTTTAGAGTAAATATAACCGAATTCATTGGTATCATTATACCCTCGAATACTAGACGGAAAAATGCCTTTGTCATTTGAGGGGAGTAGTACAGCGCAGTATTCGAACCGACGACCTTCTATACGGAAATCTAGTGCCTTACCGCGCGAATATGCACCTCGTTCGGCAATGATCGCTATAGAATAGTACCGTCCTTACTTAAGTAGAGCGGCCAGGGCAGCGGAAGCAATTTTTTTCAAGTAAGTGAAGGGAATCATCCAAGTTTATATTATGAACTTATACACGGCCTTTGCACAGTCACCTAACTCAAAATTGAAAAATATATGTTGTTTATTTTAGATACTTTTTGATATATATTGTCATCAACGCTTTGAGAAGCGACTGAAAAAACTCTTAATCTCTAGTCAGTAATATAACGTGATTCGTTCCCGATTTTTCCTTTCCTCTTCACCGTCCCTGTCTTTTCCTTTGATTGATGATATCTCACTTTATATGAAAAGAAAAATGTTTGGATGATTGTCCGTATTTGTGAGGTTTGATGCTCACGTACAAGTACTCGTATATGGTATGTTCATGGATTTCGTGGGGTTGGATAGTCATTTGAATTTTTTTTGCTACCATGTAACTTACTTCATCTACTTTTGTCTGGGTGTTTGGAAGAGATTGCCGCCTGGCAATACGCCCGCCAAATTGTATTTGCAATAAAAGTGTTTAATAAATAATAAATAAATAAATCGTATCTATATTGATAAAAAACACCTTGTTTATCAATTAATAAGATTTTTTGTGTATATTATTTTGTGACCACTTAAGGACGTTTTTATTTTATAGATATGAATAAAGTTATTTGTTTTATAAGTCTTGCGTGCGAGTTGTTGATGACATCACAAATACAAAATCATTCAAGTATTAAATGTAAAATAAAAAAAAAACATTGTGATGTCTTGCTGTACAACCGATTCCGTGAATAAACAAACAGGTTTTTTTTCTTGACAAAATATAAGGTCGTCGCGAAATCTTTTAATTAAAATCAATCTTATTTTTGTAAAGGTGTGTAAACACTTTTTTTTAAATTAAAAGGTAAACAAGATATATTTGTGTATTAAGCGAGGACACTTCCTGTTTAGAAATTCATATCAGAAGAGACATATTCAAGTTTTTTTTAACTAATTTATATTTAATTCAATCTTTTTATTTTATTAATAATATTTGGGGAATTTATTTTTTATAATTTTTTTTTTTTAATTATTTATTATTAAATTAAAACATGTACAGGGAATTGTATTATTTATTATTAAATTAAAACATAAAAGGGAATTAAAACATGTACATGCACTCGAGCTGCACAGCATCAAAATCTACTAAGATTATAGTCCACAACAGTATTTTAGTATAAATTTGATGTATGGTAGTGAAATATGGACGTGGAAAATATTGAAAAGAGCTGAATAAATGTTTGTAGAAATGCGTGCACTGAGAATAATATATAGGGTGACAATGTGTGACGGAATACGGAATGAACTGATAAGGAATGAATGTGAACTTAAAGCTGGTGTGTTGAGGAAGATTCTGAGATGGTGGAACTAGCACAAGAAGCACTCTGAGATGATGGAACTAGCAAATGAAAAAAATACTAACAAACCAAATATATATAGTGCAAATGTGAGAGGTAAACGAATATCTACGAAAATATTGTTGCATCAAGTAAATGCTATTGTGAAAGAAAAAAGAGTAGAAAGTCAGAGAGAGAGAATCATAGGAGCTGTATGTCAAGACGTATGAATCTAGAAGAGACGCAGGATGTGCGTTTAGATAGGAAAGTCTGGCGCTCTATCTTCTCTGTCTACTTCGAGAGGGCAACTGTACGAGGGTATGTATGCATTAAAAATGTTGATATTTTTTGAAAATTATATTTTGTGTTTATTTTAAAACTATCTTCGTTTGAAATTTGTTTTGGGTACAATTTTCCTAATAACATGAAATTCAAATTATTTAAAGACGATTTGTGTCAATTTCAATAGAGCAAAAATGAAAATAGTATATTAAAAGATTACGTGCATTGATTTTTCAGAATATTAAATGATTATGATATATAACATACGAGGCATATCCAGAAAGTAAGTGTACTGAATTTTTGTAGGTTACAATTTTTTTTATTTAAACAAAAAAATTACGTGGTTACCGTAGTACATATGTAAGCTATTTTTCGACATAGTCGCCATTCCTCTCAATGCAGGTGGTGAAGCGGGGTATCAAATTTTTGATGCCTTCCTCGAAGTAGTTTCCCGCCAACCCCTCCGTCCACTTCTCCACCTCCTCCTTTACCTCCTCGTCGGTTGAAAACCTTTTTCCACCCATGTGCAGCTTCAGGGAGGTAAAGAGATAGTAATCTGAAGGTGTTAGGTCAGGGGAATGCGCGGGATGGTTCAGGATATCCCATTTAAACGAGGCGAGCAGTTCCTTCGTGGCGTTGGCCGTGTGTGGTCTTGCATTGTCGTGCAGCAGGCAGACTCCCTTTGTCAGCATGCCTCTCCTCTTGTTCTGAATCGCCCTCCGCAATTTTTTTAGGGTCTCACAGTATCTTGCAGAGTTGATGGTCTCCCCTTGAGGCATATATTCCATTAAAATTATGCCTTGACAGTCCCAAAATACGGATGCCATGATTTTCTTGGCTGAAATTGTGGTTTTGAACTTTTTGGCGTGTGACGCCACTGTTGAGACTGCCTTTTGGTTTCAGGCGTGTAGTGTGCAACCCAAGTTTCTTCTCCAGTAACGATGGAGCGGAGAAATTCATCTCTATGGAGTTTGCAGCGCCTCAAAAATTCTTGCCCGCCATTATTTATTTCGCACTTGGGAGATTAGATTGACATTTTTCACGAAACGTGTTGTCGCGTCGACACTTCACAACGTACTGACCTCGAACTGATCTCGTTGCGGAGGGGAAGGGTCAGGCTACACGAAAGTGTAGCCAACATGTCGAAAATAAAATCCATCCGGTCGTGAGAGCCTCAGTACACTTACTTTCTGGATACGCCTAGTATAATATATTATTTTTTAGAATATTAAATTACTGTGTATCTAACAATTTTCTGTGATCAGAGGTTAACAAAATTCTTCTTTCTTTTTTCTTAGTCTTTTGGTAATTTTATTTAACGATTTAAGTTTTTTTTTAAATAACGTAACTCAACAATTCGCACAAATCTGCGTATCTCTTGTTCGAATAGCAATAAATTTGCAATTTGTATAATATAATAATAATATTATTTTGTAAAACCCTGTTTATTCAATTTAGAATAACAGTAGTACCCTACCGGTTTTAAAGTTTTCACCTCATCATCAAGGGAGCACGAATAAGACTGGAATCGAGCTCACAGATGAAAACCTTAAATCTGGTAGGATTACACTGTTATAATTAGTGGAATGAACAGTATTTTACTAAATAAATTACAACGTCTTTTAGTACATTTTCGTTGTCTACAGTACAACCTTGCGGGCTTATTGCCATGTAGTAATATCTTCCAAACAACCAGAAAGATGTTAAAGAGGGCTATTTGAAACCAAACCAATTATTTAAAAAAAGTCTGGGTTGTAACACACCCTCCGGGTCGGAAGACAGGCGTCTTGCTAAATAGACCACGGAGGTCGACGCTTTCGTCGCATATAATATAATACAACCTGGTGGGTTTATTGCCATTTGCCAATATATTACAAGCAACCAGAAAGATGCTAAAGACGCCTTCCATGAAAATAACACTTGCAATGGGAACCCGAAAACTCCGGAATGGGAGATAGGTATTGTATTACATGTTCATTGTATACAGTACAACCTGGCATGCTTATTGCCATGTAGCAACCTCTTCCAACCAACCAGAAAGATGTTAAAGTAGCCTTAAGTGAAAACCAGACTAGAATTATTTTTACAAAAATTTGGGTTCTAGCGGAATTTTCACCCGCAAACTCCGGATTGAGAGACAGGCGTCATAGGTGTATTACTTTCGTGGCCATGGAGGCTGTATGCTTTATAATAATGGGTCTAAATAAAATAAGTGATCAAATATCATGTGAAAATGTGGGTGGAGGGCGTGATAGAGGCAGACCAAGGAAAGTATGGTTGGATCAGGTATATAATATTTTGTAAAAAGGAAATTAAAAAAGTCAGAGAAATCGTACTAGTTATCTGAGAAGGTGAATGTATGTAGAAGTGGTGAAAGATGTATATTGCGATAGATAAGTCTGGCGCTTCTTCCTCTCTGTGAAACCCGACAGGGAGACAGCGTGGTGGTATGTACGAGTATGTATCACTTGTAATTTTACGGGCACTAATGTGAACTTAGAATTCACTTAATATCATTATTATGTATAATATGTTATAAAAAGTAAGTTATATTTTATCTACTTATATTCAAGTTTTCCGACCCCTGTGTTAATCTATTATCATTGTATGTTGAGTTAGCGAGAAAATCGCAACAATTATAATAATGAGTTGCATACTATATTCGTTACAAAAAAGCAAACAAAAGCTTCCAGTCACAATATCACTGATGTTGATTAGTTTATAATACGATATGAGTGTATGTCTTCCAAGTAGTTAAGTGGAAATGCCAACTCGCATGAACTGTGCAAATATCATTCATAAATCCAGGGTTTCCCAACCTTTTTTGGGCCAACGCCCCTTGGAGTATCTTAGGATGTCATAGTGCATTTATTTAACATTTAATATTTTTAGTTCTTGTAACGGGGAGAAAGTAAAAAAAAACATAACATATTTCTAAAATGTCGGTTAATATGTTAAATTACTAATAAATCGTTTTATTTTTATATTAATTCACGGTCGACTTCGACTATTGACAATGTTTACAAAACACAATCAAAATTCAACGTCTGAGGTAATAAAGAAAAACAGTTTTGCAATAAAATACATAAATATCACAATATTAACATTCATATAATACAATCTGCTATCAAAAAGTTGAACATATGTGCTACTTCATACAACAGACTAGGGCCCAGAAAGCCCAGGCAAGGAAAAAAAAACTACTTTTTAAAATGATAACTAACTAAAACAATTATAAAATATTGCAATTTGTTTAATCGGAAACTGTTTATTCCACTCCATATAATGGCATAATCTTACCGGTTTCGAGATTCTACTCATCGTCAGGGGAGCACAAACAAGTCTTGTCTGTAAACCTCCAGTGTTTATGCCTTAACTATAAATAAAAAATAAACAAAAAAAATCACATTTGTGCGAGTTTTGTGCTTGATGATTTTTCACGATTTTTTTTTCTATACTCGATATCTAATGTGTAACATAATAAATTGTCTCAAATCTTCCCGACTCTCAATTGCTATTAGATTGATATTTGTTAAAACTATGAATTAAATCAGCTGTGAGATGAATGACGTTCACAAGGTAAAGCTGATATTTTGATATTACTGATATTTAATGAATATCAGAATTTCCCCCTTGAAAGTTATGAATCCTTCTAATAATGCGGCACACGTTAACGCCCCCTAAAAATTAATTTCGCACCTCTGAGGGGGCCACCACATTGCCACCGTTACGAATCGCTGGTGTAATCAGTAAGATTACATTATTTTGATGCTTATTGTTGATGTAATATTATAGTTAGTAAGAAGATAATAGCAGGAAACTAGTGTAGTAATATTTATTTAACACTTGTGTCGTTTCATAATAAAACTCGTCTTTATGTTCGAATTAATGAGAATCTTGTGTATAAATATCAGGGGTTGAGACAGCCTGTCCATATGACGGTTTTAACTCATTCAGACCCTGTGTGCATAATTATGCACACTTATTTCAAAGCATAATATAACGAATAAAATACTCGTAATATAACGAATAGCATAATATAACGGCAAATTTTCTTTTAAAAACCTATGCAACAAGATTGTCTTTTCAGTCGTCTGTGTACGTTGAGACCTGTTGGGCATAATTATGCACATGTTCAATTTCCTAGTAAAAAAAAAAAAAAAAAAAAACATTTTTCTTCTATTAAAACCCCGATGAAGCCTAATCCACTCTTAAATATTTTTTTTCTCCCTTAACAATAATTCAGGTCTGAATGAATGAGTTAAATTATGTGCTGACTGCATTTTCAGTAGTTCATATTGTATTGCATTGCTTTGTACTTTCATTGTATAGTCTTATAAGCTTTTTTACTATTTGGTAATTCATCTATCCAACCGAAATTATGATAAAAAGCCTTAAAGTGAGAAAAACCTCTAGACCTTCATCTTCATTGCCATTACGTTAATTCCCTATTGGGGCAGGCAGAGACAATAGCTTCTTCATCGCGTGGTCAATGCTGAGTGTCGTGGGCCTCAGCTATATCTGGAATTCAGTGTATCACCTGTCTCCATCCCTCCCGGTCCATGTTGAATGCAGCGCTTAAAGAGGATCCTATCGATTCCTTAATGTAATTCGTCCATCGCATAAGACATATTCCTCTCGTTCGCTTTTCCTAAACCGTCCCCGTGATCACCACCTTCTTCAGACTGCAATAATCCATTCTTGCAATATGCTCAAAGTGTTTTAGATTTTTTTTCCCATGTTATCGAAAGTTGATCGATAATCTTCAGATCTTGGATCATAGAGTCGTTGGCGCACCTTGCAGTCTATGATATCAAGCATTCGCCTACAACACTACATCTCAAAGGCATTTATTTCCTTCTCATCATTAATTTTTTCACTCTATACAGTGTTATATAGAATACTAGAGACTTAACAAGGCGGATTTTGATTCTTATGAGTACAGACCGGTTTCACTCTATACAGTGTTATATAGAATACTAGAGACTTAACTAGGTGGATTTTGATTCTTATGAGTACAGACCGGTTTCACTCTATACAGTGTTATATAGAATACTAGAGACTTAACTAGGTGGATTTTGATTCTTATGAGTACATACCGGTTTCACTCTATACAGTGTTATATAGAATACGAGAGACCTAACTAGGCGGATTTTGATTCTTATGAGTACAGACCGGTTTCACTATATACAGTGTTATATAGAATACTAGAGACTTAACTAGGCGGATTTTGATTCTTATGAGTACAGACCGGTTTCAAAATGTATTCCCGTGTATTTTGAAAAAAAAATCTTAATGGTCGAAATCAACCGTAAATAAATAAATAAACTCATCAAAAGTCAGACTGCACAGGTAAGGAAATAATTATGGAATTATAAATATACTTGTAAATCAATAATAAATCACTTTTAGGGATTTTTTATTAACCTTATTCTCAAAACTTTATTTGATGCATTTGTACCAAATATGTTCTCAAACCCTCGTATGTTGCTAACGGATTACTTTTGTTTTTTATAATGGGTGTTTTTTTAAGGGAGAAACTATTTAAGATTCCTATGTCTCTCGATAAGGGCGCCAGTTGTCAAGCTGTCATTGCCATTTTTACTCAGTAACATTTGACAATTCATCATGAATAGATATGCACCGCAACAACGCTACGATATTATTGTGGCATACTATACTTCTAAAATCAACGTTCAATTGTCCAAACTCAAAGAGCACTTCACACTCTGATAGATGTTGTGCCTCTTTACCGACAAAGAAGGGTGCGTACAGAAGAAACTATTGCGTCCGTTGAAGCCAGTATTGAAGAAGATTCAAATTTGTCTATTCGCCACCCTGCACAACAAGGTGGTCTCTGCTTGTCTACTGTTTGGATGATTTTACGGAAATATCTGGGTTTAAAAGCCTACAAAATTCAGTTAGTCTAAGAATTGAAGCCAAGGGATTTTCGTTCTCGCCGAGAATTTGGTGTATGGGCCGAAAATCAGCTGCAAGATGATCCGCTGTTTTACCGGAAAATTTTGCTCAGTGATTAGGCACATTTTTGGATCAATGGGTATGTTGACCCAAAAATGTGCCTCATTTATAAGAATTGCATTTGGAGCGAGGAGAATCCATATGAGGTTATCGAACAGCCATTACATCCACAAAAATGTACTGTTTGGTGGGCTTTATGGGCTGACGGAATCATTGGTACTTATTTATTTAAAAATGAAGCCAGCCAGAACATTACAGTCAATGGCAATTGCTATAGAGTTATAATTACATACTTTTTCATTCTCCAATTGAATGACATGGGTGTGGAGGAAATGTGGTTTTAGCAGGACGGCGTTACATCCCACACAGCAACCGTCACAATCGATTTACTGAAAGAAACTTTAAGTGGTAGCATAATTTCGCGAAATGGATCTGTTAATTGGCCACCAAGATCCTGCGTATTAACGCCCTTAGAGTATTTATTTTGGGGATACGTGAAATCACTAGTCTATGCTAATAAACCGGACTCGATCGAGGCATTAGAAGACAACATAAGACGAGTTATTGGCGATATACGGCCCCAAATGCTTGAAAAAGTGGTCCAAAATTGGACTGATCGGTTAAGCTACATAAGAGCCAGCCACGGTCACCATATGAATAAAATTATCTTCAAATATTATAATAATAATCATTAAACAACCTATCAATTGAATTCAAATACACGGCAATTTAAATAATTTATATGTGTTTTATTTCAAAAACAAATCCTATCACACCCAAAAAAAACACCCTTTACAATGTATGGTTCAAAATCGTTACCAAAGCTGTTAACGAACCAGTAGTCATAAATCAAATGTCGGTTTAATACTTTTTTTTCTGTAATCCCAATCCCAGCCAGTGACCAATGTATTGACAAGTTGAATACATTAATTGAGAATACAGAATATGTTTGCTCGTCATCAAAATTCGAAATAATATAACGTTAATAAATAAAAAGAATGTCATTTAAATATCTTTATTTCATAAGATACTATAAACTTTTTGACTCTGTTAAAAAAAATAGTATGTTATGAAATAAATATATTAAAGGAACATTATTTTTGTATTAACGTGATATGATTTCAAATGTTGATAGTGAGCAAACATATTCTGTATTCTCAATGAACGTATCACCCTACAAACGGAAATACACACCTTTGTTATGCATACGTGTTCTCATATTAGTTGGAATAGGGTTATTCGTCAAAAGTAGATCTTCTCATCATAATTTAGTGGGTATTCAAAGAATATTTGATCCAACGTTTCCTCGTTGAGTCCACATTTTCACTGCTTGTCTGGTGCGTGCTTGAGATACATAGCTTAAATCAAGGAATTTCGCTTGCAATGATTGAATACTTAGTGAGAATGTGTACAAGGAAAATATAAAACATTTATCAAAGACATTTATTGAACAAAATATGATAAAAATAACGTATTTTATTGATTATTTGTTAATGTGTTCACGTATGAGTCAACAATCGGGTCTCGCAATCATTTTCTGAGAGAATGAACTACCTGATGAACTATATGATGAACTATATGTATGTGTTAAAGTGGTGTAACACGACGAGCAATACGATGACTATGATGGAGAAAGTGATGATGATACTGTATGTGAAAACGATTAATATTGATAATGGTGATGGTGACACGCTGTATTGTTCAATAACAGCGATAATGATGGTGTGATAAACAATACGGCGAAATTGATAATGTTGATGGTTGTAAAAAACGATTAAGATTGATAAATATGATGATGACAAATGGCATTTGTTCAATTAGGGTGGTAATTGTGGTATAGCGAGATAAACGATACGGCGAAATCGATAATGCTGATGGTTGTAAAAACGATTAAGATTGATAATGTCGGTGATGACAGTCAGTATGTTTTTAACTGTGGCGGTGATGGGGGTTTAGCAAGATAAACGTGGCGGTGATATTGATGACGATGGTGATTAAAACGATATATATTAGTGATGATTACAATCGGCATGTTTTTTAAATTTTGATGTTTTATAGCGGTGTAGCAAAATAAACTATACGATTAAAATCATGACAAAGGTGAATGTATGAAAAATTTATATATGTGAAAACGGTTAAAATTGATCATGGTGATTGTGATTCCCAGCATTTACGATGTTGATGTTGGAGTAGTATGACAATACGGTGATATTGATGATGACGATTGTTGAAATCATGAATAAAAGGATAATGGTGATGGTAACAATCAGCATGTATTCAGTTATTGTGATGATGGTGGTGAAGCAAGAAAACAATACGATGCTGAAGATTATGATGATAGCAGTGAAAATGGTTAAAATTGATAATTTTGATAGTGATGATCAGCATAATGTATAAGTATTGCAATTATGGTGATGTAGCAAGATAAACAATACGATAAAAATATGTCGGTACTGATGACGAAAATGATTTAAATGGATAATGATGATAGTGACAATAAGAAACTTATCAATTATGGGCGGTAACAATGGTGGTGATGATGCTGAAAACGATAAATATGATCACCTATGGTAGTGGTAACAATCAGCATATTTATATTTATGATGATGTAGTGATAAACAATACGTTACAATGATGCTGAATGTGACGATGATGACAGTAAAAAACTATTAAGTTTGATAATGGTGATGGTGACAATTAGCAAGTGTTTAACTATGGTGATGATGGGGGTGAAGCAATATGATGTCAATACTGATGATATTGATATAAAATAAATATTTTCCATTCATACGAAGGATGAATTTCTCCTATAGAATAAATATCCACGCAGTGCAATACCTGTAAGAAATATCCACGCAGTGCAATAGATATATTCGCTTTCATCGCAACCGGTTTCCAAACACTTGACTGCACAGCGCAGGTCGTGACCCCTCATTACGGTCCATGTCGAATTATAGCTCTTTGTGCGTCCAACAGAATATCAAATCTTTACGATAATACTTTTATTCATTCTACTCGTAGTACCTTGAATTAGTGACGTTATCAATACGTATTTACTTGAATGTCATTTATTTGTCGTCTTCTATGAGATCAAATGATTGAGGTCGTAGTACTACACCTTTGAAATACAGCGGATCGGTTGGGTATGTATGTCATGACATGCTTTTAATACCTTAGTAGAGATTTATCTACGAACAAAAGGAATGAATAGTTCCTAGTTCTCTAATTACTTGACGATTAACACGTGCAACGCACGGTTCAAAGATTTTGTATAGTTTCTGAACTTTTACTCAAAACAATTAAAACGGTGATTGAGAAAAAATCTCAAAAAGTATTCTCAAAAACAAAACAGAGTTACCTCAAAAAGATCGCATTAAACACAGCAATACTACCCCAATACATCAACTGACAGCTGAATGTCAAAATTATAAAATATTCACACGCGACTATTATTTATTTCAATACTAAGTCATATATTTCAATACTAAGTCAAATAATGTTCGGGTGATTGTCCGTCTTTGTGCGGTTCGTGGGCATGTGCTCACGTATGTGTTTATGGATTTCGTGGGGATGGATAGTCATTTGAATGATTTATGCGACCATGTAACTTGCTTCATTTACTTTTGTCTGGTTGGTTGGAAGAGATTGCCGCCTGGCAATAAGCCCGTCAGATTGTATTGCAATAAAAGTGTTAATTAAATAAATAAATAAATAAGTCAGGGCGTGAACATAAAGAAAGTATTTCAATTTTATAATTGAATTATTATAGCGCGCACATATTTTTTTTTACAAAAGGAATAAAAAATAGTGCGACATCTGTTATAACAAATTAGAACTATCTAAATTATTATAATTATATTACTGTGAAAGACGTTGAGTTGAGTAGATCAAGGACAATTCGTGGACATGTAAGGCAGTTCTGGAGTGGACCAAGTGAACGCCCGCGTCTACTGTGGAACGAAAACGTGTTTCAGGCAGCGCCCATAATGGGTCGCAGTGACTGGGAACATTCTTAGGAATTGTTGGAAGAGTGTTGGGAGTTCAACTATATGCTCAAGGTTCGTAGCGTCAATAGAGTGAGCGAGAGATTTCGAACTGTTTTCCATGTCAGTGACTTTCTGTATAGCTGGACCTATACATTGGAACAGTCTGAGTCTAAGTTTGGAATTTGGAAACTTTCTTAAGGAATTTAATACCAGAACTCATTACATCATCAGTCCGGTTGACTCTAGTGTTGAATTTAGGCGATCATCTCCTCCTTCACTCGTTATTTTTTTATAGGCGCATTGCTTCCAGTTGCTCCTAGACACTTATTTGATATCAGAGGTCTGTTGCTAGGGGTTTTCACACACTTCTTTTCTTTGCCACTTCTTGAGTTCGCTTATCACCGGCACATCTGGTAATGTGTCCAAAGTATTATTACTTATCTGTTAAATATTCAATTTCAAATATTTTGCTTTTATATGAACTTCTAATATTGCAGTCACTCGTACTAATTTACATTCTTTTCGCATCCACAAACCATGCGAATATCTGACCTTGCAAATTTACATATAAATGTAAGCACACACTTGAAGAAACAGAGATACGAATCGGATTCTAAATGAAATATTTTTCTTACGCCAAACTTATATTTAAAAAAATCTAAGTATTTTTTTCTCGCATTTAGTATAGATATTTTTATACACATTTCCAAAAATCGCTACAAATTGCAGAATCAAAAGAAGTTGCTCGAAAGAGTAACTTAATCGTGAATCTGGTCATCACATTTGACCACAAACTGAATTGCTGTAGATATATTAATAATTTAACGAATAGAGGAATTAAAATGTTTGAAATTGTTTTCAAAGCTGGCAAGGTTTTTAAGAAACCATCTTCATTGCAACTGCTATACGAATCGCTCGATAGAAGTATTTTGTATAATTTGTATTACATTATTTGGTCATCTTATCCATTTTAACACTATTGAAATATAATATATTGGTTTGATTGATTGAAATTTTCGAGGTGTATGGCCGCGCGGTAATGCACTGGACTTCCATGCGGAAGGTCGCCGGTTCCAACCCCGCGATGTGCTACTCCCCTCGTATGACATACTTATTTTTTTCCGTTTGGTATTCGGGGGTGTAAGAATATATATGACTTCGGACATATTTATTGTTTCATAAAGGAAAAAAATATGTGCTGATATGCTCCGATCGTCTCACTTTGGTGTGTCATCGGATCCAGCACAGCGGTGGGGCCGGTGAGTTTGCTGGTATGCTACGGCTCACTCACTTATGGTAAAGAGGAAAAAGAAAAACGAAAACTCCCAACTCGGTGTGCTATCGGATCCAGTGCAGCGATGTGTTCTGTAATTTGCTAGTGTGCAATGGCTCGCTTATTCAAAGAAGAGGGAAAAAAAGACACTAAGACTCCACGACACAGCTTCGCTTTCCAACTGAATTGACGTTGGAATGGTGAGGGGGTCGTCTACTACTAGGCCCAGCAATTACGTTGGAATGGCGAGGGGATCGTCTACTACGAGGCCCAGCAATTACGTTGGAATGGCGAGGGGATCGTCTACTACGAGGCCCAGCAATTACGTTGGAATGGCGAGGGGATCGTCTACTACGAGGCCCAGCAATTACGTTGGAATGGCGAGGGGATCGTCTACTACGAGACCCAGCAATTACGTTGGAATGGCGAGGGGATCGTCTACTACGAGGCCCAGCAATTACGTTGGAATGGCAAGGGGATCGTCTACTACGAGGCCCAGCAATTACGTTGGAATAGCGAGGGGATCGTCTACTACAAGGCCCAGCAATTACGATGACGAAATGTATAGGAATGTATAAGGATTTAGTCTAAATGATTCTGTCACATTACAATTTCGTGGTAAAATTGGAAATATTTATTGCCAGGAGGCAATTTCTCCCAACCAATAAAGAAGATGTTAAAGGCTAATTGTGATAAAAAATGAGACTTGACCCGTCTCTTTTGTGAACCTTACCAACTGGACCACGGAGATGATTATTTACATCCTGGTTTATATAAGTTACTTTTCTATTTTACTTTACCTTTAATTGGTTAAAAAATAATTTGTTCTTGAGGTGATATTTTTATTTACACACATACATACAACCACGTCGTGTCCCTATCAGGGTAGGTTAAAAGAAGAGAGCGCCAGACTTTAATATCACGACACACATATTTCGCCTCTTCTACATCCATACACCTCATACAGCTCCTACGATTCCTCTGACTTTAACATTTCCTTCTTTCAAAATATCGTACGTTTGATTCAACCACATTTTTTTGATCTTCCTGTACCTCGCCATCCACTCATATTTACACTCTGTATTTGTTTTCTTAGTATTTCTTTAGTTATTCGTTCCACGTGTCCAAACTATACTAGAATACTCTTCTATTATGTGATGCATAGTTACCCCATGCATTCTTCTAAGTTTATGCATTTGTACATAATTTACTCGGCTTTTTTCAGTCTTGTCTACGACCATGTTTCACTCCCATACATCAAAATAATCCATACAATTTTTGTAAATTTTGATTATGAATATAAGATATTTAATTCAAATTGAGTAATGGTGCCTATTTATTATTTTTATTGAATATAAACTTTCTTATACTTAAATAATAATTATAATACTTTAATTGATTAATAAACACCTATTCGTGACAGAAACATTTATTATCGATCGTTACGTCATAACACTCGATTGTGTGACTAATTACTGTCGGCATATTTTTTGTTCGACACATTCGCAGTATAAACTTTAGTACAAACTTTATACACTAGACTTTGGTACAGAAGACTGTCGTAGAGAAAAAATTAACCCCGATAAAAAAACCTGGATTATCTCCGTCAAATATATCTATGTCTTTAAAAAAAAAAGTACTTAAACAGAGGATCATTTACCTGTTAGAGATATAAAAACGTAAGCTAATAAAATTAACAACACTACTTAAAAATTCACCACAGAATATTAAAAATCAAGAAAAAAATACACGTCAAACCAGAGCACATAGCTATCTGACACGAAAATACAAAATTGATGATACGAGTACATATGAACTATTATAAAGATCAACACTAAATCAACCATTTAACGTGTGTAATTTAAATTTACAATTTGAACTGCTGCGCCTGGCCGCTTGCATCAAAAGTGAATACTAAATCTAGGCGCTCCTAAATAATAATTTTCAAACACGTTATCCACCGGGATTTCCCGTTAAAGCAAAGACGATATAACAATTATGCAATATGTAAATAATCTTCATCCACACGAGGAATGTAAAAAAATCATACATTTACGAGTATATTTAAAAAGTTAATTAATAGTTTATGTTGCAATTTTCTGACTTTAACTTCCGTAAACTCATTGATATTCATAATTGTTGTTGTTTAGTTCAGGATGGCACCTCTTCAGCATTTCCTCAATCTTCGAATTCGACTGGGAGACTAGTTATTCTGTTTTATCTTTAAAAAATATACATTTGCCCTGTATTTTGTATACTTGATGCTATTGAGAGCGATTTTAATTTTTCTACTGATATCTTCATTGTTGATTGAATTAGTTTTTTTGCTTTCCATGTTATGCCATAAATTGCTATTTTCATGCTCAATATTAAAAAAAAATGTATTCTGAATAGTTGATACGTAGTGTTTTATTTTATAATTTTTACTGTGATATGATATGAACATCCGTGGCCTAGTTGGTAAAAACACGTGTCTTATAACTCGGGGGTTGCGGATTCGATTAATATTTGTAGATAATTTTATTATTAAAAGTTCCATTTTGGTTTCTCATTAAATTTCGTAAACATCTTTCTGATTGGTTTTAATTTATTGCCATATGGAAATAAACCCGCCAGATTGTATTATATACAAAGAAAACATAAGACAAGAATTAATATTTTTAACGATATTACATTTAATTGAAAATATGTAAAATTAAATTAGTTGCATGGTCGCGCGGTAACGCATTGGAATTCCGTGCGGAAGGTTGTCAGTTCGAACCCCGCGCTGCTACTCCCCTCGAATGACACAGGATTTTTTCCACCGGGATATTCGGGAGTATAAGATGCCTATGACTTCGGTCATGTCTATTCTATAAAAAAAATAAGATAGTTGGTCTTAAATCATTTTAACTTGCTTAAAATTGTCTCTCACACGAAGTAATAGAAACGGGAAGAGTGGTAAATATTTGGATAATATCTGATAATCGGATATGACTCAATCCAAAGTCATAAAAAGGCTGTAGTGTACAATATCATGTGGAACTGGAATATAAATATTTTGTATTTGCGTCTAGGCTTCAAACTTAAAACTTTGAAAATATTATTATATTAGACAATTTTTTGTTAGTTCTATTTCAGACTTCCCTTCGTCCAAGGCCCTGTGTCTATGCACCTATTGCACCGGCCTAATTACGGACCTTTGTGTACCACAATAGAATTATCAATGGAGTCAGCTTTAATTATGATAAAACTTTAAACAGTACCATTGTTCTTTAGATTTCATTCGTGGATGTTGATTACTCACAGTTTATTGCGTGTGTTGAGATGCATATTCGATGCAATTTTATTTCGCGCGCATATTGCCTTGTTTTCCATTGTTCCATTTCGTTAAAAAACCGGATTCTTTCGTCATATTATTTTCTTGGAATAAATCTTGTAAACTCGTCAATTAACGTTTCATTCCATTTATTATTTCACTTGTATTTTATTTGGCGATGTTTCCCAATTAAATTGATTAACACTGCTTCTGCTTTAAGAATACAGCCATTCCTTGTTTACTTTAGACATACTGATTTAAAAAAATTAATAATTTCTTCGAGTATTTGATACAATTGATCATTGGCCAAATTGTTATATCTCGGTTTTAAAAAAAGATCCAACTCTTGAGCAAAAAAAAAAACTGTTTTCAATTATGACTGTTAAACAATTTTTCTATATTTTGTGTTATATTGGATTACACTTTTTTACAGTACTACTGAGAAGGTTTATTATAATTTGACAATTTCTTCTAATCAACCAGAAATATGGCTTTTAGTAAGAACTGGACTAGTATTATTTGTAAGAAATGAGGCTTTTTGTCAAAAGATAGGGAATCGAACTCACAAGCTCTGGTTTGGAAGATGAACTAGTTTATTTAGATGTCTGAACAAACAAAAAAGGCATTATCAATGCCCTTGTGGATCGTAGACTTTTTATCCATTATTTGTATCCTGATTTACATTTTGATAACGTTTTTCATTCCACCTAAATTATTTTTGCTAATAAGTTATTTAAATACAAATATTTAAAGAACGTCGCATACATGCATCCATGGGATGTCTTAATACATATGTGCATCTATGGGATGTCTCAATACATATATACATCTATGGGACGTCTCAATACATATATGCATCTATGGGATGTCTCAATACATGTGGGATGTGTCAATGGGATGTATCAATATATGTATACATCTGTGGGATGTCTCAATACATACGTGTATATGCATCTATGGGATGTCTCAATACTTACGTGTATATGCATCTATGCGATGTCTCAATACATACGTGTATATGCAACTAACATATGTGATGTTTTAATACGTATCATATATGCATGTATGGGATGTCTCAATACATACGTGTATATGCATCTATGGGATGTCTCAATACATACGAGTATATTCATCAATGGGATGTCTCCATTGAATCTTTCAAATATGTGTCTGAGAGACGTTCCTTCGGAGAGAAGTAGAACTGATAGGTTGATTTCGTTTTCATTGACTAAATTGGTTGTTCCGAATCGATCCAACAGGGTGGAGTGTTATGATAGAATTTTTATCGTTGCTGGTCATACAGAGTTGAATGATCTATCACTTTGCGTTTGAGATATGGGTGGCGTGTGCAGCGTTGGGAAACACTTGAAGGCAGCATTTTTTGAGAAATCCTGTCAAAGTTTATGATTGTCTATGAACACTGCACTCCCTCTAAAGCCGACTGTGTTACTATCACACATCGGAAGGTTTTTAGTAGCTCTTCTTCCCTTCAAAAATTTTCTGCGGTATGTATTTTTCTTAACACATGCATATGCGGGGAAGTATCTAATTCAATAGCCGCAGCTACTACCTTTTTTATTCTTACGAGTACACTCAACTTATATATATAT